>OZ022259.1:32959863-33385858 GCA_963978905.1 Trichostrongylus colubriformis | reverse complement strand
TAGTACTATGAAATGAGTCAGCCAAATACATCTGCTGACTCATTTCATAGTACTAATATATGAAATAATTTGCTCTGTTCCAGGCTTGGAAAAGGCGCTGAGCGCCGAAAGCTCGCCAAAAAGCTCAAAAAGCTCAAAATTCCTTTTACAATCTTTCGCGCTTTTTGTGGAGCCTCAAATTGTTCTCCACACTTTCTAATTATAAAGTGTCGATATTTTGAATGTTCTGGTTGGGTACGAATGGAAGAAATTGTAACATTTTGTGATAAAAAAATGATATTGGGTTTCAGAGGTTGAGCTGCAATGGTCCATGAGGGCCTGGGAAAATTCTCAGAGGCGGAGAAATTGTTAAGCACTGAGGAATCTCGAACTCTTCTCTCCTCCAACATTCCTAATGGCTCAGCGGATGTGGTCAGCGAGGGGAACAGTGCTGTGTCTCCCGAAGATGTACATGCAAAGGAAAATGGTTTCGTGGCCGATGTGCTTGATCCGAAAAGTGATCCACCGGTTGTATCCAAACAGACCTGAATATCAAGATGCCACAAGAATATTAAGGTTTCTCAAATCATAGGAAAAGCGAAAATCGTTCTTTCTGCTAATGAGACGGAATCAATGAAAAACAAACCAGTTCCAGTTCCAGTGGGAGCAGTGCTCGCCGCTGCTGGCTTCAGCTGCTTTCCCCATTCCGCAATTGACGACTGAGATGGAACGAAGTCTATCACGAAGTTTGTCAAAAGAGAGAGAACCATCAGCTTCGTCTCGTGTCTCGCTGTATATACAAACAGCCGTCAGCCGTCATGACCGATTTAGCATCCTAAAAAACTTGTTGAAAGAAAAACGGGAAAATTCACCTAACAATAACAACGAAGGAAACCATGCTGATGAATAGGAACTACCTATAAAATAAAATCAGGAAGAAAAACAAGAACACAATCATCATTTTCGAAAAAGTTCCCTTCATTACCAAATGGAAACACTTACCATCTGCGTCATCCGCCGCGCTGTAGCAGTAAACCATTTTAAAAGCATGCTGATGAATAGGAATTACCTATAAAATAAAATCAGTACTCGCAAAAAATGGGGAATGGATGAAAAAGTAACATAACAACCGACAAAAAAACAAGCTCAATCGAAGATCCATTCGATCAGTCGGAATGTCGATTGACTAAACTATACTATTAGGTTGGACGGGAAGTTCTGGGACACTTTTTGTTTTTTCCTGTAGAAACCTGTAAAGAATTGTGGGACAGTCCATGGTAAGGGTATATATGATGGAGTGTGAAGGACTCTTCACTAGTCTGGTTATCACCACTATGGCTTCGACAAGCGGCGAATCTGAGCCTATTTCGCGAGAAGGTCTTCGACTGCTGATTCTTCATGAGTACCGCCTTGGTAGTTCTGCGCGCCTGGCGGCCGACAGAATCAACCACTCGATGGGTGCGAACACCACTTCGAAGTCTACGGTGATTCGGTGGTATCAGCGTTTCGGTGAAGGACAGACAACGCTAGAAGATGAACCACGCTCAGGACGTCCTCCGGTCTTCGATGTCGACGCCCTGACAGCTGCCGTTGAAGAAGATCCCCGTCAGTCGAGCTGGTGCCTCGCGGAGCGACTCGGATCCTCCCACTCCACGGTGCTACACTACCTACATGCGCTCGGGTTCGCTTGGAAAATGCCCGTCTGGATCCCACACCAACTCTCCGCTGCACAGCTCCGATTGAGGTCTGATATCGCGGCTTCTCTTCTCTCGTTCAAACGGACGACTGCGTGGCTCGACAACCTGGTGACTTGCGATGAAAAGTGGACGCTCTACGTTAACTACCACCACGGTCGTCAGTGGCTGAAGCCGAGCGACTCTGGAATTCCGACGCCGAAGAGCGGCCTTCACCCGAGGAAAGTACTTCTGTGCGTCTGGTGGTGCACGATGGGTGCGATACATTGGGAGCTCCTTCCGTCGAACACAACGGTCACAGCGGATCTCTACTGCAAGCAGCTTGACACGGTGGCGTCGAAACTTCGAGGAAAAATGGACCGAGTCTTCTTTCTCCACGACAATGCACGTCCACATGTGGCAACGTTGACGCGCCAGAAGATTCTGGACCTCGGCTGGACGACGCTTCCCCACCCACCATATTCCCCGGACATGTCCCCAACTGACTACCACCTATTCCGGTCGTTGAGCCACTTCCTTGACGGGCGACAGTTCAAAGATGACGACGATCTCAAGAGCGGGCTCCAGAACTTCTTTGACCAGAAGTCTCCCGAATTCTACCGGAAGGGTATCTACGATCTTCCTGAGCGTTGGCAGTACATTGTAGATCACGATGGTGCATACTTTGGTGACTGAAGTTACATGTGAATAAAATTAAAATAAATTGAATTTTTCTCACAAGGTGTCCCAGAACTTCCCGTCCAACCTAATATGTATTGGGTGCACCATCCGGAAAACTCAGAAAATAAAACGAATCAAATATTACCTGCACTTAATGCGAAACATCGAATAATCTAGTAGCCAACGCTGTGAATAAAATATCGAAACGAGTCAACAGCACTTTCAAATCTTCGATCGTCATGCATCCCTGAAAGAGTACATCAATATTCTGAATATTCCAAGAGAGTTATACGTCACCAACAAATTTAAATAACATTAAACAAAAACTCAATAGCAATAGGTTTCATCTACTGACATATCAAACAAATACAACTACGAAGCTTACAACGAAAAACAACGAAAATGATGATCACCCGTTTTGAAAACAGCCTACGACACGCCTATCGACGAAGGAAAAAGCGCGCCGCAGCGCCCCCCAAATCCTGCCGCATCTCCTCGAACGCTCCCGCCCCGCCAACGAGAATCACGTCATCGGGAGGCGGAACCGTTGCGTGGCAGAGGCGGAACCGCTGTACGCTTCGGCGTTTTGCAGCGCTTCTACAGCTCGGAGGGGCGCTTTTTCACCGGGATTTCGCCGCAGGTAGCCTTCTTAGGGCCAGGACTACCATGTGAGTGACTTCTTGTTGGGATTTCTCCACTACCGCCTTACCCCTAATGATGTCTTTGAGTCTCTAGCCTAAGTTTATTGACCTACTCAAATAATTTCTTGCATACATCAGAAATGGAACGCCCCTGTTTACGGTGCTTTGAAAGCCATGCTAACACCTTCATGAGACAACCACTCGGATCAATACAATGTCGTGCAGGGTCCCTGACGCTTGATCCAAACAGAAGAGACATCCAGTGGTTAAATCCATTCGCTACATCTCGAATCAAATCACAAAATACCTTGTAAGGTGACTAAAGAAGTCACTTGGAGATAGTAATGCAGTTTCTCAGCCACAAGGAAACAACGCGAACGGCAAAAGAGCAGCGAAAAGGGTCAAACGTATCCGTCCAGTAGTGGATTGGTCAACAATGGAAGCAGCCCAGTCGGGAAAGAGAACAAAAACGACCATTTGCGGTGGCAAGTTTCTTCTTTCCTCTCATACCGTGCCACACTGGTGCTCACAGATACGGTCCACAGTAGGAATCCAGCAAGTAAAGGAGTAGCACAGAAGCAGTATGGTAACAACAGATTTTGTGTAGTTAATATCGACGATGTGAGCAGGGACGCAGGACACGGCGACCTCACAAAGGATAAGCCTAAAAAATTTCGTAACGCCACGAATTTGCGTGTTATCCTTCCCAAGGTTGTGCAAGGTCGACTCAACACGTGGACAAGGATACTCTTTTATCGAACCTCAATTCGAGTAATCAACTTGCAAAAAATGTTGAGGAAGAAAACAAACAGTCTTAATAAGGGGGGAAAGTGATCAAAGACCACGGCAATCTATTTATTTATGCCGAGTCGTGTCCATTGACGCCCGTTCCCGCCAGATATCGACTCTAAGCCTAATATTGAATAATAGGTCGTGCCATGCCAGACAGATGGTATCATAAGGACTGAAATACCACCTGTTTCTCCATGTTAACATCTCCCTAACTACTTGAATTTCATCTCTATGTTATCTTATCCTATGGATCACAGGCCCACATTAACGACACTTTGAAAGAAGCTCCGTCTAAACCCAGCTGTGGTCGGAGTGGATGGACGGGATCGGGGGGGGGGGCTATAGCTGGCTTAGTGCCGAAGGACGAGCTGCGATTCCGTAAAAAAAGTGCAGTGGAACATGCGGCTAATAAAACTTTTTTCCTCTGCTTGAGATTTTAGAAATATCCATTGTGATGGTACTGGTACTCTCGTTTAGCTTATCAAAGCCTATGTTTTGCCACATGTAGAGTATGCTTCCTAGGTTTGGAATCCGATTGTAAAAGGACATGGTGAAGCTTGAGCCAACATGTGTTTACCAAAAGTATTCCTCCGAATGCATAAGAGGTGTTGTAGGGCGTCATTTACTTTCCCATAAAGAAAGGCTTCAGTGTGATTGAGATCTTTGCGATAACAAAGAAAAGTTTCTGACCTTGTATTTGCTTTCAGCTACTTCGTGAAGAATTGGAACTGACTATAAGTAGGTTTTGGGTGTTCAGACATAGTGAGAGAAGTTCGCACTATCCCAAAATTTAAATAGATGTCATAACCGTTTCGTCTTGACTCTTTGTGTCTATTACATGTATGTAATATTTCTCGTTGTCCTTTGTTCTACCCCATATTCAATTTTGTTGATGTATCAAAATAGGGAGCGTCGACTGGCGCCATTTAAATTACGCGGGATCTCATGCATAACAAGCGGGATCGAGACCCCTCGGGGCTCAGTTGCTCTTTTTTTGCTCTTGGCTCGTTTTTGCGCTCTTTTGGCTGCGTGGTGCTTTTCGTCGTATATTGTTGTTTGCTCTATATTCGCTTTGCTTCACTGTTTCGGGATCGTCATATTGTGCTCCGCCTCAGGTTCGTTTCACATTGGTTGGTGCTTGATCGCACAGTCGGTGTGAACTAATCAGCTCGCTCGCCCGCATTAGGAAAAACCTGACCGCTGCGTCAGAGTCACAAAACCCCCCGATCATAACCAAGGTGATACTGTTCAATCGTATTATTTGGAAGGTACTTGAAGATAATTTTTTTTTGGGACGGTTGCCCATCGAACCTAATAGGTCAGATTTCCTGACTGAGTATCTGTACCGAGACGAACCGGTGATTCAGAAGTCCTACTCGACTATTCGATTTCTTTCTTAATCGAGATGCAATTGGGTCCAGCTACCTCCTAGAGAACTTATGAGTGCCAGTACTAGTCACTCATCCATGTAAAAGTTAGAAAAAGCCGACTTGCTTTGAATTTTAGGTCTTGAAGATGCCTGTTGAGATCATTTCTTTTTGCGGTGCTCCTTGTTGTAGAGGAACAGGTGTTTACCTGGCGGTGAGTGGTTCAGCTATATCATTATAATTCAGCTAGAAGTGCGTTGACTTATGTGTTTCGATCGTCGTCGCAACAACTTCTGGTGGACCATTGCCTGTGATGCACATAAGTATTCGCATACTATTTCGCTAGTTCACAGCCAAGATCACGTTTTCTGCCTCACTTCCACCTTCTGCTTCCGCTTGTAGTTTTGCTTATTTTATGCCACTCATTACTGGTGTACCGCTATTCTATATTATCGTCACAGGTCTGGCAGCCTTTCGGCCTCGATTTAAATGAATCTTGTTCCGGCTACTCCTTTTATGACCACGCTCTCTGCTTTCCTTTTGATTTTCCTTTGTGGCCGAGAATTGGATTGCTGAGTGTAGGGAACACCTAACATGCGAAAGTCTGGTTCCGCGGTTCAACTTGCATGCCCTTGTGCTCTCGTTGAGTGGTGTTATCCCCAATACCATCAATCACACAATATGAATAACAACGCAGGAGTGCAGTGCTCCGAAACTTTTTTTCTGGTTTAACTAGGTGGTTGGATATCGCGGTCTTGGGAGGTACCACCTCCAGTAGCTGGAATCAAAATACGTTCTCATTCAGTTATTTTCGCTACTGGACACTTTTTTCGCGCTCACGCCGGTTTGTTGTTATTGTTTATCAGTTTCCAGTTGTGAATGTTTTGTTTTTTGTTTTGTTTTGTTTCTTCCATTTGTTTCCTGCTACATTGACTTAAAGTATGTCATCTTCTTTTACTCGGGCACACTCGTGTGAGTGTATTTCATATAAATAAATATATGCACTCTATATCTGATAAAGACAAATATAATGACTCACCCCTGTTTGGATTGTGTACAGCGTAATTAGGCGATGCGCAAAAAGTAGACGAGTACTTTCTTTCTGGAGCACATTAGTACACACCTAAACAACGTTTCGCTCAAGATGCACACACCATTTAGTTGTAAAGGAGTAATAGCATGACTAGAATCCTTCGAACAAAGGCGGCCATGTTTTCAGTATCGTACAGCGAAGTGCAGAAACTGTACAAAAAAAGGACATCGTCGATGAGAACAACCCATTACCCTATTTGTAAAACAGTTTAACTGGGCGGGATGATGTCGGATTGCAGGACATAAGGATTATTCGTGCCGTCATACCTTTATAATAGAACCATCTTAATTCCCAGGCCCCAAACCAATTCAAAGCAAAACATTAATTAGAGAGCCACCTGCGTCCGTTAGGATTTGCTGTCTTTCTACCAATGGAATGGATGAAACGAATTAATGAAATAAACAACTGAGTGTTCTCGTCGTGAAAATTGCGCAAAAAATAAGCATATTCTAGTGCAGTCTATCTGAATTCGCTAGCTCAGTCCAAGAGCAACACCAAAGATACAAATGCTGCGTGTCATTTCTTCTAGTCCCTCTTTATTCAAAATCATCAATTCATAGCGTAGAATTGCAATCTGAAACAAAGAATTGATACATGAAGCGCCTTTCCACAGTGAGCAGCAAACAAAACATAAAATAAACGTCGTGAATTAGCATAAGCATTACCGTATTAGAACTCGTGCAGTTTGAAGTGGATCACTTTCTTTTTCTACGAGGAGGATATTTCGAATGTCATTTAGGAGTCTACTGACTTACTGGGAAAAATTGGAAATTTAGTCAGTTGACGTAACGGAACAAAGCTAAGTTCAGAGAGCAACATAATATCATATTCATTTGCACTCCAACGGGTGGGTAATGCTACAGAGGTATAAATTCCGTAGAACAACGCAACATCGATCGATATCGATCGAAAACATCGGTTCTTGGTTTTTATAGAAGACGAAGTGAATCACCCCAATGGGTATAATGCAACCGAAGTAAAGATGACATGGAGCTACATGCCTAAAATGATGAGCAGTGATGCTTTATTTTAATGATAACGAGCATCGATGAAATTTCGCACAACAGAGCATTCCCGTCGAACTGACGTCCATCGTTTGATGCCCGAAGTTGTGAACGCCAGCCATCTGGTAAACCAACACAGTGCAAAAAATGATTAAACAGTAGCTCGAAGACATGCATTCACTTAACTAACGTAGTGAGACACCCTGCCTAGAATCCATTCGAAGACAGTGCCCAGCTCAAGAGCGGTGATTTTTTTCCTCCACGCAGAAATGGGTCTTTCACGGAATATTTATCGTAGACGTGCGTGAATTTTGCTTCTCTCAAGACTTTTTCGAAGTACGGTGGACTTCATCGCCCAATCGCTTTTTTCCATAGCTGTTAGTGCGGTGTAGAAGCTGGTATCCTTCTCTGCTGTTACGACAGGGATCACGGTAAGTACAAGAGAGACTAGGGTGTTCATGATGAAATACGACACGAGCCTTGCGGGAACGACTCCTTTCATACTGTATGTATGGATTCAAAATATGTGCTTAGTTCACGATCGATGAGCCTTCGTGAATTCGGAGACGATCTCACGAAGAAAATTGAGCTTCGCCACCTCTGGGTAATGCTACGGAAGTGGAAATTCCGTAGAACAATCGATATCGATCGATATCATTCGAAAACATCGGTTCTTGGTCTTTATAAATCTCCACCTCGTTTCCTCTATATGATTTTCAAATATGCAGTATTTGGTATCAATATGTAGCACCTTGATCCTCAATCGATTTTCTCTATTCCGCCACCGAGCCAGTTCTCAAACACACTATAAGCGGTACACCTCTGCTATTATACAATAACTTGAGAAGCAAAATAAATTGTGCTGCAGCTGCATTTCTATACATCACACTTCCATTACCCTTTGCACACAAATGACAGAAGGAAGGGTATTACCGGGCTAGTCTTGGCTTGGCATGGATAGGGGAAAGAGTGCGAGAGAGTAGAGCACTTCTCACGTGAGAATTCTCCTTAAACGGATGTGTGTCCCTATGACAAATTTTCGCAACGCCACGTGCGGACGTGCGGAACCGTATATATTAGGTTGTCCGGAAAGTTCTTGCCGTTTTTGCCATTTCAACTTCGGAGGATCATAACTCGGCTCAGAGTGCATCTTTTCTCACAGAATAAACACCATTCGATTCGCTACACTCTTGGCAACATTATGCATACCTGAATATCTCAATTTGGTGAAGGGCTGATGATTTGTATTGCGCGAAATGAAAAAAGTCGACTCCAAATCGCCATTATTTCTGAACACACGGTTACTGAAGGAGCTGTCTAGATGTTTTGGGAAGTGCGGCATAGTTAGCGCTAGATCTGATGAACATGATGGACGAGTAAGGGCCTTGCCCTGCAACTGCTTCAATTAGTGGAAGACGATTTGTGGAAAATGTGCCCGCTCATGGCTGCTCCGAGGGGTCGCACGGCACTCATTTTTCGGGTTTCTTTCAAATCAAGACTACTTGAGGTGGTCAACTAAGTTTGTTTGTTGAAGGCCAATGTTTGTAAATATTCCCTGCAATTATAGAGGCTCCTCGCTTTCTGCCGTTTTACTTAAAGGCAGTGTTTGGTGAAATTCGGCAGAAAAGTAGAAGAAGTAGTAAATGTGAAAGACGAGATGACTAGTAACAGGATAGTGAAGAAAAAAAGGATGGAAATGGCCAAAAACCCGAGGAATAGGACCCCTCCCCACCGTTGATCCTCGATGTGGAGCATTACCGTGAAGAGGCGGGTGGTCCGGATGAGTGTTCCATTGGCGTGTTGCCATGTTGTAAACACGAAGAGATGCTCGAGAATGAGTAAGCATCCCTTTTCTGGAGTGCGCTTCAAGCCAAAACTTAGAAAGCGGGCCGCGATACCGTCTATTCCCACCCCAGCCAATCAATCGCTGGGAGGCGGACTGAGCGCAATAAGGCGGCCCGAGCAGAAGAGGCCGCCTCTGCCACAGCTCGGGGGCGCGCCCTTCGTGGGGGATTTCGCCGCAAATAGGCTTTCCAAACCCGTAGTTTTCAAGTGAATGACTCCTCTTAGAGATTCTCATCACCCACATTACCCCTAACACTGTCTCTAAAGCGATTTGATCGTTTGAAAATTCGAGCAACTCGTTCTCATTTCTGCACTTCTTAAACCAGTGACAAAGTGTTCCATCCAGTGCTTCACCCCCTCCTCTTGCAATTTTCACAATTGTGGTTTCCTTTGCTGCGACTCGACTGAACAAGAACTCGTGAAGTGAATTCATCCAAAAAGTGCCATTTTCGCAGTACTTAAAATTTTCCTAAGAATCCGCAAACCTTGTGGCATTCCAAGAAACGCATATATCCGGAAAGAGCAACCTTTTGTCTATCTAAGGAGCACAACATGTGATTTGAATCATGTTGACGCGCTTTGATATTTTAATTTATCTTGTAAATGCGCAAAAACGCTGAAAACTTTCCGGACAACCTAATAGTTAGGGTTTGAGGGGATCACCATGACCAACACCCAAAATAAAGCGCAGGAGAAGAGAGTCGCTTTACGACTCATGTGCTTGGGCTACATTCAGACGCTAGACGCTGATAGGACGTGGCTGCTTTCGTACTTTGACACTCTATCGGAGTCACCGGCTTTGAGGTGTCTCTAAATAGTGCATGTCGTGTTACATGCGGCACGTCATGTTGTAAGATGCTAAATGCTGTCTCATTTATAGAAACCACTTTTGCGCAAACAAAGTGAAAACCAAAGTGGGAGTAACACAGAAGGAGCGTCATGAGCGCGTACGCGCAGAATTTTAACGACGGGCGCTGTAGAACACTAGTGGTAGGCCGCGTTTATACTTTGCGCACCGGTGGCGACGGCCTCGCTACGTATAATATGAACGCGGTCGTAGCATCCTTGGTCTGTCGTTGTAACGGAGCACATCTTAAATCGAACTGTGTAGTGCCTAGCTACGAATACAGCAATCGCAATAACAAATTCAAAGACAGCATTAGGGGTAATGCCCCTAATGGTAATGGAGAAATCCCTACAAGAAGTAACTCACATGGTAGTGCTGGGCCTAGGAAGGCTATCTGTGGCGAATCCCGGTGAAAAAGCGCACCTCCGATCTGTAGAACGCAACGGATCATTGATTTCTTGATCCCGCCTCCCGATGACGTAATTCCCGATTGACTGGGGTGGGAGAGGCCAAAGAGATGCGGCAGGATCAAAGGTTTTGCGGCGCGCTTTCGCAGTTTTAGCTTGAAGCTCACTCCAAAAAATAGATGTTGTCCTATTTCCAAACATTCCCTTGTGTTTACTTGGCAACATGCCAATGGAAAACTAAATCAGACTACCCGCTTCTTGACGGACAGGTCGTCCGCGTCGAGAATCAACAGTGGGAAGGGGGTCCTATTTCTCGAGTTTTTGGCCATTTCCATCCGTTTTTCTCCACTGTCCTGTTACTAGGCATCTCGACTTTCATATGCACAAATTCTTTTACTTTTCGTCCGACTTTCTCCTAATGCTGCCTTCAAGTCAAAAGCATAATGATCCCTGAATGCTTCACTTCGCTCCGCGATCATCTCTCACTTCAAAACACTTCACTTCAATAAAGATGCTCACAACTCAAGGTTGAATTTTCCACACTGGTGCAGTCCTCTTCCGAATACACCATGTACATTATCCCTTCAATGTTTATATATCTGGATGAAGCCGTGCAAAAAAGTGACACTGCCATATGCTTTACGATTCTTAATAGCTGCTGATTTTCGCTGCAGCCCGCGATGCGAAAGTTGTTGCAAGCATGCTGAGTTATGGTCAAAAGCACATATGCCCGGAAAGCATAAAGTGCGGGTTCGAGTCCCGTCCGAGACAGAAGCTTTTGCTCATAACTCAGCATACTTGTAACACTGCCATGTGTGCTTTGTCTGCAAAATCCATCTCTAATATATATCTCACAATAAACTGCTAAGACACACAATGGACTTTCTTCATGAACTGGTATCTCTCCTCCACCTCATGCAAGAAAACCTGATTTTGAGCTTGAAAGCAGTAATAGAGGGTTATGTGGGTGATCAGAACTCCTAAATTGAATCATGCAAATGAAAGCTTGTGGTCCAGAAAGATTATATGTTTCGAAATTTCCCATGAGGAGAGTGACCAGAACTTTATAAGAGCCGTCTACCTTAACAGCTGCTAGTTGCTTCATCTCAGCCCACCCCTTTTCCCGACCGGACTCGCCCCTTTTGAGAAAAAACAGCAGGAAAGAGGTCTGGTTCTCGTTTTTTTTTTGAACTTCCCGTCCGTTTCCCTTTGCTTTAGTACTATTGAGCACATCGACATTCCTATTTGATAATTTTCCCATATTCCGCCCGAATTACTCCTATCAGTCTTTGAATGCAGGGATGGTGCTAACGTGGAGATAACACTGCAGATTAACCGTCAACGTGATTGTCAGTAATTTTTCGCAAAATTCATTTTTTCCTTTTTCTCTTCATCACGTCTTTCACCAAAGATTAGACCTTGACTGGATCACATACTGAGGTATAGATTTGGCATTCAAAAATGAACGACAAATTTGAAGTCAGCTAATCGATATGATGGCTGGTAGTGCTTTTTCGTTTCTTGTACGTCTCCGAACCTTCTTTGATGATTCTTCGGGGTTAGGAAGTGCTGAAGATTTATCAAGCGAAGATCGTTTTTCGGATTGTAGAAAGAGGGGTCGTACTTGGGGAATGGGGAGAAAGTTCTTCGAGAATATTCAGTGCTCTTTTGTGTTTTGTGATTTTCGAGGCGATCAGGGTCCCAGAAAAGGTAGTCAGTCGATAAAGTACTTTGTACTGGGTGTACTAGATGTATCAGCCAACAGTACCATGATTATTGATCGAACATGTCAAAGTCGACTGTCACAGCCTTACTTTAATAAGCTAACAAAGTCAATCAAGGAGCGGAAGGGCCGTATCTGTGTGAATGGGTAGTATTTTTCAGAAATTTCCTCCAATCCGTTGCTTAAAGACAGTGCTAGGGATAATGGGGTGATAAGAAATCCCAAAAGGAGTCATTTAGTGAAAAACAACGGATCTGAAAGGCCTAGCATGGCGAAATCCCTCCGCGGAAGGCGCCCCCTTGAGCTGTGGCGAAGGCGGCCTCGTCAGGGCAAGCCGCCTTGGTTTAAAGACACCGTAAGGGAGTAATTTTGGCTTACGGTAGAACAGACGTAGTGTGGACGAGTTCAAGTGACCGCCATTGCACAAACTCGCCAATTTGACGCCTTGGCATGGTGCCAAGAGAAGATGTTTCCATTATAAAGTTGTTCATTCCTTTTACCTTCTCCTTTGTTCTTTCTTATATTGTTTCTAGATGTACTTACATGAATGTTAATGTAGTTGGGAATGGCCACTCCACTGCGCTGGGAGTCAGGTGCTACAACTAAAGTTGGCCCGCGGCCGTCTCCTACAGCGGACAACTCGGAACGCCAGTGCGATGATGCGAATGAGGCGCGAATACACACCGCAGCGATGCACTTTTGAGTTCCGGTTTTTTCACCGATTATCGCTTCTAACCTTCTGCGTTCGTTACGAAATGCTCATTTCTTTGTATGTTTCTCTTGTTTCGGACCCCCTTCCGGTTCCTTTAAGGCAGCCCCCTCAAGGCGACGTGATTAGTGGTTGGTCACGGTGAGGTTGGTCAAGGAAATCGGCAGAATTGAAAGTATCGCAGCGCGCTTTCTTACTTTTAGCTTGAAGCTCACCACATGAAAATAGATACTGTCGCATTTCCGAACATCCCTTCATGTTAACGTCTTGGTAATGCCAATGGAAATCTTATGCGGACTACCCGCCTCTTGACGGAAAGGTCGTCAGCGCCTAGAACCAACGGTGGAAAGGGGTCCTATTTCTCGGGTATTTGGCCAATTCCATCCGTTTTTTCTCCACTGTCCTGTTACTAGGCATCTCCGCTTTCATATTCACTACTTTTACTTTTCGTTCGAATTTCCCCTAATGCTGCCTTTAATCTGGTTTGTGCTCACTTCGGAGTCGTGAAGGCACCATCGGAGTTTATCTCAAGAGACCGTCATTTTTATCAAGCGTATATTGGAACAATCCGAATGTCTATGTAGAATATTCAGCTTTAGCTGCTGCCCTCATTCTGAGTCCCACCCATAAAAGTCTATGGAAGCTTTCAAAACAATCCAGAAAAAAATCTAGCAGAAATTATCCTACAACCTTCTTTTTTCACGAATAAGGAATCACTTGTTCAGAGGCGCCACGCATTTCAATTCTATTCAAAATCGTGGCGGTAGATGTATGCGATTTGGCTAATCAATAATTTGCGGGAGCCATCCGATGCCCATCAGTGTTCGTATTCCCATAGACAAGTCTGCTACCAGTTGATCTATTCCGAAGAAATGGAAGGCTTGGTCGACGGGAAATGATGTGGGATTGAATCCCCGCATCGTGCGGGTGGGTGTGCGGCCCACCTGTCTTTGCACCACTTCCGCCTCCTGATGAACATAGCCTAATGCATTTGAATTGTGTGTGTTCACAGCTACAACGACATTTCTGACTTGTGACCTGTAGACGTAACAGCGAACGTTATGGCTACCAGAACGAAAGAGCTTTTCATTTACAGAATGATTATTCGGAGAGTACATTTCCATACTTACTGGAGCTAACAAGACATCCTTCTTCACTCAGCGATTTGTTTCTGGCATTCCAGGAAAAGGAGAAATGCCTTCACCTTACTCATACTTAATGCAGTAGTCCATCTGAAAGTTGACATAATGCTTGAACTTGACCGAGACAGGGCTGAGTGGTTTTTATAGCCCAGTTACCGCATAAGTCAGAACTAAGATCGAGTTCATACTCCGCGACGAAAGCCACACGTTGCACATTGTGGGCAAGTGACGCACGCAAACCCTGGAGGCCCCTCTCATACTTTGTGACACGGGCCCTCCCATAGTGTAAAGATCATGGCGAGAGCACGCGCGAATCTGTGGCGAGATTCGAATTTGACAGTTTCGAATTTCGGTGAATGTGGCTTAGTGGCACACCGTGGCAAGACTAGCGCATGACCATTATGCTGAAGTGTGGTTCGGTTGAACGTCATAAACGGAGCACATCAGAACAGTGACGGCGACGTGCACCACCGTTGACGCCGTAATTGCAACATATGGAAGTGACTCGACAAAAAACTCGTGATCAATATTACGGGTATGTGCCATGAGGAAGAAAATTCGCGTCGCGGCGTCCGGCATGCGACGCGATGGTGCGAGCCTTGCGCGCCCTATTGGATGGGTCCACAAGGCACAGAGAGTGATGCTCTGTGCCTTGTTCTCTTCGTAATCGCTTCAGGACTCAACTATTACGCCACTCCTATCCACAATTTCGACGCTCGTCGAACGCGGACACGCGAACTTTCTGTCTTGATGGCATACACCCTTAACATTACCAAATGAGAACGAATTGAGAGAATGCCTGTGTGGAATGCGCTGTGACTTGCGTGCATTTAGCGCAAGACGCGCAAATACCTTTCATGTTTTATCCGTTCCTGTTGTTGACGCTATAGCTCTGCAGCTAGTTCTATGATGCGTCGCACGGGAGTTAGAAAGTCTCCGTCAACAGACTTCAAAAAGGCCAGGTGAAGCGACGAGGTTCCGGTAGCACCCTGTAATGTGCGGCCAATCACAATGAAATTAGAAAACCCCATTCCTAACCATGCTCCACCAGCGTTGTCAGCGATTTCGATTGCCGACGTCGCCGCAAAGTATGGAAGCGGCCTAAGGCATTCGGCGCGCGCGGAAAAACAATTTACTGACGCACTTCCGTGTTTGGAAAGGGCAGGCTATCTCCTGCACTTCATGTATCAAAAGCAATGATTTAATCTAATCCACGTGCAAGACCTTGAAACCTCTCTACATCGGCTCTTCATCTCAGACTTTTCATTCTGATGTGATAGAGCCAAGACAAAAGAAATTCGAAGGAAACCACGTTTCTTCATATAAAGATGTTATTCGCAATTCTGTGTAAGTAGCGTCAACATCAATGGTGAAATAGAAAAGTGAAAAAGTTTCAAGGGGAAATCGTAGTACACTTTGATAAATTCTGGCAAATAATTGAGACTCAAGCAACAAACTGTGACACGTTCAACGAGAAAAAAACTTTAGAATTATCTTACAAGGCACTCAAGACCTAATCCTATATCACTACATTCAAAACAAAATAACAACAGAACAACTGTTAGCAAAACCGTCTACACATGAAAGAAGTCCAGATTCTTCTCGTGATAACTTCTTAGCAGAATAAATAACAGAAAACGAGAAAGTAAAACAAATTTTAGAACCTGAGAATGTCATGAGGGTAATATCAATAAAAATAGCCTATTCAGCCTTCTTCTCTTCATTCTTCTCTTCATCTTCACGTTCAGCAGGTCTATACAGTTGATAAAGCTTTGCAAGTTGTTGGAAATCGTCTATACTTCTTGCTTCTTCGATTAGCCGTCGTGAAACGTCGACTCCGGAACCGTACACATTCAGCAGAAGCACACCCACAACCTGAAGTTGGATAAGTGGAGAAGAAAAAGGGACTAAGTCCAGTAACCAAGTCCTGAACGTTGCTTCACTGTCTCAGTGTCCTAGATGGTGTTGGAAAACCAAGAAGGGCGCCTCTCTGTGCATTGTGAGAAGAACGCTCAAGCTATTGAGCTAAACGCTGCGCTATACATTGCGAAAAATTACCAGTGAGGTTGCAATTCAGGTGGAGACTAAATGCTCCACTCAAAGATTCCGCGATTTCACCAGACCCCAGAATCGTAGAGCCGCAAACGTCACGATGCACGAATTACGCGAGGCATGCCATTAGCTCATGGAGTGGTGCAGAGTACGTCAAAAAATGATAGAAAGTTAGATATACAATTTATGAGAGAGAGGACGGGTTGCGTGGTAGACCTTACGCGGCGCGACAAATATGATTCGAAGCGAGCTTCCATACTTTGCGGCAGTGGCGCCGGCGTCACGCAAGTGCGTGCCGACGGCAACGTCGGCACTGTGGCGACGCGCTCCGTTTATAACGCTCGACCGAACCATACTACAGTATGATTTAAGAGGCGAGAGCCCGCCTAAAGCTGCAGCGAAAAGCCTGCGAGAATCAGCTACAGTTTGGCACTATGCCACGACTCAAATCTCGCCACAGCGCGGGGTCTCGACAGAATCATCATACCATAATTTGAATCGTTTAAATGTAATAAACAAAGTGCATTGTCAGCAACGGTGGCACTCTGGCGACGCTTCCATACTTTGCAGCACCGGCGGTGCACACTTTTCCGTCACCGTCAAATATCAAAGCGATCTACGATTTCGGGATCCGCACAATCGCATTTCGCAACGCGTTTATTTTTTTTCGAATTCAATACCATCCATGGGTGCATCGTAAAAGTTACCTTTCCATCATCTCCTTTATAGAAAACGACGCCTCGTTCGAAGCTTTCGTTAGCATTGTCCTATAAGTAAGTATTGGAAAAAAGTAAAAAGCGCTCAACAATCACCCTCATGTAAAAGAAACACACATCCTGTGCGAACACTGAAACAGTTGGCAGCGACGAATCTGTGATACCAACAGCATTGATGTGCCACTGAGGAGCGATTTTCGAGAAGAACGCTGGTTGATACCTGTTTTTATTCGTTTTGAAGAAACGTTAGTGGATTAGAGGACTCTCCTACAAAACTCACCAAAACGCCTTCCCAGCTCCAGTCATATTTTCTCCAGCCAGTCTCCCACTCACCTAAACAGCAATGAGGTACTGTAAAAGCTTACTCAATCACCATGATGGCGTTTCACCTGTGCATTCTCCCAGTGCTCCACTCTTCGTCGTCCCAGTGATTTGTCATAGAACGATGCTGCGTCCCCAGCAGCCCAAATATCAGATCGAACACGTAATTCTGCATCCGTGGTTACACCGCCTAACCGATTGTCCAGCTGAATGGTACTAAGCTGAATAGTAGTTATCACAAGGAGCATGATGTCAGCTAAACCACGTTCAAAAGGACTAGCTTATTCGGTGGAGCGTTAACTGAGCAACTCAATCCCATAACGTTTTTAGCAACGTATTCGAAGGATGAAAAATCAAAGTAAAAGCTGCGCAGAGAAAAACTGTGCTCATCTACCTTACCATATATCGGCAGGAGTAGTGGCAACACGGTGAAGAGCTATTCTAAGGCAAACTAACAGTTTCCTTTCCTTTTAAGATTTTCTGCAAGAACTAACAATTTCCCTTCTTTTTGGAATTTTCGGCCATCTACTGTAGGAAGCTCAGTGAACATAACAGAGCAATTCAACCGGGATACCCTTAAACCGCTCCCTCAACATGCAATGCTATGGCTTACTGAAGCAAACGCTCACCATAGTGCATGTGATGGACGAGTGCGCGGACGTAGCTCCCCAAATTGTTGGAATGAAATGGGCTCAACAAATCAGAGAAGAGAAGAGGTGTGAGAAGCTGTTCCATGTACTGGTTGTACCGGCTAAGTGGCTTCGCGTGCTGATGAGGTTGCCACACACATTTGTATCTATCCTTTCTCCATTTTTTTTGTTTCGCTCTATAAGTTCACTCCTGGGAGACAAGCAAGCCGACAGTGAACAGGCAGCCTTCCGTAACTGTAGATCATAGTTTGTGAAAAATGTCCGCGTTCATACTTTGCGCACCAGCGCCTGCGGCAAAATCATGTGCCCACCGCCGACCACAGCGGTACTCTAGTGGCGCTTTCTGTTTACAAAACGCTTCATCTAATCTTAATACAGTATGATGACCATAGCGTAGACTCACGAATTCGAATTCAAAATTCGAACAGTTTGAAACTATGCCAAGTGACTATGGTACTGATATTGGAGTAAGTGCAGCATAGAATAAAAGGTATGAAAAAGAGAAAAACCAGAATAAATTCAGTGTATCGTCGCTACCGCTCACCCAGGAATTTTCATCTGATTGAAGATAGGAAAAAACTAGACAATACCTCGAGACCAGAAGCCTCAGCTACCGAAGTATCAGGCTGAATTCCTATACAGACAATAATGTAGTCGGAAGTGATAGACTTCGATCCGTTGTTCACCTATGTAAAAAATTTTGAAATCTACTAACGACGCTTTTATTGCGATGAACCATGTTACCTCCACTTCTACTTGCTCGCCACGTTTTCGAGCCGCTGTAATCTGGAAAAGTTTCAAGTTTGCAAATATATCAGCTCATGACAAGGCAAGGTACCAATTCGAGTATTGACACACCTTAGCACCAGTTATTACGTCAACTCCTATTCCTCGGAGAGATTCCGTAGCCTTCTTTGACAAAAATTCGGGAAGCACATGGCTCAGATTCCCATTCTCAGCAACGACCTGAAGTGATATGCATAATAAATAAATTTTTCATTAGAAGTATTTTTATTACTAACCTGACTAATTTTAATGTCTTTGTATTTCCTGTGGATACTGTAGGCTAACTCTGAACCAATAAAGCCGCCGCCGACTATAAGTATGGACTTCGCGGATTTACAAATAGAGTCCAGTGTTCGATAATCGTCCACCTTGAAATGTAAAACCAGCATATAAACTTATTCGAAAGTCGGAGTAAAGTGTGAATAAGGCATAAGCAAAAGTGACCAACCCCTCGCAGATAGAGAATCCTTTTTTTCACGTCGTCACTTGCATTTTTCAATTCAGGTAAATCCTTTGGTTTTCCTCCTCAAAAGACAAAACTAGGAAAACGATATGAAAGTCACACCCAACAAGGCTACACCAAATCATTTTACTAGCACTTCGCGAAGTTATGACTACCTGTGGCGATGAGACACTTTTCATACGATATGCACGTCCCGTCATCAAGATAAGCTTTCTTTTCATCAGGATTTAGTTTCTCAACACGATGTCCTCTAAGCAGCGAAACGCCTCCATGAACAGTTGACGGCAACTCACCGGGAGGCACAAAGAAGCCCTCAAAAAGCGAAATATCAAAAGTAAACTTGAAAGACCGCTGGTAATTCACTGCAGATGGTCGTCTGTAAGAAACTCTGAACATGAAAGCAACCCACTTCAGCTTCGAAATAAACATCACGCTTTTTTCCACTGAGACCTTCGTATTGCATACTAGATGAAGCATTCTCGTCGCCATACCACCACAATTCTTTCGATAAAGGTGGACGATTGTATGGTAGATGGTCTTCCTCCCCAATCTGACATGGTTACAATATACTTGAAGGCACCCGAAAGAAAGTGAATGGTGTAAGCTGAAAAAAAGAATGCGCAAGATGATGAGCGTTTGGAGGGTAATAAGATCTCTATCCCTCCTAAGCCAACGACATCCAGAACTTGATAGAGCTAGTTTTTTGGTAATATTTTACTAAATGGATTCTAACTCAAAGCCTAAGGCTTGACGTAGCAGGGAAAAACGGAAAGCAACAACAGATCGACTCATAATCCAGTAGGGTCAAGCAGCACTTTCATAATTCCTTCCCGATTCCCCCAGCCTTTTCCGATCAGAATGCATAGTAATGGAGATAAAGCTACCCATGTTGCAAAAATGGGACCGTTTTTCCTTCACTTTAAATTGAGTTTTTCTGAATAATCATTACAGCGCTTAAGAATGGAAAAACTTCGCTCTGACAGGAAGACCTACAGCTCCAAATTTTATAAAAGGCCACAGCTCCAAATTTTACGATGAAGCATAAGGTGTAAGTGAAAAGCGCACCATGAGGACTTTTGCATCAGCATGACGAGCTCGAATAGCCAATGATGCATAGTATGAGGCTGCTCCGGCACCAATTAGCAGATACTCAACGGATTTCGGGACCTTAAATTGCTCGTTTAAGTATCACGTTACTTACTTCACTATTGAACTACACGTTAGCAAACGTAGCGGACCCTACCCAAACTTAAAACAAAAAAATTCGAAGTGGACCTTATGTTAAGAAACTATTCAAATTCTACTAAGTTACACTCTACGAACAAGGTGGAATCTATGCAAACGGAGAGATGTCTCTTGTCAACAGCTCCGATATAGTAGGTAAGAGCGCGAGGATAAATACTCTTTATCAAAATATAAACGTTGAAACATCTATCAACAAGTGAGCAATGGGGCAAATATATCACTTCGAAGTAACAAGTTAGCCACTAGACAAGTAAAAGACCAAAACTTCAAAATGTTAGTAATTTAAGAAAGACAACAGTTTAGGTTCCTAACAAATGGTCCACTGAAGTAACCAAAAAAATTATGAATCGACCTCCTCCCCAGCTGAGGAGCCGATCTTCTTCTTTTCTTCTTTTGAATTGACGGGTGAGGATGCCCCTTCCTCTGAAGATGAACCCTTTCCAGCATCTGCTTCAGAACGCTTGCTTTCGTCAGAAGGGGCTTCGTCGTGCTCTTTCTGTAATAAATGTTTGTATCGCTGCACTTGCAGCCCAACGGCCTGAGAATTTCTCAAAAATCACTCATACCTTTCCATGCATAGGCGGCGGATCTTGTTTTTTGCCATCATCATGAGCTTTTCCCTGACGCTTAGTTGTAGGAGGTGGTGTTTCACTATCCATAGTAGTTGTAGTTGGTTTGGAGAAAGCTTTAGACTGACTTTCAGATGGCTGAGTCTCCCCTTCAGGCTCTTTAGGCTGTTCTGGCTGTTCTTGTGACGTTTTGGCGGCTGGTTCTGACTTTTCAGCTTTTTTCTCCTAAACAATCGAGGCTTACAAAACTTGTTTAAAACACTAAAGCATTGCAATCGAAGGAGAAACCGGTCTGATGATTTTGAAAGGTTGGCCAGATATCTACCACACTCTTTAGTCTGTCCAACCGCGCCAGTTCTTGTTCACTAAACCAGTAAACAAACAAGTAAGCTTGTAAAAATAAGGGAGTAGCAAGAGTACTGACCGCTTTACAAAGCCTCACCATACCAACAAAAAGGTTTTACTGTGAATAGATACTCGAGTATAGTTGGTCAGACATTTCACCATGTCATCGTAAAGGGGAAGAGATCGCCTCTGGCCCCGAACACGCTAGCAAATGCGATGATGGAAAAGCGTCGTCGATCACGGGGGATCGTCGTACAAATCATCCTGAACCTTCGCAAGATTATCCCTGCCTTCTGTGGTCTAAATGCACAGCAATGAAAAAAAGCTGCCCCATGTTGCAGAAAAGGGACCGCTTCTCCCATAATTCTTAATCAAGAAGACTGTTCTGATTACAATCAGTATGGCGCTTCAAATAAAACGATATCAAAAAATTGAATAAATTGAGGGGAGTAGTACAGGCTTCACCTCCAAAATACTCAAAAAGGAGTTACTAAGCTGGTTGAGATTCATGCTGCTTGGTGGTCACTGCTGCAAATTCGCAAAGCTGTGCCGGCCGTTCTGAGAGTGAGGGGACAGCGACGCCTTATGAGTCGGTGCCGCGTTCTGGTGAAAGTCATTCGAAACAGATCGGAACCGAGATACACTAGACATGTATGTACTTGACCCTTGACGAAATTGTCGGACCACTTCTGGTTTTGAAACTTCTCAAATCCGAGGATACCCGGTTCAAAACCAATCGGTTTTAAACTGAGTATCCTCGGATTTAAGGAACTTTGAAATTCCGCCACATCGTCTCAAGGCAGAGCCTCTTTAGACTTCACAAGCCTTAAGCTGCTTTTCTATTCTATTTCGAGCGTGAATCCTGTATGAATCCTGCGCTACTCCTCACCATTCAGTCAAATTTCCCAGGACTGTTCTTACGAAAGCAAATGACGATTTGCAGGCGATCAGCTGCGACCCGTGACAGATGCCTTCCCTCTCTTCTAGACCAATGCTTTGGCCGCAAACCGGGGATCACCAAAACTCTAAATGTAGCTTTATCAGCCTTGTTGTCATTCCTTACAGCCTCTAATTTTTTCTAATTTTTTCCACCCAGTGTGCTGACTACTAGTACAATTTTCCATCCCAGAAAACAATGAGTTGCGAATTCTTTCCGCAAATTAGTCTATTTTTCATAAAGCTCACCTGTATGGGATGCCTTTCTTCAACTCCCTCTTCATGTGCATTTGCTCCTGGACCATTTGCCTTACTTTTAATGTTTGTTCCGAAAAGGTCAGTGTAAAACGCCTAAATGTATTTTGTTGCTTTTCAAGCAAAACATAAGAACAGCTACAACATCTACTTCGATGGACCAGCAGGTTCCTTACAACTAACGATAACATCTATGGCGCTCTCTAAGTATGCCGAAGGTGAAATGAGCCTGGCTCATACTGCACCTGGGTACTGGTTGTCAGAAAAATTAGTCTATCAGAGTAGCAGCACCGGAGCAGTGCAAATCTAACAAATACAATAGTTCACCCTATGGCAGACCTTGCCACATAGGGTTACTTGAGCCGTGAAGTTATGTACAATTTGTAAGTTTTGTATTTGCAGATATCACTGCTAAAACAGACATGCACATGGGCTATGGAACTGCTGAGATAATTTACAGCTGCAGCTATCTTAAGCATACTCAGTGGCTACGAATATATAGGAGATCAAGTAGAGCAGCTTTCCTTTTGAAAGAATGGCTGAAAACATCAGTCTGTTGTTTGTTTTCATGAAAATGTTACATAACATTGAAAACTGACCACGGCTAAAACGGTGAGCAGTACACCCACACCGGCTCCAACGAAAGAGAATAAATCGCCTTTCTCTGGTTTATATGGCTCACTTGGAAACTTTTCTTTTGGCGCCTAAAAGAGTTCAAATACGTGCATCGGAAAAACGAATTAAGCGGCTGTAAGAATTAGCGACTTTGCGATTCCGCGATGTGTGACATCGCGACAGTGCACGCGGAGTTGCAGCTGCATGTAACGGTGGCAGAGCAGCGTGCGGAGGGCGACTCCGCAAAATCGCAAAGTTCGACTTAGTGCTATAGAAGACGGAAAATCGGCACTACTCAACTATCACCACCCCAGACACAGCGATTAGGTAAGAATACACTTTTGATTAAACATCTCATACAGAGGTTACCACAAGTGCTGATCACGGATATGACATCCATTTTTGACGTTGGATCCGACTTGGTGCAATTACACCAAATTGGTGCCACAACTTGTTTCCACCAAAATCGCTGAAACGTGGCTGAACAGGGGTTATATGGGGTGCTGATCACGAATATGGCATCCGTTTCAGGTGCTGGCGTCGTTCAGTGACACTGCACAGTACTAATATAGTAGGGGCACCACACTGTTCACGCAACTTTTGCGTGAGCCTTGAAGGAATCGTCCACGGGAAAATGAGTTTCTCTGTACTTATTCATTTATGTTGTATTCGTCTAATAAGGGTCGCATGCAAAGTTTCACGCGAAAAAATGTGAAAACGGCTGAAATGCAGCACTACAAAGTCTCGGCCGGGTGGGCGAGGCCTCCAAGCAAGTGCTCACCCTGTCATCTTCCGCGGTCGAGAGGCGTTGTGGGTAATAACTGCGACGGACGACGAGACAGGGCTTTCACTCGAGGCTCTGCCCAACAATCCGAGATCTTGGGGAGATGTATCTTGGCCGTATTCTCACTTTTTCGCGTGGAATTTTGCATGCGACCCTTATTAGACAAATACAACATAATTATAAGGGTAACAAAAAACCAATTTTTCCGTGGACGATTCCTCTAAGAAGAAAAGAAACTTCTCCTACTCCACCTAGGCTCAAGCGAAAATATGCGCTTGAGTGTGCAAATTTATGATCGTAGAACAGTATCAGGTGAAATACAGCAGCGGAAAGATGGCGACCCCTACTTTAGCAACACTTCAGTAAAAATGGAGAGTACCGGCGCCGTGTGGAAGCGAACGGCGTCCGCGTCAAAAATTAATGCCTATCCGTAGTCAGCACTCTACAGTTTTAAACGGTATTGATGAAAAAATTGTGGCACCAAATTGGCGCTAACAACAAAAACGGATGTCCTATCGTGATCTGCATCCCAAATGACCCCTATAGCCGAGTTTTGGCGTAAATTATTTTTTGATCAATCCACGGTATCTGGGCTAGTGACAGTTAAATAGCGCCGAAAAATCATCGAAAAATCGATATCACACGTCATACCAAATGCTGCGAAATTGACATTTATACTTAAAACATCAAGAACAATTGCTAATTACAGCTTTCTGTCCACCCTTTTCCGTTAAGCATACATAAGGTTCCTGGCGGTTCGCTCCGACATCTCTGTGTTCCCCTCCCTTTGAGCATATATTTATGCACTTTACTGGTCGTTCTACGAGTTTTAGGCAGGGTTCTTCCTTAGTTTTTTTAGTTGGTTCAGATTTGAATGTTTTTTTATTGCTAACATTTTGTCACTGTTGATGTACCGATGGTGCACCTCGAGTGCAAGAAAATAAATAAATAAACAATTTCCAACCTTGGGACTTCCTAACCAATTTTTTTCTCCGGTTGACGGCCTTGGCACAAACACTGGTTGAGGTTCATCTGAATTGGCGTTTTGCGTACACGAATCCTCATGAATCGATGATTTTGAGAACACATAACTATCAGAATTCTCAACCATGAAACACGCGTTACAATATACTTTGAAATACGTACCACCGTGGTGACTGGCAGCTGCGACCACCGATGTACGCAGTAGCCTCAAGGAGTGAACACGTACAAAACATCGTCCCACATTCAGTGATGAGAGCCGCGATATCATGGTGTGGGACGGGATCTGATTTAGCAACAATAGCTAATTCAGAGATGACAATAAATGAAAATAACGATTGCAAAATACAAGATAGAAACTACTACCAAAAGCAAAGAGAAATCTGGTTATTGAATTAATTTATTAATCTAGAAAACACCCGCAGAACAATGAGGGAACGTCATGAAGCCAATTCTTTACAGAAATCACTGGATCGCGAATGAAGCCAGTGTCCTTGCTTGTGCGTCTGATATCAGAGAAGCATACATTGGCGGAACTTTGCATCCTTCCAATTTCTGAAAAAAAAACAGTCGTAGCCTCATCAAAGTGACATCAGCGACATGAGCTACGCACACTGATAACCATTCTGCAAGCTGCCGAACTTTTAGAGCCGATAATACAAAGAGCGTCGCAACGAAAACGTGACCATCGCACTTTCGGATCAAAAAGCATACCTTAATATAACTTAATAGTGAACACTCATAAGGTACAGTGGGAGGGTATTTGACACTTGCGTATATGTTTTTAATTTTACTTCATCTAAGATTGACACCGGTATCACAACATCTGTTTAGCAGACTTTCAGATGTAGACTCCTCATCTAGAAGCCGAAAGACTACGGGATACTTGAAAATGAGCATACCGATGTCGAGCGGTTTCTTGATGGTCGTGTTCCACTTATCTAACAGTACCATGACCGCCGTGTGGAAGTTCATGGCCTCTCGATCACCAGAAGGTTCCCCATCCAGGTCGAGTAGATAAGCCAACATTTTCTCAAAAACCTAAACAAACAAGGTGAACAGCTAATCCGTCACACATGAATCCTGCAATAGCACACCTCTGTTCGGAAGATGTCGGCCAAATGAGGAGAATCTCTGAACCCTTTGAGAAAATATCCCGGATTTCTATTGATGTAGCTTGCAAAGACAGCCGCCATTGGCCGATTAATAGGCAGCAAGCGCGTGGCATAAACGACAAAGAACACGGTAAACTCTGGACAGGACGTCTCCAGCGGTAAGAGATATTCGTACTGGAAATACTGGTTCAAAAAGTTTAGAGGAACAGGAAATTGCACATATAGGAATAAACAACGTTGTTTGGCAAGACATGTTCGTGAGAAAAATACAGTCGTGCCTCGTTCCACACTGCAAAAAACTCACAATTTGCGAATCGTTTGGCTTGAGGTAATGTTCTGCCAGGACCGCAACCAGCTCTTCAGCGTACGGCTTGCTATTTCCGACCTTGAATAGATACAATAGTAATATAACGACGCGAAAGTTCATTCCTGGAATTATATAATGAACTGTTTGGACTTGTAGCCAGGTAAATAACCACGTTTATCTTTGTCCTCACCGAATATTGTTTTAGCGGACTGGTAGAACACCGACGCAAAGACACAAGTCCACAAAACCTGCTTTACCCATCATGCCTCATTGAAAACCATGAAAACTTTTCAAAAGAACGGTATGAAGAACCCGCATCTCTAGTTTCGTATTGGACTTTCGGATAGATGAATCTTTAAAAATTCATAAATCATCAAAGAAATAATATAAAAAGGAAAAACTATGAAAAAGATATCAACCATAAACAGTCCTGTCCATAAACAGTCCTGTTCTTTAGAGCGAGTTTTTCTATCCGTTTTCACAGCGGTTGAGATGAATTCTTTTTATGCATGAGTCACGAAAGAAGCAAAGAACAACATGAGGCCTACCTTTGACAGCCAGAGAGAAATTTGAGCATAAAGTTGAAGAATAGGAAACTGTAGTGCATAAGACGCTAATCGGTACAAGATTCGAAGTCTGTGCTCATGAACATGTGACTCGCCCTCCCTTCCAAGAAACAGTACTTCGAAATACGCATATTTATTCATCTCATCTCGTTCCTGAAATGCAAACGTCACAGAATTTCAAACATGGTGTGTGGTCCTAGCAAAAAGCGGATCATAAAAAATACATGGTGGAGAAGGACGCTGTCCCTGATTTAATCGCAACTGAGTTCAATCAATCCACCTCATAAGTTTCTCAATCCACCTCATAAATTTCCTATCATACTGAAGCGGGAAGAACTCCTCATGAACCGTAACTGAGTCTTGATGAGGGTGACCGAAAAGGTTGAAGTGAACCCGAGGTATGAGAACAGGAAGTCTGTGACTAACAAAGCTCAAAGTTCATGACACATGTCCAGAAGTTTTAAACAGATGCATCCTCTGCTAGTAAAAACAGCTTCCGAATTAGTTGCAACTACTCAAACAAGACAAACGGCTAGGTATACAAGAGCTTGGCCATTATTCAGCTATTTGTCTTGAGGTATGACTAAGAGGGAAAACTGATCTGAAACAGATTAACATTATTATCTCGTTCACAAGCCACCAAGTAACCTTTGACTTCCATCAAGATATTTAATCAAAAAACCTCGCAATGAGTGGAATTTGGCCAAGGAATTTCTTTGTCTACATATAGGGAAGAACTCGAGAAAACTATTCAAGAACCTAATGATATTCTTTATTGAACCCCCACTCCTCATTTATTTGAAGTAGCCTCCACAATAAGAGAAGGTCTGTTCGAGAGTCCTCTACGCATCAATTTCGCTTCTAGCTTTCCGGTTATTAGCAAGACCCGCCAACGTCCTTGCGCATGATGCAATGCTACACTCACATAATTTATGTTGACGCGAACGCAGCGTTTTGAAATGCCTTTCAAGGTTTTTTATTAAAAATGTTTCAGTCGTCGCAAATCTTCCGTTTTCTGTGCCAGGCTTCAGTCAACAATACTGTGACCGCTGCCCTCTAATGCAAGCATCTTTCGGAAGAAATGTCTTGTCTGCCAAACTGCCCTACCCCTGCGCAAAATCCACATAAGACATAATGGCAGAAAACTATAGAAGCTCTGCGAATTTCATACTAATCATGTCGCTAAGCGAGTTGTTACCCACGTCCTACATACGTCCGACTTTCTGATGTAGAAAACTGTGAAAAAAAAACTTACAGCAAAAAAGTGAGCGAGATGATTGATGAGAGTGAACTCTTGAAGTTGTGAGAGTCGCGATCCCTTTCTATCCGCACTTAGGCAAAATATTTCGTTGTCTATCAGCAGTTGTAGGTCATTGTTCTTCGTCAAAACAGGACGACTTCGGCCATGAGTCGATAAACGAACGTGCTTGGACACCTTACAAAGCGACATTGACTTTCGTAAATGAAAATAGAGCAAGGTTTCTAGCGTACCTGGATGAGGGCTTCAGTGACACAAGCCGGAAACGCAAGACCCAAAGTAGTCGGTATAGGGGCTCCGTGATGTATGGGACCACCTCCACGGCGCATGGGCCTAAAAGCTTGCACTGTATTTATCCTCTGAAACCCACACATTTGAAATAAATAGTTCAAAAAGCATGGCCAACTTAATGACGCAATTCCACGGTCAAAGGAAAGTTGCACTCGAAATTTTACAACAACATACGCGTGCGGCTGCGTTACAATTTATGGTCTCGAGCATCACAGCTCCACTTTTCTGAACTTTTCTGCCATTTGCTTTTGTACTTGGTTGCGGCTGTTCCCACTTGTACGATTCAGAACTCTTAAAACTCCCTGAGTTAAATGAGTAGAAGATGGATTCCCAGAGGTCACGGAACGATGTGAACATTTTTTGCAGCGGGTACCCGCTGTACCATCACGAAGACACTCCATCACAGAATTTCAAGCAATTCTGAGATTAATACTCACTTGTTCACCGTGATCCAATTCATCGAAGACTAGGCAATGTTTCGCTATTACTCATTTCGTGCTCTGCCGCTGCCTCTCTTGCTGGATTAAAGGACACGATTATTGGTCCTGCATAGATTGACTGTGAGAACGTATAGTATAAACCTAACAAACGATACCGAAAAAGTCCTGAATTTCAAGCCTAGCACCCTTCAGAGAAGTGTTTGTTACTAAGGTATTCGTGAAAAATTATTTGCTTTGATAAAGTATAAACATTTCGATGCTAATGTAGTTGGGGGCCACTCCGATGTGTGTCCGGTGCTATTTTTACTGGGGATTCTGAACTAAGCCTTAGTTTAGGGGCAAATTCCACACCCTACAAGTAAGGCTTAGGTAAAAACGTACATTTAAGTGTACAAACTGATGGTTGTAGGCCGGTATCGAATGGGGACTACAGCGCGACAATGAGCGCTCCCCTCACCCCAGCTACATTAGCACCGTTTCTTTGTTACTGAAGTAATCGTCCTAGTGTAGAGGATCGGGACCACAGATTCTCCTCTCTATGGCAGCATACATCGGAAACAGAACGGCTGGACAACGTTCTCGTGTTTTAACGCTTGGGATTTTAGATGAGCACCCTAGAGGGCTTAGAGTTTTTAGACGAGGGTTTAGCAGCTTTACCAAATATATCCACTAAGAATGTCACTCACAACGCAAACCACCAACCATCAAGTTCTTCTGCTAATGTCGCTGTGAGAAGTGCGTCACAAAAGATTTTCCGAGACATTGTTTTCTCTGATCGCGTTCCAGTCGTTTTAAAGTATTAATTGTCTTTCTGAACTTGCAGATCCGAAAAGACAGTCGTCTTCGGTAGTTCTGAGATTTACTAGTGGGTAAGTACAGTCCATTTTGGAGCGCTTGGTAGGGCGTGGCCTACGGACTTGGGTGAGAGTGTATCAAACTCTTTCACCCCGCCACACACTTTTGCCACACACTCTCGCTCTCGCCATTCAGATCACGCCCTATAGCGCTGTAAAACGGACTGTAGTTAATGTATTCTTCATACCTTCAAGGCAAAAAATTGGCAGGTCTCTGAGTGTTATGTACAGTTGGAGACTTTAAGCCGCGCTCATACTTGGTGGTGCCGGTGACACGGCGTGGCTGCGTGTCTCTGTGTCTCCGCCTGTGCCACCCTGTCTCGTTGCCTGCATCGTCCCTGTACCTCCCCCGGGTGTGTGCAGAGATGACAGCGAATCGCGTGGCCGCTCGCGGCGAGCGGCGCGGCGGATGCGAGTGCCAGTGGCAGGGCATGGCGGCTTTCAAGCGAGGAGTGTGGCATGAGTGGAAGCGCAGACGTGACGCAGTCACGCTCGGCCGGCTTCCAAGGGCAATCGATACGGCGAGTCGTACTGGTGGCGCTGCGAGTGAAACGCCGCGAAGCGATTCGCTGTCATATCTGCACACACCCACCTCCCCCTTGCCACTCCTCGCCGCCTGTGAATGCAGCCACGGCTTGCCGACGCAAAGTATGAACGTGACCTTACTAAGGCAGTGTTCATAGTTCACGATTCAGGCGATCACGCGATTCAGGCGGAAGGAAAAAGATACATATTGATTGGGTGATTCAGGCGATCACGCGATCGCGTAGATCGCGCGATCGCTTGAATCGTGAACTATGAACACTGCCTAACGAATCAGTAAGTAGGTGAAAAGGATAAGTATGGGGTGATAGCCTATTCGGCTACTCGCCTACCGCTTGATTGCTCGAAAGATACACATACGATCTCTTTAGCCTTTTCGTCATATCGCCTTCGTTAGGCCGCGTTCATACTTTGCGCACCGACGCCGTCAATTTGACGCCGACACCGGCGTCGGCGTCAAACCGACGCAACCATTTGCCTGCCGCGGATGACGGCGTCAATAGATAATACGCACCGTTTGCAAAACGTTCGACCTAACCACACTCTGTATTGTGATCGTGGCGAGAGCCCAGAAATCCAAATTCGAATAGTGCCTAGTATGGCACTATGCCCAGATTCAAATTCGAAATCGTAGGCTCTCGCACCATACTGTAGTGTGGTTGGGTCTAGCGTCTTGCAAACGTGCGCATTATTTATTGACGCCGTCTTCTGCGGCAGACAAATGGTTGCGTCAGTATGACGCTGTCGCCGTTGGTGCCGGCGTCGAACGATGCTGGTGCCTGCGTCATATTGACGCCGGCACCGGCGGCGACGGCGTCGGTGCGCAAAGTATGAACGCGGCCTTAACTCTGAATTGTACCCTATCTCCACATGTGCCTAGTTAACAACACATATACTTAATGATGAACGTCTCCACTCCTTGCACAGTTTTCACATACATGCAAATTTAGCCAGCATTGGTTTCTACGAGCATTTAATGGGAGCTATAGGGAACACTTTGTATAGTTTGCCGATTCATAGCGCTTCTCATTCGTTTTCTGCTTCCTCATGCAAAATACAGTATATGAGAAGTGTAGGCAGTAGCGCTGCTGTTGGAAATTTGTGATTAATTAGAAGCGAGTCTAGAGTCTTTGTCGTGTTTCGCGATACCTGTGGAGATTAGGGAAGATTTCCCACCGACATCTTGAATCTCATCCACTCAAATTATTCATCCGGTCAGAATAATTCGTTCCTACTTATTAAAAACAGGTGCGAATGCATGTAGCGCCTGATCTTTATCGTTCGCGCTCATAATGCACCAGCAAAAATTATCAGATGAAGCTCAGTCTAGCGAGACCCTCAAAGATAGTGAGAGGGGTAATGCGAATAAAGACGAATCGCTAAATTGATCCAGTCACATAAAAACTGAGACCCTAGGGAGACTTTCTGTGGCGAAATCCCGGCGGAAAAAGCACGAGCGCGGCAGAGGCGGCTTTTTTGGCTTCAGCCGCCTTTCTTATTCCGGCCCGCCTCCTAGGGTCGACCTTGCCGAGGAATGACCGAGGTGTAGAGTAATGAGAATTATAGCAGAATGATACTTATCATATCGTATTAAAGCCGTATCGATCAAAATGACATGGTGCTTTACGTGTCAACTTTCGTGATGAAAACGTCCCCAGTCAGTGGCAAGGGTTGGAATGAATGATTGGAAAGGTAGATTACTCCACTTAATCCAAGTTGAGTCTTTATTCCTCTACTACCTTTTGCACTACGAAATCCATACCCATCCCCATGTCACGGGTAAGTGCACTCTTCTCCTTATCAAGTCCCACATTTCTGACCCTACAGAAATATGAAAGATCTGTGAACAAAACGAATGAAAAGCAAGTTTGAACTCTAACGAGTATTTCGAGTAATTAAGTGTAGTTGAAGTAACAACTAATTTAGTATGTGGTCCAATTCTCTCTGCAAATCGAGTGCTTTGACAATACTCGTCGACTTTCGCGCTCTATTGTGATCACGCACGCGACCGCACACTTGCAAAGGAAGTTGCATTTACCTGGTTTAAACTTTTTCGGTGTTGCTTGACTTCACGAAGCGCCCCGCCACGAATATTTATTTATCAGTTTAGTGGTCCTTGAAATGATGTTAGATGAAAAAAGAATTTTGTATTGTTCAAAAAACAAGCGGTGAAGCTTAGTGTTGTATTGGTTTTGGATAGTACTCCTTTGAAATCTTGCCCTATTTATTTTCTCCATTCCGTGTCTTAATTAGCCAAGTGGGTTTTGAGTATTTCACGTAGGCTATAAAGAAAAAGTGCAATCCCAGCTCTGTGTCTTTGGATTCATAGGCAAGATTACCAGGGGTGTGTTTTCTTTGTTTGTAATCTTAACACTGTTGACTGCTTAGACACATTTGCTATAGACCCAATAGTCCACCTTTAAACTCTTATCCTCATACCATTTCGTGATGTACATCGAACGCGTCAGTCTCGTACTATTTCAGTGCTATCCTTGTGTGTTTTTATCGTTTTATTTGAATAACTAGCTCTGCTCGACTTGTAGCTCTATGAGTAATGACCTTCTTCCGGTCCAAACATGAATACTATTGCCACGCAATTGTAACATTTTTCCTCCCTGTTAACGGAGCATATTATTGCATTGCATCTTTTTTGGTTCCACAATCTCTAGGATTGATGAACAAGTATTTGTGATGTAACACCATAGAAGATTTTGATAACGTCTCGATATGTCAGATTTTATTGTATCGTTTAAAAAGTACGTACTAGTTGCATCTTACACTCGTATATATTATGAGAGTTATGCGTTTCAGTCGATGTCGGAACCGGAATCCCGGCTACCGACGCCTGGGAGAATACCGTCAGGAACAACCACCGTCGGCACACTTCCCCCGCTGACATTGCCACCGCCGCGCCTTGATCCTCTTGCAGGAATATCATCTGTACATCACTCCTATGCTTCTCCTAGTCTGGCCACACAGGTTATTTTTTGAACTGCAATGATTCGGACATTTTCTCAGTTATTTTGGAAATAATTGGCTTTCTTGAACATGAAACAGTGTTCTCTAAGAAGCGCATTTTAATGAAGGGAAACGAGTATCTGGTCAATAAGTGGCTGTTGCTTCGCGCAGTCCTCTTAGTTTTTTTCCAATCGTCATCCACCTTCGCGCTCTTATTCCTGACGCCTATCGCAAGATAAGAAGTACACTGTACTCGTGAAGAGGTACAACTCGTTGTGCGCTTGTTGCATAAATAGAGCAGTATAACACAAAAATAATAAAATATTGCGGATATTCTCCTCTTCTAAATTCTGAAGAAGTCACGCTGAGAATTTATCATTCTTAATGTAGTCAAGTTTTGCTCAGGAGCTTTTTTTGATCTCAGACGTTCAGAAGGAAGGGGAATACCGCAAGACGAGTGAACATCACAGCTCGTAGAAAAGAGTTATTGATCGTCCGATGTAACATGATAGTGACAAGGTTGAATATTAACCTGGTTTATCCGATGACGATGTCTGTAAATTGCAGCTACAACCAGCTGCATTATGTGGGTGGAACGTTGTTCGACTATTTTTTAATACCTGGATTATTCTTGCTGTAGACAGATCAGCGTATTTCGGCTAAAGATTGTCCTGACGTTTGTGATGCGAAATACATCTGTAGTTCCACTGCGAAATATTATGAAACGTTACAAGTAGTCAGGTCTCCCGCATCTTATCCTTTTAACAACAAGCGTGCCACGGCCGCGGTGCTTGTGCCTGAGAATCCAATGACAATTTGTGTTCTCGGCCATTGACATTCGCGTGTCGTACGGGCATTAAGGTAGATACATGCTATCCCTGAATTGAAACTCTTCTGTGGAGAAATAAGAGGGAATTCACGACAAATAAAGATAGTGGCAACTTTGCAAATTCTTGATATCTGTTCGACTGGGCTTTGTGTGAGACCTCTAGGTCGAGACTAAGTGAGAAAGCTGAAACCCTAGTGTCTGACATTCTAGCTAACGCTTGTGGAAGTTCTGAGCTACTATTGGAGTATTTAGTTCGAAGTACTTATTTTCGGGGACTTTCTTGCATTGACGGCACGTCATGATCTTTCAGGCGTAAGCTCAGTCTTTTGTGGAAAGAATGAGAAGGTAAAGGGGACATCTTGCGGAATGTTGCACAATGTTGAATACCTAAGAATCTGGCGGGTCAGTTAGCCCATTCATACGACTATTTTTGCCTAGGCCTTAATGGACGCGGAAGAGGATCTTCTCCCTTTTCAAGCTCAGCAAAAATAGCTTCAATAGGTTTGCTCCCCTCATTGCACTAGCGCCAAGAAGACTTCTTACCATTCTTCTAATCAATCCTTTTTAACATTCCTGTTGAGGAGATCTTCAAGCGAGCAGGTCCTAAAAGTGGTGACCTTGTGCTAATATTCTCTAGCGTATTGGTCGCGGCTTTGGGAATGAGCAATGTTCGAATAATTCGTATTTTCTAAAATTCTTGCAAACTATTTGCAGATGATGCCATCGCCCATAATACAGTCTGGTATGATGTCTCCGGTATCTGCGCAGTCGCCGATCAGTCATCAGATGGTTTCTCCGCAGCAGAAACCCCTGCCCGGTATTCTATTTTTCTTCGTGCCAGCCTATTTTATCTACTAATACTCCGTAAAATGCTACAAATTCAATCAAACATATTCATTTCAATTCAAGTTTCTTTGTCTGGTGGCCAAGTTCCTCAGCAGCAACACATGCAAGATATGCGACGGCAGAGCATGAGTATGATACACCCGCAAGATCAGATGCGCGGACAGTTCTCCCATACTGTGACTACAGTGCCCTCAAATAAACGACCCACTGAAATGGGTCGACAAATTCAAAGTTCGTTTTTTGTTATGTGTTTTTGTTCGCAACTTAAATCTCTATTTCATAAGTAAACATTATATTACCGTTCAGCTCTATATTCTGTAGTATAAAAATCCGTCAGTGCATATACCGCTGTTTCGTATTAACTGAGAATTTACATATTTCTGTAAAACAGCTGCATTAGGAGTGGGTGGTACAACTTGGTCAAAATTTCGTATAATTTTGCTTCAGCTTCATTCTTGTCGCGAACACAACAGGCCATTTTATGCAAGCTTATTGTTACACGTTTTTCAATGAAAATAGGAACATACATGTGAAAGAACTTTGAGTGGCATCATTGTAATTCTAAATATAACATATTATGGATTCACAGAAGCTCCTGAAAAATTTATCGGAAGTTTTCAATTATATCATAAAGTTACGATAGCTTTAACATGAAATCTACGTCTGAAGTTGCACGTTTTCAGCGCACATCAATATTTCAGGTGTGCCTAATTCACCAGCATCATTGGCAGTCTCCACACCGCCTCAGTCTGTTCAGGTTCGTTCATCTTTGTGTGTATTACAGCAAATTTTGTTGATACATAAATCCTTCGATGAATACCTTCCACTGAAGCGTTGCAGTTTCTTTGAATGATTTTTCGTTGTCTGGTATTATTGCATTCACAAGTAATTTCTTTCGTTATGGTATTGATCTTTTAGTTTGTGTAGTTCTATTGTTTTCAGGCTCGGCACGGCAGTCTAGACGCGCAGCTTTCACCGGGGTCGGCCAGCGTTGGTAATCCGTCACCATCATATTCTAATCACTCTTCACCGTCCGTCGTGCAACTGCATAATGGACATGGACCTCCCGTTTGTATTTTGTATTTCTAGCAAAACGCAACATATCACATGTATTGATATTTTGATGACGAAAGGGACTCGGCAACAAGTCTAACGTTCCAGAGCTCTTATGCGCAAAGTTCTACAATGCATTCTCATGGTGTGCAATCCGCAGCCCGTTTCTCTTCGGTACCTACTCAGGATCACTTGCAGCATCAGGTCACGATCGGGTCTCTACCCTCAGGCTCCAATAAGCAGGTATTTCAGGTGAGCATTTAGTAGATCCTTGTCATAGTATGCGAATTGTATTCCGCGGAAATTTTATCCAGATCAATTGCAGCATGATGTTATGTCGCGACCTGTTGGAACTCCACTGGTAGCCGCATCTTCACATCAGGTAGTAGTTATTTTGTCAATGATTTATAGCCAAACTTACGTTTTCCTTACAGCGAAGTTTATCAACTGCGTCTCAGATGCCGCAGCCACCAACTACCCAACCTCCTTCTCTTCTACAACAGCAGTTGTGTTCTCGTCCTTCTCGGGTAGGTTCCTCAAAGATTGTTTATTGCTCACGAATTTTTTGTGAAAGTTTTTCGTAAATGGATTACTGCTCAGGTATCCTCGCATGTTGCAACAACGCCCGGCACTCAGGGTAATGTTCTTATTCAGCAGCAACCACTTCCACAAGCCGCAGTGGGACCGACCCAGCAAAATGGTCAGCAGTGCCCTTCCAAGGTGAATTTTTGAGTTTCTATATATCAACCGGTTTTCGTTCTGCCTTGACTAATGTAAGGTTTGACAAAATTCACTTTTTCAGCTGAGAGCAGTTCCCGCGCAAGAAATTTTGTCTCGTCAACTTCAGTCCACATCAAATGTGCAGCAGCAACAACAACAACAACATGTGGTTATGGGGCTGCTTCATGGAGCGCAACTTCAAGTTCGTTTATATCGCGAGAACATATGCTGATGATAATGGCAAGTTTGATTTTTTAGCAACAGCAAGCCGATGGTGCTGCAATCTATGGCTGTGCGAACGTTTCAAATCCACACGTACGGCAGGTTGGCTTGAAGAAAAAGTTAAACTTCCTCGTGGTTTTTGGATACACCCTCGTGATTCATGACTTTTTTTTGTTACTATCCACCTATTACACTATGTAGCTGGCACCGTTCAATTTTGCAAAGCCAATTGGCCAATTTTTTGTCTTCCACTTGCTACTTTTGTCAATACTGAACGTTACCGTTGATTTTCCACTTTCGCGTTGATCTCAAGATTCCGTTTCGCTGCTCGTTTGTTCCGAGTTAACCAAACATATTGGTTCACTCGAAACATAGGGTCCAAGCATTGGTTCTAAGTTCTTTCCTTCATCATTGCTTTGCGTGTAATTGACGTCACCACTGATCACTTTCAGATTCTGGCATCGCGAACTCCTCAAGGTCTAACGGGTCCGCCTGGCCCCTCGGCTGCTCAGCAGGTGCTTGGTGTTTCTATACTTTTTTGTCTGAAAGCATTAATGCCTAGTTTGGGTTTATGCACGTAATAATGGCTTTGAAGGTTGTTACGCACCCACAGACGTCATCTTCTCCAAGAATGTCGCCCTCTGCTCCCCAACAGCAGGTGATTATCGCTCCAATCTATCTTTTATCATACATTTCTACATTTTATTTATAACTGCCTTTATTGCTTCGTCACTGCCACATGTATAGGAAACTACGATCACGTTTTTCTGAAACTGTTCAGTTTCTTATTCTGTTGAATCATTCATTGTTCCTTTTGTACTTCTGTGGCAACTAGAGTAAGCAGTTATTTCAGGTTGTTGTTCCTCATGGTATACTGCCATCGCAGGCAAACTTACCGCTCCGCAGTGTGCTCGCCGCACAGCATCAGCTATCCCAACAACAGTTGCTACAACAGCAACGACAACCTCAACAGGTTCATGTGCAACAAGCTCAACCGCAGCAACCATTGCGTTTGGTATGTTGTTTCGTCAGCGCATAATACTAAAACATTGGTAATTTCTGTTTATAGGCCGGGCGTGTAGTGGGTACAGCGTCAGGTGCACTTGCAACACTGTATGATACTGACAAATCAACACCAACACTGACAAATAAGGATGCATATCGCATTTTGAAGAGACGTTTCAAATACCTTGTATATGTAAGGGCAAAATCTTATATTCCTATACTTGATATGCAATGAATGTGAAATATTACGAATTAAGTCCTTTTTGAGTAGATATTTCACCATGATTTCATTTCTGTTGTATTTCAAAAGGATCAGTACTTCTACTTTTAGGAGAATGAGTGTTACCAGGAAGAGCTAAGAAATCTGCAAAGGAAATTGCTGAAATTATCAAGAGACAAGAATTTTCTGCTTGATCGATTAGGACAGTTTGAAAAGTTTTCCGAGAGTTCTGATGAGGATTCCGATGCGAGCAACAAGACATGTGATGAGAAGCCAAAACCAAAAAAGTGAGTTTCCCGTATGAGGACGTAGTAGATTGTTTTGTTCGATAGCTCAGTAGTGGCCACCTTTGTAGTTGAGTCAATGACCTTTTTCGTGTTCGATTCTAGTGCGTATTCGTGCACTCCAATATGTGATAGTTTTTGTTTGTAGGCGAGTCCGTCCAGCTCAACGTAAACGTGCTGCCGACGAAAGTTTGGAAGGAGCAAGTGTTGTCAAACGCGCAATTGAGGAAAGTAATGCCAACAGCCCTAGTCCTTCTGAATCTCCGCTTGATCCGAAATCTGCCGCATTCGTTTCTCCAACGGCACAGCAACCAACCTTGCAGCCATATGTGAGTTTTCATTTACACACTGCAGACCTTGCAGTGTGTTGCCTTTGCTTGATTTATTCGAAATGAGCGAGCTACATCTTAAAGCGCGTTTCTGATCACGAGTTACCTCCTACAGCGCTTCCAGACATACTCTATCTCATGTGTAGGGAGTACATGGCTGCCTTTAAAAATTTAAATTGCTTTTCGCTCGTTCGTGTCAATTAAAAGAAGCATTCATCTCAACAACAACAGCTTACGTTGTCTTATCTGATAATCTTTTCCATAATTTACCATTGCTAATATTTCCTTATCTTTGCTTCGCTATCTCACTCTTCTTTCAACATCGTTTTCTCTTTCACTACCCCCTTTCCATTATCTTTCGTATTTTTCATGCATGTGTCTGCTTCTTTTCTTTTTTATACTATTTTGTCTAGTACATTATCTGCTTTTTTTCTTTTTATACTATTTTGTCTAGTACATTATCTCCTTCTTTCTTTTTCATACTATTTTGTCTATCTTATTTGTCTTCATTTGTGAATTTACTTCTCTATCCTGCATCTTTTTTTCACGTTTCTCCGTCGCTACCTTTCCTATGTTCGAGCTCCTAGCTCGAGATATTTGCTTCTTTACTTCCGGTTCCCTGACCATACAGCTTTCTTTCCGTTTGGACTTTTTTCCTCTAGCACTAGTGTGGTGTCATGAGATAATGAACATTGTACCTCTGCTGGTCGATATCGCGATATTCTAATTTCATTAGCTGTTATGAAGCCCAATTCTGCTCATATTATTCCACGTTTTGTGCGAGCCGGTCTTTTGATTTCATCTAACATGATTGACTGCTTTTCTTCTGCATACCCTTCGTTTTCCCTCTTACCTCTTACTTCCTCTTTCTTACTCCAACATTTTTTTTTTTTGCGGATTTTGCGATTTCTTTTCTTCAGTGTAAGGTTGAATTTGTTAGATCCTACCTTCCGTCATATGTTGATTTATACCTTTGTTTCACTTCATTCTGATGTACTCTTCTGAGCATCAAATCATTTGCGCTCTATGTTTACCTAGAACCACTTTCCCACTTCACCCTGCTCGGTTCGGTTTTCTTGTGTTCTTTCCTCTTCTCTGCATTACTGCTATTATTCAATATCATTTCCAAAGCACATAGTTAAGACATATAGGAAGAATCTCCCGTGAAGCATGGAGGATTGAGAGTTTACCATGAATTAGGACACCTTACAAGTAACAGCTGATGAGGTAGGGACCTTGCTGCCTCAAAGGGGACTCATGAGTCCTTAGTATAGTAGGAGACTGTCATAGGCACCCTTTTGTGTTAGGCTGCAAGCTCTCAAAAGGCATTTTTTTTTGCAGTTTGCATTCTTGACTAGCCTTCAGCCTTTGCTTGCACACTACACGCAGCAGCGTAGTCCAGTAGTTGCTGTAACAGCTATATTTGGTAGCTGCGAGTGGATAATTTCAGGAAATCCTCACTTCACTTTGGGGGTGCAATTAAGGCTTTAGTAGTGACTTCTTTGTATCCAGGACCGAGCCACTGGCGCAAAGATTTTCGCTTCATGTTGATGACGTGGTTTATTGTGCATAACTAGTGAGAATACCCGAGAAAAAAAATCGAACAAAGGGTAGATACTAAGGAAACTTTCCACCTGACTTGTCTACATGTTTTTACAAATAATTCCTGAATTTTCTTGATATATTTTTAGCAAAATTTTGAAAAAAGCTTCCTGATAGTTCGCAGTGTAACTCTTTCTTACTTTCCACTATTTCAGAAACAGACTAATCCTGCATCGTACGAGCGAATGACAGGAACCTACACCATGGGTCCGCAAGGAGTGTCGGGTGTGCAGCCGCAGCAGCAAGTTTTGCGGTCGACTCTGGCTCGCGTTGTTCCTTCGACTGTGCTAGCCCAGCAGCAATCTGTCCAACAAGCACATTCATCTTCGAGCCGCTCCGTTGTCGATACACGTCCGATCATGGCTAAAGTGCGAGGTAGGTATATCTTCGATTCTCTCTGTGTTTCATGAGATGAGCTTTCAAATTCCAGTTGAATCCTCCATCTTGACCACTATGCCGACAGGGTATCAAACTGAACATCAGAGACAGGCTCCGCTACCCAAGAAAAATGTAGCTAGGGATGCTCATGGCATTCAGCCTCCGAGCATCGAGTTTACCCAGGTCTCGCAAGAACTTCCAAAACCGATTAACGGTGATGATCATACACGTATGTTATTATCCGGTTTTTCAATTATCAAACCCTTGAACGTTTTGTTGTTATTAGATTTTGAGCTTTATGTTACCAGTTCCCAGACATCAAGACTTTGCTTCATATGTACTCTTTTAAGCATCAGCTATCAATGTTCTTACTCCGCCTGCGTCGATGGGTGCTACTCCATTGGAATCATGCCGGTCTGCTCAGCCTGGTGAAAATTTCTTAATTTTACTTGCTTCTGATCCCTGGTAAAAGTATGGTTTGTAGGGTCGTCAATGTCGTCATACCCTACGCTCAATGGGTTGCTGCCTGAAACTAGTAACATGGTCGAAACAAAAGAAGGAAGTGATGCTGGTACTTTTCCTACCCCAACAACGTCCAATTTTCGGTGACCACAGTGTTTATATGACCTCGCACCGCCTTTTGGCCTAGGTTAGAGCCATTCGTACATATCATAATGTCAGCTTGAATGGTGGTGGACTTGCGATTCACCTGGGTTAACTCTAGTCTTGTGGTTAGTTGTAAGTTACGTCATTGTTTGGAGATTGCTCCTTGTCGTTTGTTCACGTTTCGAATTTTGATATTCTTGAATGTCGGTCTACTTCTCGACAAAATTTACCCGGTATTTTTAATTATACGTTAAGCAGCTCAACTAACTGATCTCTGTGAGATCTTGTGATTTTCACAAATTGTTTTCGATCCTTGCAAATTCGCGGGACATAAATTTGAAATTGTTATATTATACTAACTTCCGCTAACGAAAGTTCCTACAAATAGATGTTCCCTTCGTAGAGTGAATTTGTAATCATAACATCGTTTTCTTAATACATAATTGAGTCCATGGTGTAGTGTTTGATCTCCTAGTTTCGTATTTTCTTATTGTGTACAATGTTCCTATTGGTCTACGGTTCACTTATTGGAAAAGTTCTCATCGCTTTCAAAAGTGTAACATGTTGTTAACTTTTGTGTTACAACTGCCTTCTACGGTTGTGTAATGAGTATTGATGATAAGGTGCTCCTCCGTTTTTTCTTTGACAATCGTTGCAATCGATGAAATTCCTATCATATTTTCATTGTTTCCGAGTTTGCTTTTTTATTAGTTAATCATGAACAGAGCTGCGAGCGAGGGAGAAAGATGTCTGTGGCAGGACCTCCCAAGAAAATTCCGGCAATGTTCCTTCGTGCACTCAAGAGGAAAGCGGAATCAGTGGTTACAAGCGACTTGGGAAGTGGAGAAGGTGAAGAGAAAAGGTCAAAAGTCGAGGAATCGACTGAGAAGGTAAACATATAAGTAGTGCAGCCTTTGAATATGTCTTATTTGATTACTCTGCAGCCTCAGAAGGAGAACATTGTATGCAGCAGCAGCAGCAGCTTTAGCCTTTTCGATCTTTTGACGGAAAAAGAGTGGCGGACAATTCTTAAAAATGAATTCACAATGAAGTACATGATCGAGATCGAGACGTTTCTTCGTGCTCAATATGCCAAGGTATGGTCTTCTCTGTGTTTTGAAATGGTGTCATACCGGCTCCAATATTCATGGTTTCCGCCGTTTTGCGATTTTTTGATCCTCGTGAATGTTTGTATCCTACGCGACAGAGAGGAACTCATGTATAGAAGGTCCCACTTCGTATCTCCTTATCGCTCACATGAACATTTCATGTAGTGTGTCTTATTTAAGCACTGTTCCTATTAGTCATTTGGCCTTCGTGTGCAGAAGCTAGCCGTTGATGGATAATTGATTTTTTGAAGGGACGCTTTTTTTCTCGTTGAATTACTTTTTTTCTACTCTATTTCTGTCTCCTTATTTTAGAAGGTCCCAGTATTCCCTCCTCGTGAAGAGATTTTTTCTGCATTTAACCTCACACCTTTGAAGAAGATTCGGGTGGTAATTATTGGACAAGATCCTTATCATGGAGTTGGGCAGGTTTGTTTGAAGGTAGTTTTTGATCGCAAACGCCTTGCGTTTTTGATCAAGCCTCGTGACTATCTCTCTGATATAATGAAAGAGTTAATGAATTGTTTTTCAGGCTCACGGGTTATCATTTTCTGTGAAAAAGGGTGTTACACCTCCCCCTTCGCTCAAGAATATATATAAGGTGCAATTTTAAATATTTCTGATTGCTTGCCATTCTGTTACCACGTATACTGCATGTTGGTGTGCTCTTTCATAATATATTTAGGAGTTGTCTACGGATATTCCTGGCTTCGTTATTCCTGACCATGGCTTTTTAGAGAAATGGGCTCTGCAAGGGGTATTCATGCTTAACGCTACACTTACCGTCGAGTTGGTCTTGATTTTGGAGCTTGATCGATTTTAAAAGCAATCAGTTATGTGGTTTTTCAGGTCGGGCAAAGCAAACTCTCATGAGAAAATCGGTTGGCAGAAGTTCACGGACAAAGTGATAAGCCTCATTTCTCTCAACACCATAGGAGTAGTGTTCCTCCTGTGGGGAGGGTTCGCTCGTAAAAAGGAATCACTAATTGACGCGAAGAAGCATGCCATCATCAAGGTATCATTTGTTCATGTAGCATTCAAAAACATCTCAATGAATGATCATTTAGACGGCACACCCTTCTCCTCTGAGTGCTACCAAATGGTTTGGGTGCAAATGCTTCTCAAGGGCGAATACTGAATTAACCCGTATGGGGCGACCCACCATAGACTGGAAGTGTCTTTGAGCTACTTCATGCGATCACTGGCTCATATAACCATTTTGTCTTTCGTTTGACATAATATTTATTTTCTATTTTATCTTTCTGGGCTTGTAAAGCTTATCATATGACTAACGTTCTCAACGTTCTATTTTAACTCAATGTTCTCCCTAAACTGAAGTCTGGACTGAAATTATCACTGAATATTTCAAATCTGATCTCATACATTCAACTTGAATTTTTTCGAACTTAGGCTTTTCAATGCTTTATGTTTGATGGATCCCTTCATTACCGGCGCATCAGTTCTGGGTTAATGATGTGCGCTTCCACTCATGGCGCAGTTGTTTTTGTTATGTTGAGCATTCCTTTACTTGTTCTTTTTAACTACGTGTATACTTTCCGGGAAGAACGCCAATCTGACTCTGTTTGGTTTCAGTTTTGATGTGTATTTGGTGGTACATTACGCTGCTCATAAATATGTAGTCTACAATACTTTTTCGAATTTGTTCCTGAGATGTACCAACACATGCTACATATTTTCGTGAATTGTGTTTAGCTTGCCAGTAATTCCACCAACTGATTTTAGTACATTGGACTTATTATCATTTGATCACAAAAAGCATGGGTTCCGCGACCACGATGGTAAACAGGGTCCTTATGTGCAGGCGCCCTTTCTGCTGCACTGAATGTCATCGGAAGTTCAAAACCAAGGTGAAATACTATTTTTGTACAGATTTCTGTAGCCGAGTTGTACTGGCCTTACTCCTTTTACACTTCAAAATAATGTTGCTTCTCTGATGGGCATTGCGGCGAGCGCGGATGAGGAGAGAACCCCAATTGAGATTTCCTACTCCTTTCCGTTTCCGACACCGTGCAAATAGTGGTTTGCATTTCTTCGTTGCACTTTAATGTATTGGGTCATTCCAAAGGTAGTGTCGTTTTTCTCAAACAAAAATTTTTCTCATAAAATCACAAGTTTTTGCGGCATGTCGTATATCATTTGGAAGAAATTTTCCTGCTCTGCAAAACGACTTGTTTAGTTTCTGCTTTCGTCATAATAGCCGATTTTCAAGCTGGCAAAGTGGTTTGTTCTGTCGGCGAAAATTGACCAAACCGGCACTTAATTCAAACACTGTATTTTACTTTAGGAAAATTGGCCAATCATGTGTCCCGTACTCAGCTCTCACCCTTTTTGCAAGTTCCACCAATCGGTTGCTTGAAATGTCATGTCGCTCTTTTTCCACATTAAGTTTTTCCGTCACGACATGGTGATTTTTGACAATTCCCTTGAACCAAGGCAAGAAAATTTTTTTCATCCAATCTGCTGAAAGAGTGGTGAAACCTTAAGTACAGATAATCAGTAGGGACGGGAAACATTACTGACCGTTGGGTTCCTGTTGAAAAAAAAAGAATTGCACAGTAATGTCAACTGGGACGCTAGCACACAGCTTTAAAATTCAATATGAATCGCGGCAGAAACAAAAACGACGCATCTCTTTGATAGAGCAGAAAAATCCCTCCTTATGGTTCATAATCCAAAGCTGAGCACGGGATGTGAAAGGGAAAATTTATTTCCGAGTTAACGTGAGTACTTTCAGAAGACGGATTTTAGAAAAAGAACGACACAACTTCTCTATCAACCAAATATTGGAAATTGCAGAAGAGGTCGAGGCTAAGTAAGGGACGCATAATTGGTTGATTTTCCTGAAGTGAAATATAGTGTTCTAATTCATTGCCGGTTTGGCCAAATTTTGTCGGCTGGACCTCTCTCTTCGTCAGCCCGAATATCGGACCCATTCTAACATACTCAAAAACTTAACGGCAGCCTTTGCAGAGCGAAAATCTCGTCTGAATGATATATGACATGCTGCAAAAACTCGTAATTTTATGGAAAAATTTTTGATTGAAAAAAACGAGACTCTTATGGAATGACCCAGTATCACTATTCGAAGATTGATAGGAATTCAGCAAATCCAGTAGCTAGTATCGTTAGTCTGTAGGATACCCAATGCGTTGTAAAACTATAAGTACAGGAACTTCGGCTTTTCATTCCATCAACGGGTTGGGTTATCGTATCGCTTAGGCTTCCGGATGTGGTGGGTGATGTATCTGCGTTTTATGTTTTTGTGACGGCTCTGAAGTACAGAAAAAAATGAAGTAGGTGGCTTTGGACAACGTCTCATCTTGAAGTTTATGTTGAATAGAAATAGTTGAAATAGAATGAAGAGTCATCGATCTGCATTTAATTCGTCTTTTTAGGAAGAACTTTACATCCATGCAGAAGCATGTGTGATGGAGGCGTTTGAAAGCGAAGTCATTGCTGCTTACAGCGACGTTCCAGGTCTGCGACAGAGTACACTTATGCTTCCCGAAGTACCACCTGACAGTGATCCCACGCAAGAGAACTCTGCTGCTGGCATAGGAATCACTATCAAGGTATTAATATTTTGGAAAATTGGCTTAAATTGGTGGTGAATGTGGTACTTATATATCGAACAGAGGTACATGTGATCGCGTGGTTTTGATTTGAAAAGTATCTATGGTACAATTAATTGGTGGTGTAGGATAGTAATAGTGACACTACCATATGCATGGTCTGCCGACCGATTCTCTTTTTATAGGTCCCCGTGAGACTCCGCGATTTTGCGTGCGGAGCCGCCCGCGACACCGCAAGATCGCGAGCTCTTTCGGCGGCCATAGACGGTGCGTAGAGCAGCGTTGAGGAACAAAAGCTGTCATTTTTATATTAAATTCCCGCATCTATGAACGATACTCGGTGCTATTGATTTCTAATTGAAAGACGGTGTATGTTCTGCGTAGAGAACGCTCAATGCTATCCGTCTGAATAGCCGAATAATAGCTGTTTACGAAAGCTGAAACGAATGCTTCACAATGGACATACTGTTTTCGGAAATATGGGAATTTTACATGGCACGTCATTTTGTTCCTGCTAACAGGGGAGAGGCTGAAAATATTTAAGGAATGAAATCTATTCAGTATTCTATGGAATTGCTCAGCGTACGGAGACAACTATTGGGTTGAGGATTATTTCCCGCGGTTTTCTTTAGCCGCGTTTTTCACATTGTTCCCCTCGTCTTTCGAAGAAGCTCACTTGCTCTACAAGACTCCACTACTTATTTTTCGATTCCTCCGACTACCTAATATTTATGAGGTTTGGAAATGAAGTAAGCTGAAGGCAAAAATTGGCACTTTCGACACTTCGCCTTCCTCGTCTGCCATCGGGATCAAAAAATTTATGCGCATCTATTTTAGATAGAGCTTTTTCAGCCCTACAGAAGGGTACTACTTTTTACACAAATCGCTCGACTTTTTGCTGTTTTTAAGGCTCACAAATGCAGTACTCGCAAAAGTCTTCACTTTCGTTATCTTCTCTTCCTCGCCTACCATCGAGATTGGAGAGAATATCCAGGTATGCATCCGATAGAGCTTTTTTTGCTCTACAAGATGATACCACCCATCTTTGAAATCCTTCCATATTTTAGCATGGGGGATAAGTTCCCACCTGTTTTTCAAGTTAGAATTGCGTAATGAAAATGAATTTTTTTTTTTGGCAGAGTGTCTTATATCATTCGATAGAGCTCTTTTCGCTTTACAAGACAGTGCTTACGGTTTTGGTTCCAATTAGTTTTGGCCATTTTTTAGATCATTTAAAAGTCGACGAAATCGAGCATTTTTTTTGCATGGTGTCGAAAATGCTCGATTTCGTCGACTTTTCAATGATCTAAAAAATGGCAGAAATTGATTTTAACGGAAACCGTAAGCGTTGTTCGTAGAGCGAAAAGAGCTCTATCGAATGATATAAGACACTCGGTCAAAAAATTCATTTTCATTACGCAGTTTTGACTTGAAAAACAGGTGGAAACTCATCCCTACATGCTAAAATATGTAAGGGTTTTAAAGATGGGTGGTATCATCTTGAATATGGAAGGGTTTTAAAGATGGGTGGTATCATCTTGTAGAGCAAAAAAAGCTTGTATGCACATTCTCTCCAATCTCGATGGTAGGCGAGGAAGAGAAGATAACGAAAGTGAAGACTTTTGCGAGTACTGCATTTGTGAGCCTTAAAAACAGCAAAAAGTTGAGCGATTTGTGTAAAAAGTAGTACCATTCTGTGGGGCTGAAAGGGCTCTATCTGAAACATATGCGCATGAATTTTTTGTTATCGATGTTAGACGAGGAAGGCGAAGTGTCGAGAACGCCAATTTTTGCCTTCAGCTTACTTCATTTCCAAACCTCATAAATATTAGGTAGTCGGAGGAATCGAAAAATAGATAGTAGCATTTTGTAGAGCAAAAAAAGCTCTATCGAGAACAAATATGAGCTTCGTCGAAAGACGAAGGGAACAATGTGAAAAACGAGGCTAAAGAAAACCGCAGGAACTTATTCCTCAACCCAATACAAGTGCGAGCTTTGTAAAGGAAGGAGGGACAGTTTTACCTGGTTTTGGAAGAAGTGCAGTCATGAGAATGTTGATCGAATTTTCAGTTGATCAAAGCGCTTTAATTAAAACAGCAAGAAATGATGAACGTCTATTCTGCAGAGGATGTCCTGAGTATTTCCATACATGGGGTTAGGGTTGCTCACCTCAGCTAGCTTTGACTCGTCAGGCTTAAAAATAAAAATCGTGCTGCGCAACTTTCGGAGCATCTATGCATGACCGCATTTTTCACAGATCGTCTTGGAATAGGGATCGCAGGGCAAATGCCTTCCATCGGGTCGCGCTCTAGTTAACCCCACTCTGCTAAACATATTGAGTGTTTAGGTGGCATGATGATTTGAAGGTGACTTTTCACGAGCTCGCACAATGTAAATTATCAGGCCTTTATAAAAATGGGATAATAAACGCGCATATATTGCCACGATCGAACGGTTATTATTCTACAGGAAAATATTACGAGTCTGAGCCAATTTGTGATCTCTCAAAGGCTGACTTGCGAAAATCGGCCAAAACCTTTCCTACGACTTAATTGTAGTATTTTTTCTAGAAAAACCTCCATGTATTCACCCAAGGGATCGTTTGGGAGATTTTGAATTCAAATTTGACATTAGCGTTCGGAAGCGCGTCGAGTGATATGTGTCCATTGCTAATAACCACTTCAACCTAATAGCCTTACATTTTTTATCCAATTTTGTCAACACCTGGTAATCGATGAGCATGCATTCAGCATTGATTTCCCTTTGATTGCTGTTTGATCGCATGGGTACGGTATCTGTTGAGCATCAATCATAAGATAATGAATGGAAAGTACGTGAAGCGTGGAATTCTAGTGTGAAAGCGATGGACACGTCACGGGAATCTTGTTCTTACACTGTAGCTTTTTAGAGAACTGTAGATATGTATATGTTAGGCAGTAAACCAGGTTGTGTTACTTGCAGTATCTTTCTGATCTGGTTACAAGTTATTGCTGTCTTTGTAGAAGTCGAATACGGTAGAACGTGAAGAGTTCGTGACGTTGAAAGTCGGCGAAGAAACAACAGATGGAGATGTGGGAGCTGTCGATGATCATTTTCTTGACGGTAAAGAAGACTTGTACTGTCCCAAGCTCATTACATATAGCAGGTTGATTGCGATTTTTCAAGAATCTCTATTGCCTTCCATACTGCTGTAGTTCCAGCAAAAACGACGATATAAGTCGGGCGCAAATGCTTGAGGGGCCAGGTGGACTGAAACTCGTCGTTTCCGTTGAGAAAGCGAATGAGGTGAGTTTAATGATTTCTCGATTGATGGCTCAATTCAAAGGATCATCGGATTGTTTGATTTTGTTCATTCTTTTAGTATTGCGACTTCGCCGCTTTCTTGACATTTAATTGCATTGTTGACCTCCTAGGATCCAGATGCGCCCCCTCCGCTAAGCATGGAAGAGACAGTGAATTCAGAAGGAATTGGCAGAGAAGTCAACACTTCTGAACTTGATGGATTTTGGGAGGATGACGAAATGCGTTTGGAAAACGATGAAATGGGTGATCAAGATCCAGGTAAGTCAATGTTAGGTGGACATTCACGTGTCATTCCATGTCTCTTTTTTGCCCTTTAATAACTTCCTTATCGAACGTTTTTTCAATGGCTTTTTGTTTTCTAGTGGCTGGAACGTCTTTCAATCCAGGATCTACTCCTCAGGTGATAGGCGCACTCGCGAATGCTAACGACGATCCATATAAGCCAAAAATGGAGTGTCCAACATGCGGTCTGGTATGTGACATTAACCGTTTGTCTGCCGGTTGACTGGCACACACTGCTGTGCGCGGAACACCGTGGGCGCCTGTAGGTCGATCGAGATAGCTTTTCTTCTTGAGGATGGAGTATTTCAGTGCACGCTCCGTGGGGCTTGGCGTGGTTCATGTGTGGACCTTACTTCCTGTCCCATGCCCTACCTTTTTCGAAATTTACCCCATCTCTGTGGGTTGTTTTTATGTAGCTTCCAAGCTCCACCTAACGCTACAAATGCTTCGCCCACTACGTCTGGGCCTCTTTCATCACTTCCATAAACTCATCCCTGACTTCGATCCACTCCGCCCACGTTTGGGTCATGTTGGAACCCAAGTGACAGTTTTCGGCTCGAAAAGGAACATTCCTGTGCACGCCTCACCCGCCGTGGGCGGAGCTTAACATGGTCTATGTGTGGTCTTTACTTCTTGTCCCTTGCCCTACCCATCCTCACCTTGTCCCTATCTCTAGAGGTTGTATTTCATGTAACGTCCAAACTCTTCCAGTCACTACAAATGCTCCACCCACTGCGTCCAAGACTCTTTTTAACCTTCAGAGACTCATCGCTGACCCGAATCCATCTTCTCCCCACGTTTGAGGCTAATTTGAACCCAATGAACAATCTTTGGGATAAAGACTGAAATCCACGGCACGCCCCAACCGTTGTAGGTGGAGCCTAACATGACCTATGTATACTCTTTACTTCTTGCCATACCCTACTCTTCCTAGGGTTGTCCCTATCTCCACAGGTAGTTCTTCACGTGATAATTTAGTGACAGACGGACGGCGGGACGTAAAGACCAACGAAGCATTCTACATATAGTAAGGATATTTTTGTAGTTTGAAGAATTATGACCATGTCCAGTGGAGTTTTTTCAACCTTGGCCAGTGATTTTTTAATGCGCCAGCCGCCTGCCAAGCACGAGTAAATTTGATGGTCATTTGTGCGTGGACGTAGAAAATGTTGGGGCCATGGCACCAGCGTGTTAGATGTGACCAAAACGCTTTTTTATTGATTGAAAAATAAACTGTCTCTTCTGCAGACTGTCTCTTCTGTAGTCAGTTTCTCCTCAGCCTTTATCAACGTATATAATGTTCAGATCCTGTATCGACATAATTTCTCTACCCACTACCGGATTCACACTGGAGAACTTCCATTTGCTTGCGAATTTTGTTCAAAAAGGTTTAGGTTGGTGTAATAACCTTATTATTACGTGGTCAATGTTTTCGGATGCAATCTAATCATTCTTTCAGCATATACTTCAACATCGTTGATTTTTGCGCTTTTCCTTTTTAGAACGAGTTCATCGCTAAAAGTTCACGTAAGAGCACATACTGGTGAAAAGCCATATATTTGCCCCTCTTGTGGTTATTCAACAATAACAAAGCGTAATCTTGACCGTCATATTGAAAATCATCATGTTCGAACAGGAGGATCTAAAGGTCCAGCGACAAGAAAGAGCAGGTGGTTTCTAATTTTTTCCAATTTCTTTCATGTTTCTATTCAGCAGTTTTTCTTGTTTCCTGAGGCAACTAAGTCTGCTTGCTCCCATTTTCGTGATTTATTTTCTTCGGCGTTTACAGCTAATTCACCTTTGCTCAGGTATCGAGAAAGTATAGACATGGAGTGGGTGGAAGACGTTGGATCACATATGGTCTCTCAATACGACAGAAACTATCCCGACAACGCGGAGGTTTGTATTCAGTTTTTTTTAGTTTGATCTTAGATACCGGCTCTTCGGTTGAGGTTACTGCTCGCTGCAATTGCACGATTATTCGATCGCATGTGACGTCGTTAGGCAGTCTCACTTGAGCGTGTTACTTTCCTTCCGCAACACTGGTCGGATCTTACCAGTCACGGACCTCGCGTTACGCAGAGAAAATAACACGCGCATGTGTGAGTGCGCGCAACGGCTGAGGCCACCTTCATACTTTGCGGTGCCGGCGGTAGGGCTTGACTGCGGTCTCTGCGTCTCCGCGTGTGCCACTATGTCTCGCTGCCTGCTTCATGTGAGCGTCTTCCCATGCCGCCCTGCTTCGCTGCCTGTGAGCCCAGCCACGCTTAGCTGCCGCAAAGTGTGAACGCGGCCTTTCTTTTTCTTTTGCTTGCATAAGACGTAATTATGAGCACATGACATTCAGAATGCGTCAGGATGGCATAAAAGCGCTGGCTCGAATACTTCACAGGAAACGTCCGCGTTATGACAGCGGAAACGAACCATATCTAGTGAAAGTTGTGTTTTGTCTGTGATAGTTCGTACGTAATAGAAGTTCATTCTTTGAATTTCTTATCGCTTGACTTTTTTATTACTGTGGTCTCGGTCTGGTCCTCTACTGTATTTTGCTCGTTAAAGAAATGGTTTTCATGTTTTGTAGGTGGTTAGAAGAATCAGGGGCTCACATTAGCTCTGGTCTTGATTCGTTCGATTGGTATGCGAAAGGTATTGTGCGTTGCTGAGAAGAATGACGTGGCTAAAGGAGTCGCTTCGATACTCTCGAAAGGTTTCAGTGTTTTGAGAATCCACTTATAACTCACCATTGCTACCTGTATGAATTGCGGTTACTGCACAGGTACTGTGGCGTTTAGGAAGTCATCAGTTTTTGGGTCAAATCACTTTTGAGCTGGTCTACATGGTCTCAGGAAATGTCAAATGGATGTTTATCCCCGGATTAGATAATGGTGTAGGGTCCTGCAGCGAGTTCAGCGGCGAAGGTGGTCCCTCACAGTTCCGCGAGTCACATACATGATGGGTTGAGCAAGCGCTATGTGTGTGGCCTATTTAATGAAAAGCGCGTCGTTCGATGTCCTAATGCTTCGGTTGGACGCTTTGGAGACTGCCTGCTTCTACTCCTAGAGGGCGTTTGTGTGATAATTCGGGTGCTCAGAAAGGTATATTTCACCCCTGAAGGACAAGTTGTCTTTCAGGGGTGAAATATACCTTTCTGAGCACCCGAAATTAGGGATTCAAGCAGGCTATATGCAGTTGAAGCCTGGATGAAAAAGCTTACTTGTCACTGTCCCATAAATTGATGGAGCTTGTTCGGTGAAGCCTGCTCTAAGTGTTGACTCTTTCTATTCGACTTGGGCTACAAACAATCACCGATTAGCGGTTGTGGAGTAAGAGTGATGACACGGAGAATGAGCGGTAACGGTTGTGATAACTATTGTACCGAATTACTGGCGTACCGTAGAATCACCATGTGCAGTGACGTAGAGTTCCATGGCGACCACGTCCACGACTTAGAATCTGTCGCGATAAGCGGATCGCGACTGTTCCTATGGGCGCACCGCTCGTCCGGCCCGTCCCCAGTCGTGCTCTATGAAAGGAGCTGCCTCTGCCAGTCGATGCTTATACACCTTTTCCTCCGGGAGGAGAGGGGCACCGGGCGATAGCTCTAGGATGCCAGGCCGGACTGTCGGGAGTGAGAGCTCGTCTCTCACGCTCTGCAGGCCGTCAGGACGCGGTGCGGTCGGGCGGACCGCATTCGGCTTTTTTGAGCGCTGGTACGCTCACGTCCGCTACACCCGAGGACGTGGACGGCTGCAGGCGGGGTAGATAGCCTGCAGGGTGCAGGAGTTACCGCTTACCGCTATTATTGCTTTAAATGACCCTTGGGGGGATGAAACACGGTCGGACCTGAGATTCGGCAGGAATGAGAGTAGGTCATCTATCGTGAATAGTATGTATATAGTAAATATAGTTGTCGTAGTTCTTGTACTTGCTGTTGTACTAAGGGGAGTCTATAAGGTAGAAAGTAGAATCTATGCCTCCGAGAAGTGGCGACCATAGAGAAAGCAGTAGGGTTCCTGGGGAAGCCTATATGGACAGTGACAACCCTCAGGCATAACGTACGGGTAGAGTGGGGTCGGGAGACCCGAAAGACGATGCTGTTGAGCTAGCGGTTAGGAGGGCAACTGCCCGACGAGCCGCAACGGAATCAAAACTTGAGCAATCACTGCTGCCTTTATAGGCATTTTGAAAGCATGGATTTTTATATGAGTAAATATTCATACTGGAAGAGAAGTGACAGACAAAAAAGTTCATTACGCTAGTAACTTGCGGCAAGTGGACCTTTAGACGCGACATCATAAAGGCGAGCGCTTCGCTTTCACGCCCCCCCCCCCCCCCCCCCCCCCGATAGGGCTGTTGGCTGCCGAGTGATTGGTTTGGGATAAAGCTCTGCGTCTGCCACGTTGAGATGTTGGCAGCCATCGCATCGCGTAAAATCAACGTCTGGAATGAGTAAGAATGTCATTATTCTGCCCTCTGCTTTTGAGGCCTTCGAAAATTTATCGTATTATGAAAGCAAACTAATTGGACCAATGGGACGTGGGTAACATTTGCACGGTTATCATGCCTTCAAGAGTTATGTTGTTCAGGACAGATGGTCCGTCGCGAGGGTCGGTCGCCTTACAACAAAATATATCAGCTGACAGCTGAAATTCTAGGACAGGTTTGTATTTATGGCTCCAGGTTAGGCCTTCTAACGGGAATTCGATTGCTTCAGAGGGCATCCTTATCGGTAACAAGTGTCTCTGGTCATCTGATGGAACATACTTTCGGGCCGGATATGAAGAACTGGAGTGTAGTTTTATTTTTTTCACCACAGATCTCTTCAACTCCCAGCACTTATGCGAACTGCGATATGTGAGCGGTCTTTTCAGACTGTCCCAATTGGTATGTTGTTCGATGCTCCGATATACACAGTGATTCCTGAAGGAATGAAGAAAATTGCTCAAACTTTAACGTGAGTCGTGACTTGAACGTGAAAACGTGATACTCTATTGATTCGAGGCACCTTAAACAAGAGACTGCCTGTGCGGTTGGAAATAAAACTGCTCCGTGGGATGTCGTTGAAGAGGAAGGAAAAAGCGATTGAAACACTGGAATTAAAGGTCTTCATGGTGAGAAATATTAGGTTGATTCATAATAAATCGGACAAATGGTAGTAATGATTTCTAGAGATCATAACTCAGTAACGAATTAACGAAAATGGACGCGCGAGGTACCGTTGGAATGAGTATGAAAAGCTCTTCAAAGTACCGCAAAATAATCACTCCAAAGTAGTTTCATCCCGCCACCATTTCAAGCCGTCCAGAGACCACATCCGCAACGTCATACTATTTATATCGCTATCTGGCCAGGAACCCGCGGATATCGGCAGACGTCTGATAGAAGTTCACAAGGAGCATGCCCCCGGCAGAAGTACACTGTAGTTGTAGCATTCGAAGTTTGCGTCAGGCGACTATTCCACCGAAGACGAAAACCGCGGTTGGTGGAGCGTACACGGCGTAGAGTACTGGGAGCTGCTCGATGAAGGTACCACAGTATCCGCCGACGTATACGTTCGTCAATTACGAGAATTGAAGGCCAATGTCCAAAGTTCGCTACGGCGGCGGTCACATGTCTACTTCCAGCACGACAACGTGTCTACTTCCACAGACCGCACTTCGCAAGATCGACCAAGGCCGAGCTGCTGTCGTACAGTTGGACCGTACTTCTATACCCACCGTACTCCCCAGACCTGGCCCCTTCAGATTTCCACCTTTTCTCCCACAGCCAACGCCACCTGGACGTCCAAAACTTCAAAACTCGCGACGAGGTCAAGGCGGCACTCGGCAACTTCTTCGAGCTCCAGCTTCCGGCCTTCTGGAGCAAGGGCATCCATGATCCCTACTATATATAAAGCGCTAAGCCGTTTGTCCCTCCGTCTGTCACGAAATTAGGTATCATATGAAAAACGACCTGTGCAGATGGGGCCAAGTGTGGTATGGGTAGGGCATGGGACAGGAAGTAAAGACCACACATGGACCAAATTAAGCTCCGCCCACGGGGGCGGGGCGTGCACTGGAGTGTTTGGCTTTCAGCCCGAAAATGCTGATTACGTTCGAACGTGCAACTAACGTAGGGAGAAGATGGATTTAGGTCAGGGATGAGTTTCTGAAGGTCAGGAAAGAATGCAGGGCACAGTGGGCGGGGCATAAAGTGGTGGGCGGAGCTTGGACGTTACATGAAAAACGACCTGTGGAGATGGGGACAAATGCGGTATGGGTAGGGTATGGGACACTGAGTAAAGACCACACATGGACCAAGTTAAGCTCCGCCCATAATGGGCGGGGCCGTCGTGGAATGTTCAAAAATTGTTGATTGGGTTCGAATGTGCTCCTAACGTAGGGAGAAGATGGATTTAGGTCAGGGATGAGTTCCTTAAGGTCAGGAAAGAATGCAGGGCACAATGGGCGGAGCATCTAAAGTGGTGGGCGGAGCTTGGACGTTACATGAAAAACGACCTGTGGAGATGGGGACAAATGCGGTATGGGTAGGGCATGGGACACTAAGTAAAGACCACACATGGACCAAGTTAAGCTCCGCCCATAATGGGCGGGGCCGTCGTGGAATGTTCAAAAATTGTTGATTGGGTTCGAATGTGCTCCTAACGTAGGGAGAAGATGGATTTAGGTCAGGGATGAGTTTCTAAAGGTCAGGAAAGAATGCAGGGCACAGTGGGCGGAGCATTTAAAGTGGTGGGCGGAGCTTGGACGTTACATGAAAAACGACCTGTGGAGATGGGGACAAATGCGGTATGGGTAGGGTATGGGACACTGAGTAGAGACCACACATGGACCAAGTTAAGCTCCGCCCACGGGGGCGGGGCGTGCACTGGAGTGTTTGGCTTTCAGCCCGAAAATGTTGATTACGTTCGAACGTGCAACTAACGTAGGGAGAAGATGGATTTAGGTCAGGGATGAGTTTCTGAAGGTCAGGAAAGAATGCAGGGCACAGTGGGCGGAGCATTTAAAGTGGTGGGCGGAGCTTGGACGTTACATGAAAAACGACCTGTGGAGATGGGGACAAATGCGGTATGGGTAGGGCATGGGACACTAAGTAAAGACCACACATGGACCAAGTTAAGCTCCGCCCATAATGGGCGGGGCCGTCGTGGAATGTTCAAAAATTGTTGATTGGGTTCGAATGTGCTCCTAACGTAGGGAGAAGATGGATTTAGGTCAGGGATGAGTTTCTAAAGGTCAGGAAAGAATGCAGGGCACAGTGGGCGGAGCATTTAAAGTGGTGGGCGGAGCTTGGACGTTACATGAAAAACGACCTGTGGAGATGGGGACAAATGCGGTATGGGTAGGGTATGGGACACTGAGTAGAGACCACACATGGACCAAGTTAAGCTCCGCCCATAAAGGGCGGGGCCGTCGTGGAATGTTCAAAAATTGTTGACTGGGTTCGAATGTGCCCCAAACATAGGGAGAAGATGGATCAAGGTCAGGGATGAGTTTCTGAAGGTCAGGAAAGAATGCAGGGCACAGTGGGCGGAGCATTTAAAGTGGTGGGCGGAGCTTGGACGTTACATGAAAAACGACCTGTGGAGATGGGGACAAATGCGGTATGGGCAGGGTATGGGACACTGAGTAAAGACCACACATGGACCAAGTTAAGCTCCGCCCATAATGGGCGGGGCCGTCGTGGAATGTTCAAAAATTGTTGACTGGGTTCGAATGTGCCCCAAACATAGGGAGAAGATGGATCAAGGTCAGGGATGAGTTTCTGAAGGTCAGGAAAGAATGCAGGCACAGTGGGCGGAGCATATAAAGTGGTGGGCGGAGCTTGGACGTTACATGAAAAACGACCTGTGGAGATGGGGACAAATGCGGTATGGGTAGGGCATGGGACACTAAGTAAAGACCACACATGGACCAAGTTAAGCTCCGCCCATAATGGGCGGGGCCGTCGTGGAATGTTCAAAAATTGTTGATTGGGTTCGAATGTGCCCCAAACATAGGGGGAAGATGGATCAAGGTCAGGGATGAGTTTCTGAAGGTCAGGAAAGAATGCAGGGCACAGTGGGCGGAGCATTTAAAGTGGTGGGCGGAGATACATGAAAAACGACCTGTGGAGATGGGGTTAAGTTTGGATGGGTAGAGCATGGGACAAGAAGTGAAGACCACACATGGACTAATTTAAGCTCCGCCCACGGTGGGCTGGGTGTGCACGAAATACTCTGTCCTCAAGAAAAAGAGCAATACAGGCCGACCTACTGACGCACATGGTGTTTCGCGCACAGTAGTGTGCGCCCGCCAACTGGTCTGCCTATACCGTGGCAGAAGGTCATCGATAAAGATGGAGTATATTTCAAGTGAATCCCTGTTGTCGTAAAAAAGTTGTACGACAATGATTAAAATTGGTCAATTTGTCCGATTTATTATGAATCAACCTAATAAGTTATGAACGAGCACTCAATTTAGAGGGTGGAGCATGCACGAAGAGGGAGAGCACGCACTTAGACGAGAAACCAGACGTAGTAGTTGATGCTGAAAGACCAGTACAGCGCTAATCAGCAATATGTGGTAGAATGGCCAAGGAGTGTCGCCGAATGAAATGATTCTGGTAATTCCCACTCGCCTTCCCCCGGTAATTCCCCAAGCTCTCCAACGTGCACAGTCAATTTCTTTCCGGAGGCTATTTTTTTGCAGGGAACTGATATACCTTGATTAATCGTCGAATGTACCCTTTGTGGAAACGGCAACCAAGGTGAACCATCGTTTGGAAGTCCTCTAAGGGGCGTATTTTGGGTTAGAAAGAAGAAGGTCATATCTATTTTAACTTTTTCAACGCGATGATTGAACCTAATGGCAACTTCGTCGAAGCAATTCCATGAACTATAAGTGACCTGTGGAAATGTTAGTCCTAATTAGCACTCTCCGTGGGCTGGTTCCCTACCAAAAGCATATTTCGGCTTCCGTAGCAGTTCATTTGTCAAAGTTTCAAATGATGCTCTACAGGAGGACTGCTAACATCCGCCAAATCAACAAAACAGAGAGTAATGAAAGAGTTGAAGGTGATGGGGCGAAATACTCCTGAAATATTACTCTGTAAACAAAAGCATGATATGGCTCACTACTTTTACCGTCAATAAAATATAAAGGCGTCAGTCGGCGCCCTCGGAATTTAGAACACCTGCGGCAACACATCAGGGGCTGCTAAAAATCACCAGCCACTCGAAAGCGAAGAGCTTGGAACCTGGACAAAACGGAATATCCAAGGACACCATCCAGTAGGATCCCTCAACTACCCAGTGCGGACGACCTTAGCAAGGTTGAGAGAGAGGGTTATGAAATCGCGGGATCGCATCAACCCCTACAGTGATGCGTATAGTGCAAAAGCACCTGAGATTCGATTTTTTCTGTTTTTTGAGGGATTCATTCCGTTCCTTCCCTATTATTGAATTCTTCGACCAATGAAGTATACATATGGCAATCGTTTATGTCATTTTATGTAATAGATTTCTGTTCCAGGGAAGAGTCGGCGAAAAGTGAGGTGCTAGTGATTTGGACGGATTGCGATCGTGAAGGTGAAAGCATCGGAGCAGAAATTGCCAAGGTTTGTCTGGAGAGCAATCGACGTCTTGATGTATACCGTGCACGGTGAGTTTTTACCACTAATTATTTTGATGTTGAACTGAAAGTATTTCTTGGCATTCTGGATTTTCACTTTGTTTTTATCAGATTTTCGGAGATCACTCCACATGCCATTGAAAACGCTGCACGCCATCTTACCCGACTGGACCAGAAGACTATCGATGCGGTGGATTGCCGCTCTCAACTAGATCTACGAATAGGTAAGAAACTGTTCCGATTAACAGCTGCATTTGAACTTTTCAGTGGCACATTGATCAGAGCTTTTGTTGGATGGAGAGTGTGTAGGGAAATGAGGCGTTGCTATAATCTCCGTGATTGAGGGATTAAATCCCAGCTAGATCAGCCCACGCTCTCATTCTGCGACCTTGCGTTGGCATACTCTACCTTCCCTATTCATGTTCACGCGCTGGACGGAGCTCCTTTTCACAGTACACTGTGACAGGGATCGGAATTGATTTGTAATGCGGAGGAACTTATAATAAATGGCTTCAAACCACTGTTAGGCAGCGCTCATAGCGGTGCAAACTGCGTTTTGCGGAACTGCGGAATCTGCGGAAAGAGACCAAAATACGGCAGACAACGGTATCGATAGGGGGAACGGCGCAGTTTGCGTTTCATTGGAGATGAGGATTTGGTAAAAATTTTCAGGTAACGCAAAGTTGAGAGAATTAGAGGAATGAAGATTCCACAATCCCGCATTTCCATGAAAACGCCATTTCTATCCCTCTTCCGAATTCCGCAATAGCACAGTTCCCGCATGTCCACAAAAACGCAATTTTCGTGATTTTTTCAATCGATACCTAATCCTTCTTCACAGGTCCACCATTATGAATGCTGCCTTATAGACAGGAAGGGAAATAAAACTGTAATGGCATGTTCTTGGTAAGTGGGGGGCCGCCTCAAAAGGAACGGTCTATGTGAAGCTTGCGTTGAAAATGCTCCTTTGCGCTCTTTTATGCCCCCCTCCCCTTGTGCGTCCTTGTGCGTTTGGTGCCAGCGGTGGAGAAGTGGAGCAGGGCCTGGAAACATTCATTGCTAGCCTCACTGTCTGCATTACCCGTTCATTGACGTAGGGAACGAAGAAGCACACCCTCGGTAAGGCCCAGTGATAAGAACAGGGCTCCCATTATCAAGTTTTTGACCGTTTCATTCTTTTTCTTTACTGTTACACTACTTAACATCTCTTCAATCATATTGCCGCAACCGATCGAAATTGACTCTAAGTATATATTGGGTTGAAGAATAAATTCCCGCGGCTTTTTAAACCCCGTTTTTCACATCGTTTCCTTCATCTTTCGACAAAGCTTAATATGTTATCAATAGAGCTTTCTTTGCTCTTCGAAACGCTACTATCTGTTTTTCGATCCCCTCGACTACCTAATATTTATGAGGTTTGGAAATGAAGTAAGCTGAAGGCAAAACAATGACGCTTGCGCACCTCATCTTCCTCGTCTGCCATCGAGACCAAAAAATGTATGTGTATATGTTTCGATAGAACTTTTCCAGCTCTACAGAATAGTACTACTTTTTATTCAAATCGCTCAACGTTTTGCTGTTTTTAAGACTCACAAAGGCAGTACTCACAAAAGTGTGCACTTTCGTTATTTTCTCTTCCTCGCCTACCATCGAGATTGGAGAAGGTGTGCATATAGTATGCATTCGATAGAGCTTTCTTCGCTCTACAAGATGATGCCACTCTTCTTTCAAATCCTTTCGTATTTTAGCATGAAGAGCAGGTTTCCACCTGTTTTTAAATTCAAAATTCGAAAAGTTCCTTTTCATTGTGCAATTCTGAATTGAAAAACAGGTGGAAACTTATTCCTACATGCTAAAATACGAAAGGATTTGAAAGACGGATGGCATCATTTTGTAAAGCGAAAAAAGCGTGCACACTTTTGTGAGTATTGCCTCTGTGAGACTTAAAAACAGCAAAAAGTTAAGCGATTTGCATGAAAAGTAGTACCATTCTGTAAAGCTGAAAAAGCTTCATCGAAAACATATACGCATACATTTCTTGATCTCAATGGCAGACAAGGAAGATGAGGTGCGCAAATGCCAATTTTTCGCCTTCAGCTTACTTCATTTCCAAACTTCATAAATATTAGGTAGTCGAGGGAATCGAAAAACACATAGTAGCGTTTTGTAGAGCAAAGAAAGCTCTATCAAAAACTCATATTAGGTTGATCGGAAAGTTTTGATAGGGTTGAGATTTTTTCTATTACTCAGCAAGTAATGCAGGCTAATCAGCAATATAATAACCATCGTTAGTTATAACATTGTTCCACCTAAAGAGCAGGTCAGCGATTTTCTTCTCCCAGAATTAGGAGGATTAGGAGTCAAAGAAGTCACCGACCACATGTTCAAGGTGACGAATTATTTTTTTTTGCCAGGAAAGCCCCAAGGGGCCGGGTCAAGTGGTAATCTGAGGGGGCAGTATCAGGTGAATAGGGTGCATGTGGGACCGTGTCCCAACCTAGCTCCTCCAATTTTGCACAGGTCTCTTTACCTACATATGTGAGGGACCCGTGCAAAATTAGACGAGCTAGGTCGGGACAAGGTTCCACATCCGTCCTATTCCCCTGACACTGCCCCTTCAGATTACCGCTTGTTCCGGCCCCCTAAGGTTTTCCTAGCAAAAAAAATTAGTCAACTATGACCACCTTGGAGAAGTGGTCGGTGACTTCTTTTACCTTAATCCTCCTAATTCTAAGAGAATCGCTGACCTGCCCGCTGGGTGGGACAATGTTATAACTAACGATGGTTATTATATTGTTGATTAACCTGCATTACTCGCTGAGTTGTAAAACAAAATAGAAAAAAAATCTCAACCCTATCAAAACTTTTCGATCAACCTAATATAAGCTTCGTCGAAAGATGAAGGGAACAATGTGAAAACGGGGTTTGAAAAAACCGCGGAAACTTATTCCTCAACCCCATATAAGTATCTTCGAACGAAATCAAAGCAAGAGAGAAAGATGTGTTGTTTATGATTGTTTATGATTAGTGTTAAGGAGCGGCATTCACCCGTTTACAAACTCTGCATTTACGACAGCGATTTGCAAGCATACTGGCAGGGCCTGATAGTAAGATTCATTTTTTCAGTTCATTTCTTAGTTTATGAAGGATGCGTAATATTACGAGCTTTTCCGGTAAACAAGTCGTCAGTTATGGTTCATGTCAATTTCCAACGCTTGGTTTTGTTGTGGAACGATACAAAGCAATCGAAAGATTCGTCTCTGAAACTTTTTGGAAGCTTGCGGTCGAGCATAAGAGAGGAGACAAGAAGGTATCTCTACTGTGGTATACAGATTAAAAGATAATTAAATGTAGTAAATATTTAGTTTTGATAGGGCGGAGGTGTTAAAGCGACCTTCCAACCAGCATGGTCACGATAAAATCGTGGGTGGTTGCCCGTGTGAACCAAGCAAGCCTTTCATCCCTTCGGGGTCAGTAGTTTGATGACAGGTCGTCTAGTTCTATGAATACACTGACTTGTACATCGACTGGATTCGTGGTGATACTTTGAAATGCTTGCACTGTTTCCAACGGGAGTAAGACGCATGGCGCATCCCACAAAAGTTAGATCAACTTCGACGCTTCAACTTAATGCTTCAGTCAGTTTTGGTAAAATTGGATATTCATAGCGGAGCGCTCGCTCGTCGAAAGCAAAACCAGCAATGATTCTCCGACTCTTCTGAAGTCTACCAGCTTCGACGTTTCATTGAAACGATCTTGAATTATTCAGGTTTAACAGCTTGAGAGCACTCATTTGAACGTATTCAGGTCGAATTCACTTGGGACCGTGTGCGCCTTTTTGACCAGGATATCGTGCAGGTAAGACTGGCATTAGATGTTTTCCCATACGAATTATTTCTGTATTCAGATACTCTATGATGATTGTATGGAGGCAAGAGGTGCAAAAATCGAAAGCGTTACGAGTAAACCGACGACGAATTACCGACCACAAGTTTGTATTATATTCAGTTGGGTAGTCAGCTCAATCATCTTTTGAATCAGAGAACAAATGAGGAGGGGCAGCGTCTTGATAGTCATCTGAAACGGAGGCGCCGTCCGGTCCAAAAGAGCCACTCGCGACGGTATCGTTGTCGCGTCGCGCGATTAGTGACTCCTGGCATATAGTGCCTCAGTAATGATACCGTTCAGGCCATGGACACTGTACAGTTGTCGAAGCTGGCTGTACAGAAATTGAGGATGAGTGCCAAAGAAGCTATGGATGTAGCTGAGAAACTCTACAATAAAGGCTATATTTCATATCCAAGGTATTTCTTTACCACCCGATCTATATTTTTGAAAAACCTATAGCAAACCAAGGCCGTGGAAATGTGGGTGTGTGCAGATATGACGGAGAATCGCTTCGCGGCATTTCACTCGCGGCGCCACCAGTACGACTTGCGAGTCGAGCGCTTCCACCCATGCCACACTGCCTCGCTTGAGGGCTGCCCTGCCACTGGCACTCGCACCTGCCGCGGGCGGCCACGCGATTTTCTGGCATATCCGCACACACCCTGGAAATGCGACTGAAGTTCATTATCTCTTGCATTCCTTTCGTTTCTGTTGTTCTTCGTCCCTTCACCTCTGCGATCGATTGAATACGAAGGTTCTCAGGATCGCAGAGGTAGCTTTGCGATCTAAGGTAGGTTTCATACTTTGCGACGTTCCGGCGGGTGCTGTTGCAACGCGTTTCATTTATAACTTGTGACCCCGTCGCTTTTCATCTGATGGTCATGACATTTGACGTTTCTTCTAACTTCTCTGCTTTTCTGTCACCTTCAACTTTCTTGTCTTCCATAGTAGGGTTACGAATCTGTAATTTTTTGGTGATCATTTGCTATTTTGATTGCGGTGGTTTCGATACTCGTGAGATGAAAAGAAGCGCGAATGGGTCACACGCTACAAATGGAGCGCTTCGCAACAGCTGTCGCAGGTAGCACCGCAGAGTGAGGAAGCGTTTATAGTAGTGGGATTCGCGTATTTGTAGAAACAAACCACGCGAAAAAGTGTAGAGGTGTGGAATTGTGCAGTTGCGAAAAGGAATAGATAAGAATTGATCGGGAGGATTGTGGAATTGACGTTTTTGTGGGGAGAAGACTGGATGCATGGGGATGGGGTTGTGGAAATCGGTTTGGAAACGTGGAATCGGAATCGTGGAAACTCCATTTTTCTAATTCTTTCAACTGGACGCAATTCTTAAATCGGTACATATCTTTATCATCTTCCACCAACTCCACGTTCCCACAAAAATGCAATTTTCACCACTATGAACGCTCCCTGAGAGGCAACCTACACTTTCTTCTCGTTACTGTCAGCAAGCGGATCATTCATATTGCGTTTCCAGAACAGAAACAAATAAATTTCCTTCCAATATGAATTTGTCGGCGTTGGTGGGACAGTTGACGACTTCTTCGAAATGGGGTGACTTTGCAGCTGAGGTCTGTCCAGTTTATTAATGACTTTCTGAGAATGCTTTGTGTCGTTTGGAGACCTTTATTGCCAACATCTGGGAGAAATTGCTCAGGTGCTTGAACACGGCCCCAATCCTCGAAATGGTACAAAATCCGACGAAGCTCATCCGCCGATTCATCCTTTGAAACATGCTCCTGAGTATGTACTTTGTTACTTATTATTATTGTTGGGAACTTTTGATAGTATTTGTCATAAAAGTCCATTTCAAGGGGCACTCTACAAGGCAACGATTGGCGACTGTACGAGTTGGTCGTACGTCATTTTCTCGCATGTGTATCATGGGATGCTAAAGGGAAGGAGACCCGAGTTGGGGTACGGTAATGCTTTTAATGTTGTAGAATCATCCCGCTCCTAGTTTTTGTCAATCATGTTTTGTTATTTGAGATGAGAATTGGAGGAGAGACGTTCCATGCTACAGGCCTTTGTGTTCATGACCTAGGTGAGGTGCTTTCCGGCTCCCAATTCTCGGTTTCTAAAATTCAAACAAAAATATATCAAGTAAATACATTTATATTAGAAGCCCTTGAGTTTCAAGAAATTCGTTCTAACCCTTTTTGAATTACTCTTTATATTTTTCCATTTCTTCAATCCAAGCAATGACAAGATGGGATAAGTGAGCGCTACGCGAAATCACTTATGACGGGTTTCGGCTTCTATGGTGCTGTAATTTTAATTTCAGTATCGACTTTCAGAATGATTGGGAGTTGAAAAAAGACTGAGTCACAGCAGTGTGATCTAAAACTAAGGCCGCGTTCATACTTTGCGCCGGCGGGCGCTAGGTGGAGTGGCTGCATTCACAGGCAGCGAGAAAAAGTGGCAGAAAAGAGGGAGGTGCAGAGACGACACATGCAACGAGATAAGATGGCTTAGGTGAAGACGCAAAAACGCCCAACCACGCCATGCCACCGGCACCACAAAGTATGAACGCGGCCTAAGATTGGTGAAGGTGACACAGTGCATTTGCGCGCGGCAGTGCTTGTTTGCCTTTTCATTTTTGGCGTATTCAAAACAACTACTTTTCGATTCTTTTCAGGATATCTGCGGGTGTATATTTATAATAAATGGGGTGACAAAGTGCTACCTGATTACGTGCAAGGAGAAGAACTGATCGATTATCGTCTCCGAATAGCAGATGGTCAAACGCAACCTCCGGAACTGCTCAATGAAGGTTCTTTTTACTAGATTTGAAAGTGAATTCGTATCTGGGGATGCTGCGATTGTTTACAGCCGATTTGATTGCCCTAATGGATAAATACGGTATTGGTACGGACGCGACACATGCTGAACATATTGAGAAAATTAAGGTTCTCCTTGGTTTTATTGTGCCCATCTTGTCTTCTCATCTCAATCTGTCTGAAGTTTAATTTTCAGACAAGACAGTATGTGGGTGTCCGCGAAGACAAACGTATCATCCCTGGATTCCTAGGTCTCGCCCTCGTCGATGGTTATGATGCGATGGGTGAGTTTCACAAATAGGCAACTTAAAGACACTTTGGGTTTTGGCCGGTTGAGGAATATGGAGTAGTAATGGTAAGTAGTGCGGCAATAGAAAAGTAAAGGAATCAAGCAGTAAAAGTTTCGAGAAATAGAGTCACCTCTTCTTTGGTCGAGGGCGTGCTCTTGCGCCTTGTGTACTTGTAAATGAGGTGATGCAACAGAGAGCAAGCTATGTAAGCCAGCGCAGCCAGTTGCCACGCCCTCCACAGATCCTCGACGTCGGCACGTTCCACACTAAAGCCAAGACGCATCCTCTGATACTAGTTCGCCACAGATAATTTTTTGGAATTTACATCAGCATTTAAGAAGATTTTGTAATCTCAGTTTTGGTCCCCCCCCCCCCCCCCCCGTGATCACCCTAACTATATCTTCGAATTATCTCTCGTTGGCCTTCACTGTTTTTGTAGTACCATACGTATATAAATGGAGGAGGCTTGTGTTAAGGGAGCATCGCGGACCTTCCCGAAAAAGACAATCTCAAAACGACTATTCCAATATTCAATATTAGCTAGTCGGTCATCGAGGAGGCACTGTTATTTACTAAGAGTTCTCAAAGAAAATGGATGCGGAAATCGGCCTAGGAAAGGGGAGTATTCATTCCATCAAGGAAAGATTTATTCTGAACAAAATAGTATGTGGAGTGCTTCGCGGTAGAGGCTCACTCGAGGCGATTCATAAGACCCTAAGCATTGTAAACATCGTCTAGAGGATGTGCTGGTCACTGTTCCACCGCCACGTATCAAATTCGCTCGCGGTTAATCGATACTGCATGATAAGACATTTAAGTAATCTCGCTTAAGCCATGAGCAACGCAGGAAGAGGATCGAAATTTACTGGGTTTTTTTGTCTATTTTTGACTTCTTCATCCACATAATTTATTGTTAGCACCTCTGCTTTCGCTTACTTGACAGGCAGTTGAATTTTTCCACCCACTGCCATAAATTGATCAGAGACGAACCTAGTTCAATGGTACCAGCAATGCCTTTCTGCCTGTGCGAATCGGCCACCAGCAAACTTTCATGAGAGCTCCAGCAATGGCTTCGAGACTTGCTGAGCTCCATACTTCATCTTGCATTTTCCCCATCTGAATACCTTCACTTTTGAAACTGAAGCTAGGAACAGAGTAACTTCGAAAACATCGGGGGCGGCAGGTTTGGCCTGCGATGAACGCTTGTAGTTCTTCAGTTTGCGGTAATTACACACACGGCACATGTTTTGCCAAGACTTCGTGTGCGAATTCATTGGATTTTTCGGTCATACTCACACTTTTTCTCACTCTTTGGCTTTTTTCCTTTAATTGCTTCACTATCTTGTTGCTGTTTGCTGTTTCACGTTTTTGACATCATCATGAGTAAAATCTTATTCGCGCCTCAAGGGCGCACTTTTCAATGCGAGTTTCGTTTCACATTATCTCCCATGAGCTGGGATGTTCGTTTACAGTGTTTTTGAATTCCCTTCCTTCCTTGGATCCCTCCTCCCCCTCCTCTCGTTGCCTTCAACTCATTACTTAAAATTTTGAGGATATGCAGTGATTCTATGAGCTAGACCTCATTTTAGGTTATGCCATGAGCAAACCACAGTTGAGAGCAAATTTGGAGCGTCAACTGCAAGCTATTTGTGCTGGAGAGCGAACGAAACAAGAGGCAAGTTGAATGTTTCAATTCTTGAACACTATGAAATATAATATAGTTCTCCTGCAAATTGGCTAAAATTCTTTCTTTACTTCGCTTTGTCAATATTGCGACTGAGATTCGCCTCTTTTAGGTACTCACTGAGCAGCTGGAAAAATATCGGCGAATTTTCATCCAAACGGAGGCGAAGGTTACTCTCCTTTCCGAAGCGTTAGCAAAGTGAGGCGTTGACTGTATTATGGTTGCATTCTGAACTCACTACCATTGATCTCTATCAGCTGACCGTAAGACAGGCGAATGAAACACAACCACTGGCTCAGCATCCATTTGCAATAACCCATTGAGCCCATCCTCTTGGTTGGAAGATGATTGAGTCGTTCGAGAGGGCGCAGGCGAAAACAGATAGTAAGCGTGGCTTGCGCGCTAAATTCAAATTGAATTTGGATGTCCGTATCCGTGTATAATGTGCCCAGTCATGTATGATAACTAATGGTAATATGATATGAAATTTTCATTGAATAAGTGAGTGTTGAGTGGTACCTTTCTTTTGCGCCATCACTTTCCTACGTAATCGAATCCGAAACAACTAAAAATTTAAGCGTAAACATTGCAGTTAAGAACGGCAGAGGTTCGGCGAAGGTTAGGCCGCGCTCATACTTTGCACACCGACGCCGGCACCGGCGGCCGCGGCGGCGTCAAAATCATGTGCCCGCCGCCGACTACGGCGGCACTATGGTGGCGTGCTCCGTTTGCAAAACGCTCGACCCAACCACATTACAGTATGATGATCGTGGTGAGAGCCACGAATTCGAATTAGGAATTTAACATTGTATCAAACTATGCATGACAAGGTGGCGAGCGCCCACGAATTCGAATTCGAATCTTGGCATAGTGCCATACTATAGCAAATTCGAATTTGAATTTCTGGGCTCTCGCAACGATCATCATACTGTAGTGTGGCATTTTACAAAGGGAGCGCGTCACCAGAGTGCCGCCATGGTCGGCAGCGGGCACATATTTTCACGCCGTAGCTGCCGGTACCGGCGTCGGTGCAGGAAGTATGAAAGCGGCCATGCTCTGCGCCGGCAGGGCGTGACTGCGTTCACAGGATGCAAGACAGAGTGGACGGGAGAGGTTCAGAGACGGTGCGGCAACGAGGGAGGGTGGCATAGAGGGAGACCCGTAGACAAGCAACCTCGCCTACCCCGCAGAATGTAAAGGGGCCTTATCCAGCACCTCATATTCTTTGCGTTTACATTCACGCTTTGCAACACCTGCCACGATACACTCTTTTTATAATTTATAGCCCAATCGTTTCATTTGTGATGGGACTGTCTGACGTTTTTTCTACATTCTTTTCTTTTCTTTTTTCATCTTGAGCCATAATTCTTATAAATCTACGAGCTTTTTTCGATCATGCGCTATTTTTAACACTGTTGCTCGAAATATTCCTTTTTTCTTTTTTCGATCACCGAAGTGAAACGAGTGGCTTAAATTATGGATAAGGGACATCGCAGCAATTGACGTAGGATATAGTGCATCCTACATCGCACTTTTGCGGGAAATGAATATAAGTCATGGGGTTGTGGCGCACAGGATCTCATTGAGTGAGGTAGCATCGTTTGGCTTGACGGGATCGGCATATTTTATATCTGATGCATTATGTCGTTATTATACGTTGTTAATGCAAAAATATTTCATATTCTACTGCGTGTAGAGACCATTTCGCGTTGCAGGTATTTGAATTCGAACGCGAGTAGATTGGCGAATGGGGTCGTCAACAATGCAAGAGGTGGTGGAGCTCCACGACGGAGAGGAGTAGGCTCTGCTATCAATGGAAGAAGCAGTCGACCAAGAAGTGAACCCATGCAGGTAATAGATGTGCTTTACAAACTAGTCGAGGAAATGTAGAGCTTTTCCTCTTGCTGGAAATGTGGTCTTTGTTGCAAGGTGGTCCCTCTCACACTTCAGTAATGAGGCGTGGGGTATCAGTTCCGACGAGCAAATTGCTATCGTAGAAAAAAACATTATCCGCAGGATTGTATGTTTGGGTCCTTGGAGAGAAAAATGAAAGGAGAGATAAGTTGAAGCTGACACGGCAGCTTGAAAGCTGGTCACAAATATAGAAAGTATATCACGTGTCCTGTGAGGTGTGGAAGATCCGAACTGGCTTCCATCACAAGCGTTCGGAAGTTAGCATCTGCTCAGCTTTGAAGGGTCGGCGACAAATCAAAGCTTTTACCTTTCTTAAATTACGAATTTTTTCTGTTTGGACGTTGGCTTCTCTTCAGATTCAAATTTTCTTTAAGGTACCGGATCATGCAATACCTCCGGATCTCGTTCGGCAAACTCGTGGAAGAGGAAGCCGTGGTCGACCACGTGGATCAAGGGCTTCAAGTAAGTACCCACTTCCCACTTCTGATGCTGGGTTATTACTATGATGAGTCATTTCCGAAAAAGTTCTTTTTTGGAACGGTTCCGTCTTGGAAATATCAATGTTTCATCTCTCACTTGCCTTCGCCAGTACTTGTCAGGTGCGTAGCATAAGGTCAGGATGCGTCGTCGCGCGCGACAGTTTGCGCGGGAACTGGAACGAATGGCAATACGAAGTCCCCCTTGCTGTAAAATTGCTAGGGGTAACAAGAAAAGGTTATAACTACGCCATGTCTTGTCTTAGTGTCTTAATATGGGCTGTAGCAATTGGATTGCATGGTGTCGGGAAAGCATATGTGCGGGTTCAGTCTCGTACGAGGCCAAACGTTTTGCCCTCATTTCATAACAAGTGTTCTCATGGTCGTATCAATAGAGAAGCAGGCAAACGTTATCCTATCCATGTCATCTGCATTTTCAAGAAAAACTTATTTATTTACAAGTTTCAGATAATGATGGCGCAGGCCGAAATGTCAGTACTGGACGTCAACCAAGAGGTAACAGCTCAGCCAGTAGACAGTGTGCATGTGGAATGGCGGCGGTGCAAAAGGTCGTGCAGAAAGAGGGCCAGAATAAGGGAAAGAAGTTCTGGACCTGTGCCAAGCCAATGGGACAACCAGACAAGTGCAATTTCTTCGAATGGGTTTGATTGCATGCCTCACGTAAGAGAGCGCTTTCATGTTACTATTTCTGTAGACCTTTACTGGAGTATCTCCTTCTTTACTGGATAGGGTAACGCTTTCGGGTACTGCCCATCTCATGTCTGTAATTAATGGTGAACCTGTGAATATCAGATTCCTTGTGAATAAATTGTATTTTCGGGCATGGGCTGGTATCTGTGAAAAGAGGGTGTGGTTCATTAGAAAAACGAAACTTCCCATGACTAACAACAGTTGTCAGCAGTGGCTAGCATCCAAATGAGTCATAAATTACGCTTACGGTAATGGATTACGGGGATTACGCCGTGGGTAAAATCATGTGGAAAACCTTGTCAACTCACTTTCATTTTACCTTCTTTAAGAAACCGCCAAGGTAATGGGAAGTTTTCAGCGTTCAGAGTCGATGCTACGGTTCTGATTTTACAAAAAAAACCACGATGCATCTTGAAGGCAGGGAAGAAGTAGTTCGGGTCAGGACTGCTGGTTATGAAAGTCGATCTGCTTATTAGTATGAAAGTCACGAAAAATGGAATGAAATAATATAAATCCGAGAAATATAAGATCCCTTCCCACCGTTGATCCCGAAAAAGGGCGGGCCACGTTAACGAAAGGAGCGAGCCATTTTGAAGCAGATGGCAGCTATTACTGTATAGGACTGCCCTTAAAAAGCGCGGAGTGCTTTAGCTGATATATTACACACAGGGGGTGCCATTAAAAAAAGTAATTTTTCTCCTTCACTTTCAACCCTACTTTAATCGAACTTCAGCAAATTCTAACGAGGTATTTCTATCCCCGAACCCAAGAGCACACATCCTACTATCAGTAACTCCGTGCCAGCCTCCTGCATGAACAGGATTGGAAGATTATTCCGAGTGAACATGATGTGTCACCTCAACACGGCAAAATTGTAATTTCGTCGCCCTCGTTCAGCATCTTGCTGTGGTCCGTTCACTATGAGTATCTAAGGGGAATCATATTGGGTAGTGTTCTTGAACATTCCGTTTTTTCCGGGTTCCCAGTGCCCTTCGTTTCCAGGAACCAGAACGTGCCGTTACCACTGAAACCCCTCCGGAGGCAGGTTTGAAGCATGAAAATGATAGATCGGATCATAGCAGCGCTGTCCGAGCAGCAAGGACTCTGTGACTTCCATGACCGAAGGGTCAACCCTTAGAAAGCTTCCCACAAAAGACCTACAATACCGCTCGCGTCGCGTGAGTAATTTTCGCCTTGCGACGGTTTGTTCGCGAACAAACCGTCGCATCGTCATAACATCGTTCAAAGTGGATAAAATGGAATGTTCTTAGGAGCGTTGGATTCGTCTCAATGCGGCGAGTTCAGTAGTGTATAAATTGTCGAATTTTGCTGAGTAGTTATCAGAAAAATTGCGCGAAAACGCGTTTTTGGGTTTTTGCTACAAATCGATTGTCTATTGATTTTTTTATCGGACTTGTATACATTTTCGTAATCAGCTCGTCGAGCTCTACAAGAGGATGCTACGAGTTTTTGGTTTTCTCAAACTCCATACTGGACCATTTTTACTGGACCATGGCGCCATCGCACTATTCACGTGCATGGCCGTGGGAAAGCGCTAGGAGCTCGCGTTGGTGCCATCGATCGTGACCGCTCTCCCAGGGCGTGCACGTGAATCGCGACGGCCGACAGGAGATTGAGACGTCGATCCACAAAAGGAAAAGGCTGGAAATAGGAAAATAAGACATTTATCAGTACAAAGCTTTTTGTATGTCGTTCGATAGCATTTTCTCAGAGGAATCGAACGGCATACATTTCATTAGGGGAGCTCCGTCTGCAGATGAGTTAAAGGATGGTTTTTGTTTAGCAGAGTATACACGGAGGCGCTGTTTAGGGCCACACAAAGGAGTAGGGGCTGATCTGAAAGGCTCGAAACTTTAAAATCTCTACACTTCTGTGAGTTCAGATTGAGATTGTGAAAGGATTTTAGCTTCAACTTATCAGGTTCCAAAGAAAATTTCCCTCCAACTTCTCAGAATGTGAAAAAATCGAGTCTGAGAAAACCGAAAACTTGTAGCATCCTCTCGTAGAGCTCGACGAGCTGATTACGAAAATGTATGCAAGTCCGATAAAAAAATCAATAGTCAATCGATTTATAGCAAAAAACCCAAAAATGCGTAGTAAAGGAACCTTATAAGCCTCTGCTCGAGCTGTTGTTGAAGTGAGTGCTAACAAAAAGTTATAAGGGAGAGTTAGACTCAGTTATTCTCTGGAATATGTGAGGACGCGAGAGTTACATTGTTTAACAGATTCAGCGGCATTGTATTCAGGAGGTGAATCGGTGAGATGTGAACTCAGCAAGAAAAATCTTTGTTTTCGAGCCTCGAGGGGAATACCACCGATCCTTGTGGTTTGGGTAACTGGTTGCGCTGATCCCATATTTGGAGTACAGTGCAGGAGTCTAGAGGAAGGGAATTGTTCTCCGAAGCTTTCTGAAAATAGAGAGACCTTCAGGTCGAGTAGCTTTCCAAAGGAAAAGTCATGTAAGCCGCTGTTCCATAGAGGTATTCATTCCAAAATGACTCATGTGGGGCGGTATTGTGCTGGTACCACCATCACCACAGACCGGACGATTCACCCTTGCACCGCTTCGGTCGGTCGCCCGGTCCGTATCGATCGACGTTCGGCCACCCACCTTGCACTGCCTCCGCTCGACGATAGTCGTCAGTCCGTCAGGTGAGTTCGACCGTCTGCAACTGTCTGTCACGAAGCTATTGTACATCGACGGCAGTACTACAACGATGAGTGAACCCACAAATGAACAGACTGCTCCCACCACAGACGAACAGGCAGCTCCTACCGCGGATGACAATCTGGTACATATCTATACATGCCGTTTATAATGTAATGATAAAAATCAATTCATTCAATCATTCATTTTTTTTTGCTTTCCAGTTGACCAGGCACAAGCACATAGCGGAAAGTATCGAGATGATTCGTAAGAAGAAGGATCAGCTGTTGGTCACATTGAGGGGTCTGTCGGAAAGCGAAAACGTAAGTACTGTTATGTAAGATTTGTTAATGTTAAAGTTGTGAGCTGCCGTAGGATTAATATTTGTTTCCCTTTTTGATTTCCTATTATTACCTTGTTCTATTGGAAGCATTGATCACAGTGACCTTCGACGTCAAATAATCATTGACGGTCACAGTTTGGTTTGCATGTCGCTCGTTATTGCCTTGCAAACGATTCTATTGAACGGCCTTGAACTGAAGCATTTTGCACGATTGCCTGATCCGAGGGATGGGCAGAGAGGTATATCTCCCTGTTCAGGTGAAAAGTGTGAGATCAAGCTAACTAAGAGTAATTTCGCCACTTGCTTTTTGATAATTTTCCCCAACCCACAGCCTTGCAAACTAAGTATGCCCACTGAGGCGCAACTGCGAATTCAGCACAAATTAAATGAATACTTAAAGAGATAGTCCAATTAACCGTTCTTGATAATGACATAATAAAGCGGAAGTCGAGGATGGTCTTGCTTTACAGCGCAGCACACCTTCTTCGTTGTTTATACCTCCTTATTTTGTTTTAATGCAGCCATATTTATTGTAGGTTCGAGGAGCTAATGTAATCGGGGGGGGGGGGGGGGTTGTCTCAAGTGTACATTTTTACTTGAGTCTTTCTTGAAGGGATCGAGGCTCCGTTCAACTAAGGCTTAGACTAAAATCTTAGGCGAAAGTAAAGCCGGACGCCGATTATAGCGAAGTGCCCACTCTTCATCCCCCCTCCTTCCCCAGCTACATACATTAGCACCATTTTATAGTTATACTGCCTAAGATGTTGTTTACCTGTTATACGATGTCGGACTGAGTTCAAAAATGACTTGAACGGTTAGGTCTCTGGGTTAACTCATTATGAATTTGATAGCCATCGATCTAGTTTGTCACTTCAGTTATTGCTGTGCTACAGTTATACTGGTAAAGATTTTCGAAGGTTCTGATTTCAGTCAAAATTGCTGAGGCGCTTATTGCCAGACACCCCCAGAATGGTCTTACTTAAGAAATCCTCTTTTCATAAGGCCAGTATAGAGTTTTCATGGGGGAGCGCCTTTTTTGAGGATACATTTGAAGGTGAGAGTTCAAGTAGGATGCTATAATATCAGTAATTTTTATTTATCATTTTTATATGATAATAAATAATGATAATTTCTGGAACTCCTACTTCCGAGAAGTCACCACTTTCTTGGACTTTGTATTTTTCTAAATGGAACCATGAGTATACTACTGCATAGATTTGAATACTAAAATTTTTTGAAGGGTCTCAGGTAGGTTTCAGTGCGTGTGCATCCCACTACTTTATTCGGAAGATTCGTTGACCGTCTGTACTACTTTTGGCTTTACCATTATTTTTGATAGCTCATGAAACGTGCCGACTTCATCTCGATCTATTACTTTCTATTTGCTTGATATTTAATCCCTTCCTCAGGTTTTTATTATTTTTATTGTGCATATGAAGACAAGTGAGCTTTGAGAAGGATGAGTTAGTCGTTCTGATTCGACACAAATTCAGTAACCGCTTGTTGACGGTTGCCCAGCGTAGCGTCGTGTTTGTTTTACGGATTGGGACCAGTCTGTCTATGAAAAAGCCATCGCGAACAGATTATTGTCACGAAAACTGATGTTGTACCTCGAATATGAACGAGAGCCCTCAATTTGCTCACAGCCAAGTTTTTCAGTTTCATTTTCATATTTTGTTTTTTTTTCAATTTTAGCTTGTATGTATCTGATTCAGCTTTTTTACAATTTACGTATTTTACTACAGCAGATTCCAGAAAGTTTATTTCTGCTCACTTGCGTAGGTTACATCACTGCTTAAAACGCTGGAAGGAGGAAATGATACCGTAGAAGTCGTCGATGTTAAAATTTGCTATGGTGCCCTCGGGTACTATGGTTTACGACACCGTCACTGGTATTTTTGGCAGAAGTGGAGTAACTGTGGAAATGAGGGTCTAGATGTTCGGTAGTACAGTAGTGGAAAAAGAAAGAAACGAAACGGTCAAAAATCTGAGAATGGACACTCGACAGCACTTCTCTCTCCTTTCCTTTCGTCACTCTGCATCATTAACCGGTGAGGGATAGGTGCAGATGGCGAGGAAGCATGACAGCCAGCCGCGAACATTGCCATGCTTTCGCAGAAATTCGCTCAGAGGATGCGAATCAGCACTGCCAAATCGCGACATAGACCACAGGGGAGATTTGCCACAAAACCTGGTACTCCACAAAGTAATGTATGATTGTATCATTTTTTGATTGACCAACTTCCTTCCCTGGTTGTATACATGCTTGAGCCATGCTTACACTGCATAGTATAAAACGGTCATCGGACAGGTATCGAGGCAATTGGTTCGGTAATCTACATATCTAACACAGTGGCACGCGGTGCCTAAGTCAGCCTAGCTCAGTTTCAGATTACTAGGATTTAATCAGACTGGTCTGTGGAAGCACTTGGTTATTACATTGGTTCGCCCTTAGTTGTCATTGTACAAGGCAAATGCGCATTCATTAAGCCGCGTTCATACTTTGCGTGCCGTGTGACTGTGTGTCTCTGCGCCTCCATCTGTGCTTATTGTTTATATGTGGCGCACTCCAAAACTGTCCTCGTTGCCTCCGTAGTCTATAGCTCCCCCATCCCACTCTGCCTCGCTGCTTGTGAATGCAGCGTGGCCTTATTGGCGCAATGTATGAACGCAGCCTTACGCAGTGCAATGCTTAAAGCAAATAAATGTGGCACGCCTCAAAACTCTTACTCCGTTCCTTCTGCTATACACGTTCAGGGTGAGTATGGGTTTGGGGGAGATACAGTATAACGCAACATTCGTGTACACCATTACACCACAGGCACCCAAAATGACATAAAAGGCATGCCATGACTTCCTTAAAGCATGTGATAGCAGTGGAGGTTTTTTCATGTAGGGAGGGGTTGTGTATGGATTTTAGATCACGTCGTAGTGCGTCTCTCTGAACCCGCATTGGCCTTACATTTATGATACAGCGAGACTGCTATTCCTTCAACAAGTCTTGAATTTTTCGCTTCTATCTTTTTGGGGTTCATATGGCTTTGCGACTAGAGCCGTCGTACTTGGACAGCTCTGGACTCAATTTCCGCATAACCGTCAAATTTCGCTCTAGCTGGCTGTCTTGTAGCTAACTTTTTTGTAAGGAAAGGCTGACATGTTCATCGTTGATAGTAAGAAGTTATATACCTGAGAGGCCTTCAAGTGTCAAATGAATGTGCATGAAATTCAATGTCAAATTTCGAATGTCCATAATTTCAAGTTTCGCGTGTTTTAAATGAAGCTTTTGTAGTGCTCGTACGGTATATAATATTAACGAAAGTGATTTTGACATTTTTGGTTTTCGATAGCTGCTGGTTTCCACGCCTCCGATGGGAATGATGTCACAGGTATGCTGAGTTATGGGCGGCTTCTCTAAACCCGGCTTACTCTACTTCTTCTAAAATATCGAAATTAATATCTGCTTAACCCATAACGGACTGTGCGCCACATGGTTACTCCCGACATTTAAAATTATTTTTCTTCTAGTTTTCTAGTAACCAATTATACACGCATACACTACAAGTATTGAAGAATAACATATATTTCCAGGACCGGCGCAACGCAAATTTTCAACAAACATTATGCGAGTAACTTCAAATGCAATCCTTTCTAGTTGTACAAACAAATGACAACAATTGTTTTTAGTTACAATCAACAATCCATTAGAATCCATCGGCTCCGTTTCCCATCTGAAAAACCTCGCGCTCATCTTACTACTCGAAATGCATAACTTTTTTGCAGTAATAGGTAGAGAGTAGTACCGCGTATAACAGCATGAGGCGATCCCATTACACCGTGACGACCTTTTTATCAGTATCAACTGCACAAAAAGGTTACAAAAATGACTCAATTGATAAAAATTGATGAAAAATTTGATAAAAAACGGCGCAAAAACGCCGCCGTCCGATATGGGTTGCGTGACCATGTGGCGCACCGTCCGTTATGGGTTAAAGGCAGCATTAGGGAAAAGTCGGACGAAAAGTAAAAGAAGTAGTGAATGTGAAAGTCGAGATGCCTAGTAACAGGACCGTGAAGAAACAACGGATGGAATTAGCCAAAAACCCAGAAATAGGACCCCCTTTCCACTGTCGATTCTCGACGCGGACGACCTGTCCGTCAAGAGGGGAGTAGTCTGATCTAGTATTCCATTGGCATGTTGCCAAGTAAACACAATTGAATGTTTGGAAATACGACAACATCTATTTCTTGGAGTGAGCTTCAAGCTAATACTGCGAAAGCGCGCTGCAAAACCTTCGATCCTGCCGCATCTTCCTGGCCGCTCCCACCCAGTTAATCGGGAATTACGTCATCGGGAGGCGGGATCGACAAATCAAAGAGGCGGGACAGCTAAGCGACTGCGGCTTTTGCGGCGTTTCTACAGCTCGGAGGAGCGCTTTTTCACCGGGATTTCGCCACAAACCTTCTTAGGCTCAGGGCTACCATGTGAGTGACTTCTTGTAGGAATTTCTCCATTACCACATTACCCCTAATGCTGTATTTAAGCTCTCAGCTTCACGGTTGATATGAGTACTGATAAGCTGTGATAAATAGACCATTCAGAAGCTGAGTTGGGTGAGAAGGGTCTCGGCGGTTTAATGGATTAGCACATATGCCCGGAAACCTTGGAGCGCGGGTCCGACTGCCGTTCGAGACCGAAGCTTTTGCCCATATTTCGGCATACTTATAAAAGTTTACAGAAGTGTTTTAAGCACATAACAAGCAAGCGGTCATGCTTACTCTACTAATATACTCTATTTCTGTTTACTATTTACTTCCAATTTAGTATTTTTACACTGTATTTATTTATTATATTGTGTGAATGGATGCACTACTTATATGAAATGCTATTGTAAGTCCTCCAAATGCCTTTCTCTTTGCTATGGTTGCAGGCTGCTATCATTTAGGCCGTGGTCACCTCTTATCAGCGCGTGCGTGAGAAGTGTTGCTAAGTAGCATGCTAAAACAGTGCCAAGTGAAGTGATGGGAAGTTCGACAGAGAATCCGACAAGGACTTTTTGAGTCAAAGAGAGCCAATAACATATTCATTCTTATTCGCAGGAAGAAAACGGAAATTCACTGGCAACCATCAGACGGTGAAAGCTTCTGGGATGCGCCGCGCATTGGTTTTCTATTAGAAGTTGCAGTGTTCTTTAACTACTTTTGAACTGCAATGATTTTCGAGGGTTATCGGTGCAGAAGTCAATGCCTCAACCTCCCAGACGGGTTACTCATATCAACACAAAGTTGGAATGACATCGAGTATCACTTGATGTTTGACTTGGTGTTCTTACTGCAAAGCGTTCTAAAACTTGATCGTTCAAGCTATAGAAGTGCGGTGCTACATATCTATACAGTGATACATACTTCACTTCGAGATTTATTTATTCATTGCATTATTTCTTGCTTGTTAACGATATGTTTCTTTGGTATTAATCAAAAGCTGAAAGTAATCATTCTTTTGTTAGGGTGCACCACGCATTCTAGTTTCGTTCAGAATTGTGATGTGAGGTGAATGCTATATGGCTTACACAATGCTCGCGGAGGCCAGTCACTGTACAAGTCAGTGCTTTTATCCCCCAGACGGGTTTGATAGTTCATCTAACCCATAGGGATGGAAGGTTTGGTTTGCTGGCAAGATGCGGGGTCTGATCCCAGCACCATGAGAGTAGGACTGCGTGCCGTCTGTCCCTACACCACCTCCTTCGTGCGATGATGCATATCAAAAACTGGCGAATAATCGTTGCATTTAAACACTTGTTAAGCTAGGATTCTTTGTGAACAATTATCGTTGGCGAGAATTAAGTTCACCACTTAGTACTGCTTTTTTCAGCCGGATCGAGCGTTAATGGCCAAACTGGTTGACGCGTTCGATATGATGACAGCTCAGGAAACAGCTTTTCTAGGAGTTCTGAAGAACATTGTGGTAAGTAAGCTAAGTTTCCCTGCTCGTGGACTCTATATCACCGGAACATATTACAGGACATCCATGAGCAAGCAACCGAGGATTTGGCTGCCGAGAATGAAGCAATGGGACACACTGGTGAGAAGACCGATGAATCTGCAGCAAAAAAGGATGAAAAACCTACTGAAAACGCTGAAGAAAATGCAGAGGAAGACGGTGGTGAGTGTCTGTGGCTTGGTATTGGCAGCCGGTGGTTTCAGTCACTTCAGTGTTTATGATGCTCTTCAAATTCAGAAAATGATGCAGAGTTGATAAAGGAAACGTTGAAGGAACTTGAGCAAGTCTCATTACAAGCCCTCGCAGCTGCTGAACTGAACGAGAAACTCGTCGAATCCCTACAACGTCATAAGAAAAGTGTGAGTTCTCTGTTCACAGAAGTCTGTAGCTACGAAAGTAGCTAGAACTGAAGCTCCATTTCCTCGAGGGTTACTTACAGAACTAACCATCTCCTTCTCATTCCTGGCGTTAATCTCGCACCGTCGCAGAGTCCGCAACCTTAGTCATACGTAGGCATTTTTCCTATCTAAGACGCCCACTGTCGTGGCTTCGATATCGGTGAACTCCTTCTTGGTGACATCCGATTTCTTCTTTGAGGCTTCCCGAGGCTTCGAACTCAAGAGCCTTTCTTGTTGGGTGATCATCTAGCCTTTCATGCACGTGCTCGTACCATCGTGGTCGCCGCTCCCTTACTTGTAGCTGGACAGGAGTCGTCTGCATGACCGCTCTTACGTCCTCATTCCTGACCCTGTGGGGCCGTGTCCTGCCCATCTGAGTATACTTATTTGTGGCCCTCCGTGGTTCTTCGTTATGGGCCACCTCCAGCTGTTGTACAGCACTGCCATTGCGGACCTCACCAACCATCGGTACCTTCACCCACACGAGTCCTGGAGCATGTCGATACTTCCTGATCCACAGTACCTTCGGAGCTAAATCGCTTCATAGATACCAAAGTTCCTCGACTACTATTTCAATGCTTTCACCGTGAAGATCCATGGTTACCTCTGAACCTTCCCCCGAGCACAGAACTTGCCCGCCTTTTCTGGACTTTGATCTGGAGTTCTCCTCTGCTATTCAGATCAAGGCAATGTCGTTACCGTAGAGGATGGTCATTAGTAGTCCGTTCATGAGATATTCGACCGTGTCATCTAGAGTGAACTGGAAGAGGAACGGACTCAGGACTGATTCTTGGTGCTCCCCTACCGTGATGTCCTTTTTACGGTATGCCCGTGCAAAGTCGGACGACCGCTTTAACGCCATCGTACATGTCCCTTGTGAAAGAGATGAGGTGTTCTGGTACATCTCCGCTGCTCGAAGGGCGCTCTCCTCTCTCCTGATCGGTGGTCGAGAGAGACGGCCGAAGGCCTCGTGCAGGTCGATGGGGGCCAGCGCTTTTCTCGGTACTTCTACATGACTTGCCTAACAGTCAAGATCGCCCGTCGGTGCCTTTCCGAGCATGAAGTTGAACAGCTCCTGCGAGATCGGGAACAGTTCTCTGAGTTTGAAGTCGGTGAATCGCTTGCGTAGCTTCATGGTATGCGCTGTCAACTTGATCACTCGTAGTTGGAGCATTCCGTTGGGTCTCTTTTCTGTGAGAAGATGGGAGCGATGGTATTGGTCTTCCAGGCATCCAAAATCTTTCCTTGCGCGTATACCGTGTTAAGGAATCGAGTGAGGAAACATACTCCGTACTCTCCAAGGGCTTTCCATGCCTTTACCGGTACCCCATCCGAGCTAACCACCTTCCCTACCTTCATCTTCCCCAATACTTGAAGTAATTCTTCATCTGTCCAGGATGAGACGGATCCAGCCGTTACCCTTTTTTGTGGGCTTTCCTTGCAAGGGAACTCCTCATTTAGTAGCTCGTTGATGTACTCCCGCCACCACTTCTTAACCGCGGCTGGCTTCCTCAGGATGCCATCTTCGCTGCTCTTGATGGTTTTTGCCATTCTGATGTCTTGGGTGGCCAGATGCCGCGCTTCAACCAACCGAAAGACGGACTTATCAGTCTCTTTACCGTCCAACTTTTCTCGTACAAAGCATCCATCCTTGTGTTCTTCGCTGTGCTTACGGCGGCCTCGGCGAGCCTCTTGCAACTTTTGTAGTTGACGAGATGTTCTGGGCTCGATTTTTTCTTGCCAACGTTTATATGCTTTCTTCTTCTGCTTCACTACTCGTAGAAGTTCTTCGTTCTAGAACATACCTCTTCATCACCCCAGAAGCCACCTCGGGTCTCGTCTAGGGTCTCCTTAGCACATCGTTGAACGACTTGTGCCGCTCCTCTCCATGTATCATGGATCGGACCAGGATCTGGAAGGCCCATCCCCACCACTCTCCTCTTCAGGTCTATCCTTTACATTTATGCAGCTTTCACCGCCGGATTCTTCTTTCGGTTTTCATTCTTGTTTTCTTGGTAAGCTCTATGGCAAGGTTGGTTAGGAGGGGCTTGTGCTGAGTTGCCACCTCCTCTGCTGGCAGTATATTGATGTATTTTGCAGTTTTGTTGGTCAGTCTTCTTGTCTCTTTCGGGCCTCCTCTCAAGAACGTGCTGCAAATTACTAGGTCATGGGCTGTTGCCAGATCGAGAACCCTTTCTCCCTTGGCGTTCCTTGCACTCATTCCTTTGCCTTCGTTCACTCTTTCCAAGCCTCTTCTATCCCCGCCGACGTGACCGTACAGATCACCTGGCACGAGGAGGTAATCGCTCTTCGGAATTAATGTGATGGCTTTGTTGAGGCTGAGATAGAACTGGTCCTTCTCCTGCTGGGGGCGATCGGCTTGCGGTTCGTACACGATTATTGTCCAGTGCCCCTCCCTGCTGTCTATCCTCACAGCCATTATTCGTCCGCTGATACTATTTACGGCAGAGACGATCTTTGAGTGACTGCGTTACCGCGATGGCAACTGCATTCCGTTTTGTGTCTACACCATTGTAGAAGAGCTCGACACCTTCCCATTCTCTCTCGCCTTGAATCCTTTCCAGCGGGTCTCTTTAAGGTAGAGGACTTCGATGTTTCTGCTTTTCATGAAGTCACCAACCCTCCACTTTTCGGTGAGCGATCCGATTGGACATTTGTTTGTGACTATTCCTTCATCAGCCGGCCTGTTTACCTAGGCCTAATGTTGGTAACGCCACCATTTTTGCAATTTTTGCAAATCATGGTTTGCGCCGTGGCAGGGATCGAACCCAGAGGCTTTTTTAGGTGTGGACGTGAATCACTCTCACCATTCGGCTATTCGTGCCTCTGTCTACAGAAATATCCATCACTTTGTCCGATTTCGGCTTTGTTGAATTAGTTAATATATTTATTAGCTATGGATTGAGTTTCACAACTAGTTATTGAATAGATATTGGGTAGGTACTAAGAGTCAAGTGATTGTAATATAATATTTGCTTATTTCGAATTATTCACGTCTGGTCACTGCATCATTCGCAATTTTCTCTTGTCGGATCCTCAATATGGAGTGTTTTCGGAGAAAGTTTTCTTGCCATTTATAGAGCGGAGAGCATGCAGTGCAGTTAATGCCGGGTGCTAATAGCATATTCTCTTACTTGGCTAAATGAGCTTCATATGTAGCAAGGCCATCTGCGATCAGAGCCAGCATTTGGTCCATGTGAACATGTTGACCACTGCCAGATTACCGGAATTACCGGTGATAACTGAGAATGCGCACGATTGATAGGGATTGAAAATGAACGAAAATTCCGCCTTGACAAATGGCGTTATTTGGCACCGAAATGAGGAGTTGCTGCATATGTAATGGGAAGGAATATCAGAGATTAGGTGTGAGTCTGAGTAAAAGTAATTTTCAACTAAGAATCCTATAACTCCTTATAATTCGGTACCCTCATGGTACAAAAGGCGTAGCAGATTTCGCTCGGAAAATCCTTATGTCAAGTTGAGTCACAGTGCTGCTAGTAAGTGGTAGTTTCGAACAATCTGTAGATCCTCTCGAAAATGTACAGGGTGCGGCAAAAGTACTGACCGCCTGAGAAAGCTTCACTATACTTGGAATAAATGAGGTTTCAGCATGAGTTTTACCGGTATTTGTAATCAACAGGCTTTTCCCCACTGACATATGATATGCCACCAGAGTTCGATAGAATCTCTTTGGTTTGGGCACAATGACGAAGAGGGCGAGGAAAAGCAGCTGCCGTGGATCGCAAATGATCGACGCACAAATCGTCCCATGCTCTCGTGGGAGTGGTTACAAAAGCAGCGAGTGAATAGTGAGGGGTAACCCAGGCTTTGCGCTACGAGATGACTGAAGACAATTTGCGCAATGTTCACCTGCGTCCGACGATATACGCTCTTTCTCGCAGTTTCCGCGGATGTGTATGGGCCAGAGGTGACCTTATCAGTTCCAGGGATGCATAATGAAATGTTTAATGATCATTCATACTTTGAACAAAATTCATGTCCATACCTCCTTTCTAGTTGAAATGGTGACACCTCGCCAAGCTGACAATACTTTTCTCGCTCCCTGTACAGAGGTAGCCCTGGCTCTGAATTCAGAGTTTCAACTTTTCTCAAAGCGGATATGTTATCGAGTCAGCTTTCGCTATGGTAACGTATGTTTATGTTGAATGGTGAATTTCATTGCAGAGGACATCCATCTTGGAACTACGCAAGAACAAAACCGAGGAATTGAAGACGGCTGCCAGCGCAGCTATGGCTGAGGTGAAGAAAGCTAAGCAAGAAGGTTTGAGAAATAAGAATTTTTTTGCCTCCGTTCAAAACTTTAATTGATTTTTCTATTTCATATTATCATATTATCATTTTTCTATTTCATATTATCATTTCATATTATATCCATATTTCAATTCAAAGCAGTACGACTGCTCAAAAACTGGTCGGAGTGAAAGAACGTGATAGAGCAAGTTTTCAAACTACTGTATACTGTCTCGCCTTGATTACTAGGAGGCTTTGAATACGGCACCGTAGCTCGCGCTCCTATGCGAATTTCCTTGATATTCTGCAAACTTCGAAAACGGGGAGGACAGGTGTTTTTCTGCGAGTTTACCAAAATGTAAATTGGGAGGTACGGACACCCTAACAGTCCAAGATATTTAGCCCACCATTATGAAAATTGTAATGATCGTTCATATCACCGCTTCATTAGTAGGTTTAATCGCTTCCCATATTCCATGCGTGACTCACAGGCTAGGTAACTGCTGAAAGGTACTACTGATTCTAAATCGTATCTCATGAACTACGAGCATGCGGCTTATCACGCGAATAAGGGCGCGGCGATTTCCATCCGAAAACTGTGGAGCTCTCATAAATCATTGTCTCGTTCTCCGTCAATTCAACAGCCATGCCATGATGACGAAAAAGAGGGGGGATTTTGCATTTTGTCGATTGTGGAATATTATAGGCCTACAGAGCACGCCGCTGACCAATGCTTTTGGAACTTGTCAGTCAAGCAACCATTACAGACTGGTAACATCTCAAGTGACCACTGTAACAAATACACTGCGGTGCATAATGATAAAGCCACTCATAAATTGTTCATAAACTTTCATAGTAAGATGTTTCTGGGAAACCTCTCAGGTATAGATTGTAGCAAATTTGATCGCGCATCTACACATCAATACCAAACTTGAGCTTGAAATAACAGAACAAATTTATCTTCATTTTTTCAAAAAATGCAGCTTTTCCGATGGTGCAAAATGATAAAGCCAGTAAGGAATTTTAACAACTCGTAATCAACAGAGGGACAATACGCTACTCTAATAATCCGTTGGCCTTCCTTCTCTCCGAATAACCTGAAAAATCCGATTGTCTAGACTCATGTAAAGATTATTAATAAGATCTTGGTCCACTTGGTGCCACGCGTGGATTATAGCCTTTTTGAGCTCCTTAACTCCTTGGATTTCCCTGTTATCTGCATAAATCCGTCGCACCATGAAGCGCCATACATTTTCCATCGGATTAAGGCCTGGGCTATTTGCCGGCCAGGGCAGGAGCCTTATTCAATGACGGCTGAACCATGCAATTGTGCTCTGGCTGTGCCCTTATCTTGCATGAAAACAAGATTTCAGCTTCGATTTTCACGCCAGAACGGGAGAAGTGCACGGCGCATGACCACTTGGTAACCGGGGGAACTCATCTTTTTAGGAACAAAACATAACTTCAGACGTTTCTTCGATGAAATGGCGGCCCACACCACAACGCCCCCTCCTTTGAAATTCCTTCTCAAAAATCGTAGCTTGTCCTTTCTTAGATCATGCCAGTAATATCGGAGTGTCTCCTTCAGCCTTACAAAACAATCTGGAGAGGAAAAACATCATATGAAAGCAAGAAGGATTCTACGACCTAATACCCTACCTTACTCCAGACCCTCGGCTGCATGTTTTGACGAACTGCATTCGATTTTTGCGGTGTTCTCGTGTCATGAATGGTGCTTTCCTCATTTTCTGTCGCGAGATAAACTTGCACTTTTTTCAGAACCCGCAAAACAGTTGTTTTAGAGACGTTTAGCTCCAAAGAAGACCTGGTATCGGAGCTTGACTTGGTGAAATTCGATACTTTTTCTGAGAATGCGGCGCTTATCCTTCTCGGAAAGTGAAGGAGATCGCCCAGAACTCTTCTTAGTTCAGGATCCTTGAGAAAGTTGTCGACAACTGTGTGGCTGCGGTTAAATTCTTGCGCAATTGACGATTTGACTATCCCTCCGCTTTTTTTTGCGACAATTTGGCTTTTTTCGAAATCAGATAGGGGTTTTCCTTTCCCCATTACCTGAAAAAGAAAAACATTACCGCAGCAAAACGTTTCAGCAAATACAGATGAGAAGCGACGGAATAACTTAGGGTGGCTTTATCATTTTGCACCATCGGAAAAGCTGCATTTTTTTTGAAAAAATGAAGATAAATTTGTTCTGTTATTTCAAGCTCAAGTTTGGTGTAATGTGTCGATGCGCGATTAAATTTGCTACAATCTATACCTGAGAAGTTTCCCAGAAACATCTTACTATGAAAGTTTATGAACAATTTATGAGTGGCTTTATCATTATGCACCGCAGTGTAGGAAAAGAGCTATTTCAAGTGAAGATAGCAAACATTTTTGAGAATTTGTCATCTTTTTCACCCGCATGCGATGGTGATTCACGTGATAGAAAAGATACAGGCATAGGCTAAAGGTAAAGGACATGTTTGCGATCCTCGAATCGTTGTTATCCCTCAAGATTCCAACTTTTCTCTGAGCTTTGTACCAAACTAGAGCTTCGTTTAATTTATAGACTTGAACTAGCTTCAAAAAAGACAAGAAAACTTGATGTGTGCGTGACGATCGCTTCATACTCCCAAAGTCCTCATATAGTAGATGCTTTTTTGAACCTTTCCGATTATCTCTGATTTTCGACGCAGTCTGCGACAAGTATAGGTTGCGGGTTCGAATCCCGCTGGAGGTCGATGTCTGCCCATAACTCATCATCAACATTTACCTGGCCTGCTCAATTCCGTTTCCCAGAGCACATCAGGGGGATTCGCGCATTTATTGCAGGATGGAGGAAGATGCTCTACCTAACGGCCGTTCCACTCGGCTTCATGGAAGATTCCAGCTACGCTGTATTTTCCTTGGCCTGTGTGTTGTAAATCAGAAGCTGCTTGCACTGAAAGCGCTCAAGACTCCCTTTGCAATCAAAAAAGCCAGGAGGGAGAAAAGATTTTTTTGTTGTGATTGGTATCGTGGATCGAAGAACGGAGAAAACGATTATAAAGTATCAAAAATCATATGAGCCACGTAAGTCATGCGACTCAGTGGACTATGTCTCCCTGAAATATCTTACGAGGATATCATTCGCCAGCTTGGCAGCCTGAGCTTTTCATCAGCACCGTGAAGAAGAAGCACAATGCCGTTCTTATGCCTTGAGAGGGGAATACCTTCAGTATTTGTTTGGCACGCTGATATTTCCAATGAATTTATTACTGGTAATGGCCAATTTTACCCAACGATGAACAAAAGAATCGATGATACAGGTGATTTGAGTAATCCAAATTTTTGCTTAACGTAATTTGATTATTCTTTCGCTTAATTTGATTTGTTTTTTGATTTTTTCGTGATCGTTTTCGAAGAGACAACCCCCTCAATCTTCTCAAAGTTTCTCTGAATTTAATAGATTGGAGGATCTACAAGATGCTCGAAGGCATTATTATTTTTTAGTTTCGGTAAATCGAGCAGAGATCCTTAAGAAGCAACGGGAAGCTGAAGAACTGAGGAAAGCAGCGCTCAAAGCCGGTATTCAAGTCGGTGCTGAGGAAGAGAAGCACGTAAGTTTCTTCACCTTGGTCGAACTTCATCTAATTCCAGCTTTTCAACTGATGGCTCTCCAAAAGCCATTTCCTAGCGCCAGATATTTTAGAATGAAGAAATCACTGCGGCTTTGAATGCTGTTGTAAACGATGTGGAACGAATTCCTCCGATTCCAATAGTGGAAGAACTAGCGAATGCACCAGAGGAGCCTGAAGATCCTTTGGAAGTTCGACGGCGGCAGATTCGAGAGAATATACGCAAAGAGAGGGAGCGGTTAGTGATTTCGCTTTCACAAATTTACCGCACTTACATTGTCTTGAAATTAGATTGTATTTCCAATTATGGCTAAGTTGGTTCAAGGGAGTGCATGTGATTTTGGTCTTCAACTCCTTTTTCATTTGGGGCCATTTTGACGTGTCATTTATTATGAAGTTTTCGTTTTGGGAGTTTTACCTGTAGTATGGAAAGCAGAAGTAGACTGAAAAAATTCGGAAGGCTGGTCAGAAGGAAAAATGTCGCCGAAAGAAGACTCAGTGAAAAATGCTGGGTGACAAAACTTCAAAAAAGTTCAGCAAGTGTCCAAAGGAAGATATGAGGGATGACAAATGCGTCTATTGGCGCTGTGTGGTTATCTGAGTGGGAGAGAGGGGGCAGAATTGGTTTATGTGCTCTGCCTTTTCTTCTGGGCTTTAGTGCAATTCACAATCGTTCCGTAGTACCGTTCTCACACGTTTGTTGCCTTGTTTCAATTGTATTGCGATACGAATTTAGAAGAAGCAATGGCTTAAAATGCCCCCACCCTTACTCCTATGTCCACATGGCGTCAGGCTATTATCTGGGTGAGAGAGATTCCTTCCTTTCTTCCAGAGTAACTCATTAATGGCATTACTCCCGCTTCGAAGTAATACTAGAAATAGCGTATACATACGAATGAACAAAAAAGCCGATTAGACCATCAGTGCCATTTAATCTTTTGATTTATTTTTTATGAACAATAATTAACCGATTTGACCGTCAGTGCCATTTATTCTTTTATTTTTTTACTGTACCCCGTGGCGGAGAAAAAAAAGGTGAAGCGCAACGAATAGTCGTAGTATGTAGTGGAGAGAGTGATAGATTGGGAACGACATTAATAAATCAAAGCCCAAGTATCTGACTGAGCGTATGTTCTTTTGAAAACAATAAAAGAGCTACGAAATTGCTATTATTTACTCAGCTTTATTTCGTATTTATCGCTCTGCAGCTAGCTTCAGTTCAACTCTTTGTTCCACCCTTCCTATCTCCTGTCCGTAAACGCTCTAGTGTTTTTGAGAGTCTTTAGAAAATCCTTTCGGCTGAGGACTGCTTGAAAATAACTACCAAGACCAGCCACGAATAAGTCTTCTGTTTGAAGAGATTAGTTGAGTCCTTTCACATGTGTCCACATCCATCTACGTTTCTCAAATGACAGTAATTTCTTGGGACTATTCACCTAAACTAACTCTACCAGCTCACGTTCTGATGCGGTTGAAGAGGTAGTTTGCGGGAACCACTCCGATTTGGCTATGAACCAGTGTCTGGGCTAATCTGACTCGTAGAACACGGTATGATACTCACATTTCGGAAACTCGTCTAACGTCAGCCTCAAAATGCTTTGGACCACATTTACTCGAATATCGTGTGGTTTGACCTCTTGAGTACGGATACCACATTCCCTTGATCCAGCGCCTAAGCCACTTGAACATCGTAAATTCTTCTAACAAAGCGAATGCTACATTCGTGATCTACGGGTTGAACTTCTCCCGGTCACTAGTTTTCGGGCAAATGTTCACCAAAAATCGCCTCTTTCACACCATCCAAGGCGAGCTGGTGGAGCTGCGTTGGTTAGGTGACCCTTGTATAGTGCCTATTCTACCTTACAGCTTCCAGACATTCTGTAGTAAATCTGCGTTCTCAGGGGTTCCTGTCTGTAAGCGACAACGAGGGGAGCTTTGATTTCTCTTCATTTTTTTGGAAAGATTTGTTATTTATCGTGCAATATGGGTTCGACTCCTCTCCAACACGAAGGTTCCTCTATTGCACTTTACGCTGTTCCAGTTATATGTATGACTCACTGGCATGCCATTTAAGCCTTTCCCTTGCGGAGCCGACTGCCACCATCAAATTTAGAAATGTTCATTACTGGCGCAATAACACACACTTTTCTTTCGTAATTCCACTCTACTCCCTAAGTTCTTGTTTTCTTTTCTTTCTACATTTTTATTTCTACCACTCTCTGCTCCTTTCTACTACTACTATTTGTCTTCTCACTTCACTTTCTACTGTTTCTTCTTGTCTTCTTTCTATATTTCTACTTCTACTACTGACTGCTAGAGTTCGCTTAAGACTGTCTTTTCATTGTGAATTTTGCTTTATCACCATTTTTCCTTGTTGCTGTTGGCACACTGTGGCGCAAAGAGACTTTGTCTTACTGGAAGTAATTCAGGGCTTAAGGCGCTGGGATCCAGCGCCCCCTCGACGCCCTGTAGGCTTAGTTGGTAATTTGTGGAGACGAACTAATTCAGGACTTTTCTCCAACGCTTACAGTACATACAGATTTTTCGGAGTATTCAAATGGGGAAATTTACGTATGTTTAGGGCTAGATATTGATTGGGACTGAGAAAGGATTATTCAGGCATTGCCATAAATCCACTAGATTTCTAATAAGTACTGTAATAATACCGTATGCTCTTGCGAATTATTTCCATGGTCCCGCAGTCTCGTCGATTCTTTCCCAGCGTTTAATAGCACCGGGAAGTTGTAGTTCGGAAGGCATTTCATGATGTCGTTCGTGTTTTTGCATAGCTCGGATGGCAGCTGTTGGTGGATCTCAGTGGGGATTTCTCGCTATGCACTCTGACGGAACGATCACTGTGCTATAAATAACTGGAATGTCGATACTACAAATTGAACAGGAGCTGTTTACATGGTGGCAGTGAAGATTCGATTAGAAATGACTCTAATAATGAATATCACAAAAGAATACACAGGTAATAAGGTGTAAATTGCACAGGAAATACGCGAAAGATTGGAACTGAATTCGGCCATGGACTTGCTAACATCTCTGAAGTACTTTGCGTTGCTAGAAGAATTTAGGATTTTCCGGGCAGCTATCTTTTTTTTTTCTTCGCTAATCTGATGATTATCGTTTTTATGAGGTTCCATGTTGACATGTCCACATAGGGCAACTGAATGATGCTGTCGACCACAGGCATCAGAATCCTTATTAGGACTTACGTTTTTGAAACGAATCAAACGAACCTTGAGTGAATTGGTTTGTCACTTTAGCACTTTCTGTATCTCTAAAGAGGGTCTGTTCATGCTGGCTGATAGGGGAGGGCTACCCAACACAGCTGACTCTGTCTGCGCAACAGAACAGCCGTCGCTTGTCTCCCGCTGTCTTAGTCATCTGCTTCAGACGACAACCTTCTTGTCGTGGTTGTAATGAACTCGTCAGTCAAACGAAGCACAATTGTTCACCAATAAGTGTTTGTTGAGGTGTTTACCAGAAGAAATTTCTAGAACAGACTCCAAATTTCCAGTCGGTCATTCAGTTATTAGGTTGTAAAGAAAGTTTTGAACGATTATCGCAATTTCAACTTCGGGAGATCATAACACGTTTCAGACCACATCTTTGCTCACAGAACGAGCACCATTTGGTTCACTACACTTCCAGCAGCATTATGCACACTTACGTATTTCATTTTGATGGAAGGCTGACGGTTAATATTGCTTAAAATCAAAGAATTCACCTCCAAATTATGGCACCATCCTTTCTGTACACACTGCTTTCGAGGAAGCTGTCCACATGTTTGGGGAAGTGGGGCTTAGTTAGCGCTAGTGTGATGAATGCAGTGGGCGAGTAATGGCTCCAGCCTGCAACTGCCTCAATTACTGGAAAAGGATTTGTGGAAAATACACTCGCGCATGGCTGCTCCGAGGGTCGTGCGGCACCCATTCTTCGAGTTTCTTCGAATCAAAGTGTGTCGAGACGGTCAACCACATTTGTGTGTGAAGGCCACGACTTCTAGTATCTCCTGCAAGTATAGACGCTCATTGCTTTCTGCTGTGATGATGCTTTCAGGTAAAGCGATTTGATCAATTGAAAATTCGGGCAACTCATTCTCATTTCTGCACCTCGGAAACTTGTGAAATCTGAGACAAAGCGTTCCATCCAGAACCTCACCCCCTCCCCTTCCAAAAACACTTTTGTGGTTGCCTTTGCTGCGACTCGTCTGAGCAAAAATTATTATAGTGAAGACATCGAAAAAGTGCCATTTTCGCAGTGTTTTAAAACTTCCCGAATAATTCGAAAACCTTGTGGCATTCCAAAGAAAGCATATATCCGGAGAAAGCAACTTTTCGTCTGTCTACGTGGCTTTATATGTAAGTTAATTCATGTTGACACGCTTTCAGATTTGAACTTATCTTGTGAACGCGCAAAGCCGGCAAGACCTTTCCTTACAACCTAATTGTTTCAGAAAGTTGAAATCATTGCTTATTTATTTATTTGATAGTACATCACAAAGATGTGTAGCAAGAACTGAACAGAAACAAAAGAAACTGAAACACGCTAGATTCATGCAGAGCATCAATCGATTAAAAACGGGACATCCATAAGTTCAGCAATTAAAACAAACATGAAATTAGCGCTGGAGTAGTGCATTTCGTCCCTGCTTCACTTCAGTCCAGAGCGATTTTGTCGGAAGTTTTTGTAGGATCGAGGCCCCCCCCCCTCCCCATTATGTAGTCGCTGAGTATATCCCTGCCGGAGTAAACTGTGCCCTGTATGCTTAAAGAAGCAATAATTGTTCATATGGATTCACTCATGCGAATAAATTGGTGGCTGTTCGATTACTTACTCTTTTGTCCTGCTCTAATGCTTATAAGGCACCATCGTTCTTTTCTATTTCTCATTGACTAGTGTGACAAATTGAACTGTCCAATAACTATGCTGCTTATACTACAGCATGAATGGGCTACCACTTGCTGTCTACGGTCTTTTCATAGGATTTGAGCCACTAGAAACTCAGAAATCAGATCCATCGAACGAACATTCATATAATGTCATTTTCAGAAGGGAACATGTGAATCAGACGATCAGAGAAAAACTGGCGGCAATGGAAGCACGAAAACAACGAATGAAGGAAATACGTCGGCTGCTTGCAGACAATCAAGGTGTTTTACAGTTTTTATTCATATTTTCATTTTCGTATTTTATATGCACTTTATATTTGTAATGATAGCTGCATTAATTTCCTCACCATGATTTTATTTTGGGGTTCTATCGCAATTATTGTAGCATCTTATAAAAAGTTCCACATCTTCGAAGGATCCTTGAATCAATCTGCGTACTCAGACGTGTTTATTTAAGTCTTACAAGGAGTTCCTTCTCTTTTTTAGACTTGGGTAAAAATAGCGTCCACAGTGGGATGGCTTCCCTCATTGAGACAGCACCTATTTTGGAAAGCGGGGGTGGTGAAGTGATAGGTGGCGTGACGTGTACTACCACTCGCATCTTGCGGGAATGAAATCCCGCATCAACGCCTACGCCTGCTTAGACCAACAAAGCTTCAATCCTTTCCTGGTAGGAGAGTGGTGCGAGACTCGTCTGGGAGGATGAAAATCACTGACTTGTACATCGGATGGTTTTCAAAAGTCATTGTATAGGCCGAACCACATTCATCTGCCATCACTATTCTGAATGGAACTAGAGTGCGTGGCTCATCCCGCAGAAGGAAATGGTTGACGTCAAGAACTTCCTTATATTATCCCTTTCATCCTCATTAAAGTCCATGATATTGCATTTTTATAGCTTTTTTCGAAAACTCGAAGAAACCACCTCTAGAAGATTCTTGCAACAGTAAAGGGGGACAATCTGCCAAGGATGTAATCACCATTCACCTCGGAATTTGACGTAGTAAAGATGATATCGCAATATTAAGACGGATAGGCTTCCAATGTGAGAGTGGGATAATTATCTATCTATTTATGTTGGCTTGAAGTGCGCTGACTGAAAAAAGCAGGGAAAGCTACGGCAGCTGAGATTGTTGAATTCGGCGAATTATGGTTCATGGGTTTGAGGTTCCAGACCTGAATGCTCATGCCTCATCCTATCCCGACAACAGCCTGTCTTGAAATCCGCGTAAACAAACACACTTTTTTGAATAACACTGCGAGCACTAATCGGTAGTGCAACTGAGCGATGAAGAAATTGGATTGCGCTAAGAAAGTACATATCACTATTGTCAAAGAAAATCATCGTGTTGGTGTAGATGATTACCGTACTGAGAAAGGCTAGAGGAGTGAACGGAGTTGAGGAGGCCTGTCTCAATCACACAGGCCGGGTGTGTGGCCTTATGTCGAAGTTTCGCTTTACGGCGTCGCACTCGCGGCGCTACCAGCACAACTTGCCGCGGTCGATTGGAATTCCGCTCAGGACTCAAGGATCTGGTACCATGGAGGTCATTTGAGAAAAAGCTGTTTATCTCATAATTATCTGAAAACGATAACTTTGTGCCCTAAAAAGGCAATTTAGTGGCATAAAAGTAGAAGAAACATTACATGATAGCAATCCTAACCAAGGAATAAATAATTCGGGCGTGAAACTTCAAAGGAAGTGTGCGCAATGTACGCAATGACACGCGAAGAAGACAGCGATGCCGCTCGCCGCGTGCGGCCGCGCGGAAATTCGCCATGAGGCTACACCCCCACTTAGACCCCATGGGAAATCAGGAATTGTGGGCTTTCAGGACATTCTTAGGTTGGACATACAATAGCTATGCCTAAATTGTATTATTGAGGCGCATTCCACAATCGCTCTGCGTTCATGTCCATCACCTGAGTGCAGCGCTTTCCAGCGTTTGTTGTGGTAAGTCTATCCGTGGCTGTCTTTCGTGTCCCCTCTCCTCTCTCTTCTTTGTGGATTGAAACTTACTACTGCGTTCATGCTTCCAACTAGATCTTCTCTCCTTTGAAAGAACCACGGAAATTTATAAACTCTGTTAGCTGAAAAAGGGTCTGATCATGCTGAACTTGTAGTTGCGATTAACTCTCGCCACTTTGCCACCTTCACCTTCCATGTACTAGCTATTCCTGTCATGCGCGACGGTCCTAATTCTGTTTGGCGTAAATTTCGTCCGTTTCACAATTGAAGTGTAGTGTTTAATTTCAGCAACGGCATCATCGATTGTCACTGAAACGAAAAAGAAATTGGAGGGGTCTTTGTCCCACGACGAAGAAGGCGACAAGTCCGTGGCGAGTGCCGCCGACACCAACTCGGAATCGAAGTCCTCTGAAATCAACGGCTCGTGCTCCGAGGCGACAACGCAGATCTCCGTGGAAGGCGCGGCCATAAACGAGGAACTTCAGCTGGATGAGAACGAAGAAAACACTAGACGGGAAATCGAGGACACGTTCCGAAACGCTGAGTTGAATCTACAGTAAGTCGGTACCGTGATTAGAGCACAAAATCAAAATTTTTTCATACTCCAATACATTTATACGTTTATATCAGAGGATTTTTCCCCTACCACCTCTCCGAAACTTTTAATATCGCCGCCGCTTTTTATAAGAATTTCCCCTACGCTTTCTTGGTCTATAGAGCTTTGAAAAGTGCACGTTACATAGTCGATCTTCTGTGGCATACGTCATCAAAGCAATTTTTTGGGGGTGACGACAGTTGCACATGATCAGCATGATGAATTAGTGTTTTGAACCTACAACAGTGTTTGTCCGTTTGTTCGAAGTCTTCTCTCTGCTGTGTGTTCCATTCACCATGTACCATTGGAGGAAAGTTGGACAGTATGTCTCTTTTTTGTTAGACCTTTTCTTATAGAAGTAGTCCTTCGTCCCTCTATTGTAATGAATTATTTGGGCTGACAATATTCAAATGACGGTATGGATAAGACTGTTTCGAGGGCTACTGAATTCGTCAGTGAAACCCGAAGTACACTTTGGGCTCGCTGAATTCTACTGACCTCATTGGTTTTCCTATTTCTGGAGAACTAAATGCCGCACTAGAATCTTTATAAACGCTTCTCGTGCATTGTAGTGATTTCCAAAAACCACTGAACTTCTTAACTTTTAACATCATGGTCGCGCTTTCTTAAGCGGTAGGCTGTGTGATATGATGGTGTGATTGAGATGGGCATGAGTAGCGGCTGAATTAGCGGAAATATAAGGTCATATTTTCACGGGTTTTCTGCCTTTTTTACTGCGGAACTAATAAGCACCACTTTCTTTGGGACGGCAACTAGTTAAGGCAGAAAATCATGGTGCTCATGTAATGCAAAGCTTACAATGTGTTTCCACCTACCTCTCCTTTACTGCTAGTCGATCTCTCAGACCTCCTAGAAGCATGCAAACCAGAAATGAATGATAATATTGGTATAAGACGGACGGAGGTGGTATAGTGACAGGTAGCGCGCACTCTCACTCTCATGGTACGGCGGTACAGATCTCGATCAATCCCCGCTCAGGCCTACCGAGCTATCAGTTCCGTGGAGGTGGGTGAATTGATGCTAGACTCGTCTGGGAGGATAAAAGCACTGACTTGTAATTGGCTGACTCCTGCAAGCCATTATATTATTGTCCAAAATTGGATTCACCTACCACGACTCTGAATGGAATTAGGATGCGTGGAGTATCCCACAGAAGGGGTTGTTTTACGCCAAGAACCGATGGGATAGAACAGCTTTCCTTCCTAGTTGTGCCTGAAAGCCTTCTTTCCGTGCACACGATTGATGCTGAGCCAATAGTAACACTTGTTTTCAATAATGGGAACACTTGTTTGGTAGTCAGCTGTCTTGTAATGGAGGCTTATCATTAGAACCACCGGCCTCCAAAAAATGCCCAGTTTTGCATCACTCATTTCATGGGTATAATTGTAATTAATTGTGTTATGACCAACTATGAACGATGTTGGTGTGGAGAACATTGTGAGTTTTTCCTTGAGGATGCACCACACACTTGACTTTCATTCAAAACAGTAATAACATCAATGTGGTTCCGACTCTACAATGAACTATGTAGAAAGATATGCACATGTGCAGGGTCTATTATCTCTTTCTATATCCCATACGAGTATGGTGCCAAGTATTCGTTTTCGGGAACATTGAACGCTCATGTGGTCTGAGCGGGGGAACACACGCGATTTGATCTCTCGACCGTGAGACGGTAGCGGCGCCACTGTCACTCCCCTATACTCACCACATGGAAGTAAGTATCTATGTGCCCTCTTTCCTTATGATAGAGCCACTAGCGCGCTTGTGATGAGCATAGGGATTCATTGATACCGTTTTCTGAGAGCTAGAGAAATTCCTGAGGAGCTTCACAACTTTTTTGTCAAAAGGGTGCGAAGATTTGTTCTTATTACTTTCATGTTTTTTGGTAAAAAAAAGCATACGGAGTGATAAAGAATTAAGAGCAGTGTGTCACGCGCTGCGTTTAGAACGGGCGATTGGCCATTTTACAGGTAATCAAATTCCCTATAGCTCGAGCTACGCACTAGCCTTACCCCCTTGGAATAGTGCACTAATTAAACACTGCCTGTAATTGACTGTGTAGGCTTGAATACATTTTCAGTCATAAATACACGTGTGCGCAAAGAATTAAATTGCCGAGCCCTTCATTTTTCAACGCTTTTGCTCGAAAAATTATCACGATATCGGTGACACCGATTTTTTGATTATAATTTTGAAGTAAGGGATGTTATCGGAGAATTTTTTCAAAATTCAGAAATCTCACATTGCTCCGTAAGCGTCTGGAAGAAATTCAAGCACACGGTGGGCAAGGACTGTCACAAGAAGACCAGGAATTCCTGAAACAGCTCGATGAAACTGCTGCTGTTGCTGTGCCCGTAGGGGACAATGGATCGCAGAGTGACGATGATGAGGGCGGTGACGGCAGCCATGCCGATAACAAAGAGGTGCGGCCCCTGTTTGTTTCTTTCCTCCACACGCAATCGGGCTGCTTTAATTTCGGGCGGGGGAGGGTGGCGTGAGGTTGCATTGTTTCTGGAAACAACAAGTTGAAGGGGAAGTATCAATTTTTTTTCTTGGGAACTACTCAATTCTTGGAAGCATTTTTGAAAGTCGCAAGTTTATAATTAAAATCCAGCTTTCCTTGAAGGTCTTATTTTGTGCTCATATGAGCAAATTTAGTTTTTGTTTGATTTGAAAAATATGCGGGTTTTGTTTTACTAAACTTTGCATGTTGACTTGCCCACTGCTAAACTTGTGTCGCTGTCCTTTTATAGTAGTTTCGGTGATTTTGATTTATTTAATTCGCTACTGAGTGGTTTTCGATAATTTTGGAAGTATATCTGCTTTCTAAGACTTTTCTAGTTTCATTATACACCTTTTGCCTGGTTTTTCAAAGTATATGTTAATGTGTAAGCCTTGACTACGAATTCTCTGTGATATCGAATGCTAATCGGCCCTTCGAAAAGTCTTAATTCCTATCGTATAGGGGAGTAGCTCGTTTCAACGGTGGCATCAGCAACTAGCACCTCTAACATTTATTTATTACTTTTTTTACTTACTTTATTCCATTATTTAGGTGGTACACGTGCGGGAGGGGCCATTTATCAACTGTAGTAGTAACATTAGCCTCACGGGATCATACGCTGTATATAGAGTATCCTGGTAGGTACAGACATATTAGCACGGTTAGTGGTTAGTGTTCTGCATTCAATAAGAGTCCCCGTCTCCCTTAAAGTATCGAATCCTCATCTCACCTTTTCCTTTCGTATTTGTTGTGCCTTATATGTTCAACTGATGGTATAGACTTGTTCCGAACATCACTGACTAATGAGTGTTGTGTTTCTGTGCGATAGCATTAGCAATATGTCGTTCGTGTAACGTTATGAATGCCTTAGTAGTAATAGAACAGTCTCATCTAAAATGTATGAGCATCTGTTGGCCGTTGCGACGTTAAGATGACCGGACGGCCGACGTTCGTCTGTTGAATGCCGTCACCCAGGCCACCGCCGCTGCCACCGCCATGCCGCCAATGATTCGTGGCCTGGCCGGAAAGCGGTGTTCCGTTGCAAGGGTAACTGGCGTAGTCACTAATGACCTAGAGTGTGCAGTGCACTTAAGAGACGCGCTGGCTGGGATTCAGGATTCATCGAGTAGGAAAACGCTGGTACATGTGCTACAGTGAAATTAACTTATAATTAATGATTGGCTCGCTTGAATGGATTGTTTGATGTTGGCGTTTCTCGCTGGTGTTGCTAAAGGAAAGATATTTGCCGTGGATTTGAACAGCCGTACGCGCATGGCGTGAGTATTCGCTCACATAACTGACTTCTCTTTGGCTTTTCACAGATCAGCTTTGGCCAAGCCGAAAGTGACATAGTCCAGACTGAATCCCACTCCCCCAGCTCCGACGAAAGCACCGATCGACTGAAGAACATCGAGCAAATGCTGCACAAGCAGACCTCGATGCTCACGGAACTGCTCCAACGCAATCAGGTAAATCCTCGAAGCACCCACAAGTACCACCCAAGCCATCACCACGCAGACAACACACGCTCTGTGCAACAACAGCTGTGCAGGCCAGGCTGAGCGCAGTGCTGCTGCTGGCTGTGGTGAGGGTGGTCGAGGGCAGCAGCTTCTGGCAGGCATCGATCCGGCGAGGGGCGGCGCGCCACCCGCTTCCATCGCTGCCTGCCCGGGGCCGGCCCTTCCCCTCTCACTTGTCACTGCTTCTCAGCCATCGAACAGTCGTCGTGCTTCCGTAGTTCATTCGCCCTGTCGCCTTCTGGAACTGCTGCATGCGACCAGCCCTGCTCTTCTACGTGGCCTCTCCGCCTGTCTACTACAGCTAGCCGACGGTCATCCATCTCCACCACATCTGGAGCGTATTCTCAACGCCATTTGTGAGGTTTGAGCAAGCAGTTTCTCGTGTTTCGTTCTCTACCAGTTTGGCACTGCGACCCACCAGTTAAGTGAATGCTTTGCCACAGTCTTAGACATTGTAAGCTGGGCCGAGGTTCGCTTAGGCTGGAGGGCGCCGACATCGGGTCATCATCGTTTTCTGAGTGTGTGCTCCTCCAACCACTTCACATCATCGGATTGTGTCGCCATTTCATTTCGCGATGCAGTGCCGCCCGTCCGGGATATGATCACCAACGTCGTAGTGGCTCTTGTGATTGCGTGCTTGCTATCGCTTCTACGTCTTCCGCTGGACACGTGCAAGCTGCACACGGGAATCACCCCGTACGCTTCAGAATATCATTGTCGTGGTACTGTATCCGATTGGTAATGGTGGCATGATCGATCGATGTTTCTCCCCGTTAGATTCTCGTTTCGCGATATTCACCTGTACGCCTTCCAGAGCGGATCGCAACGGCTCGATTTGGTGACGACCGGCCAAGGGAGCGTTGCCCCTCAGGTTTGAAGTTTTCACCAAACTTGCACCTGTCCTCCTTTTATGTTTCATATTGCTCATATGGCGCTTTCTGGGATTGATCTTCTTTCACATTTCGGATTCCCTCGGAATTTTGCTCGGGACCTGGCATCTGTGGGTCTATGCTTGAGCTTCATTTTGTTCTTACCTTATACCTTGCTTCGTATCGAATTGAATGTTTGAGAGAACGTGGATGTCGCATGCCCTTGCAATCGGGATGCGAGTGGCGTGTGTAATGTGGGGAGACGCCCCCGTACGTGTCGATATCCAATTTATGAAATTCGCTATCCTCCGGCGCTTAATTACGAGTTATTCGTTTTGATTGAACGAGGGCGTGAGCGCCATGCGGCGTAGGCGCCGTCCCTTCTAAGCGACTCTTGCAAGTGGCCTAGTGGAGCAGTAGCACCTTAGCAGCAACGAAATGGCCTAAAATTGGTCAGAGTCTACTTTTGCAGTGCAGTGTGTGTGAGATCGATGCGAACGACTTGTTGTATTGTCCACCGAGAGGAATGAAGGGAATGGGAGCGTTGTGTGCAAGAATGACGTTGGCTTGGAGCTCGCCCCATGCTCCTTCCCTGGTCGCCTGCTGCCGCTGCTGCTGCTTCCGAGGTACAAAATTAAAGAATTGATCTCGCGTTGCTATGTCCGGGTGTGTCGGCTCGCGTCTCGACTGCTGCCCTCACACTCCTCGTGAGGTGTGTGTGTGCCGCGATGCCGATAGATTATAGTAGCTTGAGGGCAGGTGTGAGTGTGGTGAGTGAATGATGTGAATGAATATGTATTATGGGGATGTAGTGTCGCTAGCACATCCATCTGAGCCCCGCGTATATCTCTCTGAGCGCTCCTCTTCGCTCCCATCTCCTCAACACGCTGCTCACTGATTAAGCGCCTTAAAAGCTGTGCCGACGCGCTAATAACTGCATTATGTTGCCATGAAAACTTGTACCCCCCTTCTATCATCGCAGCTACGCCAGCGGCGTACAACGGTCCCACTCTCGTATGCGCGCTGAATGTGATTATGATAAGTGATCTTAGGAACGTCCTGTATGTAACGTGTATCCAGCAGATGATCGCCGTGATACTTATGGCCTGAAGATAAAAAACGATTTGGAGCACCTCGTATCTGGCATTATGCACGAGGTGGCGGAGATTCTGGAACAGAGCGATGAGATCGATGAGGAAACGGAACTGAGGTTAGGGATCTGTGTGTGTGTAACGTGGAGCTCCTCGAGCAGGTACGGCGGTCATTAGGTGTACAAGATTCTATTTTGAAGGTACACTTTGCGATACTTCGCGTGACTCCAGTTTGGCTCTGAGCAGATAAACTTGTATAATTGAGCACTTTCCACCTCTATTACGACACGACAGTCACTTTAGAAACCCTAACGGCACGTAGTTGAGTGGAAACCACAGGGTTCGCGTCCCTCTCCGTCTCCTCTTCAATCTATGACCTACCAGAAACGCCACGACAGCGAGTATTGAAGTCAGCAAGGAGAGTGCGGATTAGACTGTTCCAAGTCTTTCCCAGAATTTTCTTCACTTGCAAGGCATTTATACATCCTCCGCGATAGCGACTCCAAAAATATCGCAAAGTGTGCCTTTACTTTCTTCTAGATAGCACTGGAAATTCCGTCAGAACTCTGGGAGCTGGATGACTTTAAGTTGTAGGGGTCCTAACTCACTAACCATTTTGGCGTGCCTACTCACAGGACGATAGTTCGTCCCTTGTCTACCCATGTGGGTTGGCTGCTGTGTTGTTCAGGTGGATAATGAACAGTGTGCGTTTTTCGAATGTGCATAGGAGTTGATCCATAAGTGTAACACACCTGTGGTGCTCTGACCGGCTAGAGACGAACGGAGGAAGATGCAGTGCAGTGCAGTGCAACACGCGTGTTTTGAGGAGCGATATCGTATTGCTGGCTGGCTGTGATACATCTGTGCGAATGCTTGAAAGTCATCTGCTGTTGCTGCTGCTGCCGTGGATGCCAACTGTTCAGAAGGCCATCCGCATCTATAGGGCTACCGCCGCAGCGGGCCACATTACAACACTGACGACGAAGTGCGTCCTTCGCCGTCCGTCCATCGGCCAATGTGGCAGTTGCTCGCAGAGGTCTCGTCGACCAGTCAGGCAACAGCAACAGCAGCAGCGACTCTTTTACAACCTCAACAGCTCAACCGACAAACGAGCACGGCGAACGGCCACCGCTGTGGCTGTAGCTCTGCTGCTGTCGCTGTAGAATTCATCAACATCCTCATACACAGAGAAACAGAGACAGAGAGCACAGGCATTCGGCTTCCAGCGCTCATCACTATCCATTGCACATTTCAATTGGAGGGCACCAATGGAATGCTGTGTTGTTGGCCCCACGGCTAAAGTAACGAAATTCGATAATTGGTAGACTGGCTAGCTGGATGGTGGGGCAAAGTTTCAAGAGGCAGTGTCGGCGAGAATCATGCGTTTACAGATTGATGACGAAGGGTGCCATGAGGCCTACGTGAGGCGAAGTGTGTGTGATCTCATTACAGCGTTTCCTGTACAACAATGCTGAACCCCTGACAGCTGTTCAGCTCATTTTAATTGTTACATCATGTTTATGATTCTAATACCTTAATATCCATGGCCCATTAGAACTCATGTAATCAAACTATCCAGTCTTTCCATGACTCATTGAAACCTAGGTTGAGGTGGCTGGACTCCTTCAGAAGACCTTTGAGTACCCAAAATGGAGACCTTCCAAATCAGGGGTAACCGTACGATCCGTGCGTTTGATAGATCCACTAATGGAAGATACTGCTTCAGAGTTATTCACAGCTGAAGATCCCCTCATTGCCATAAACAAACATCGTGTCGAGCAGATTTCCATTGTACGTTCCTTTCCCCATTCAAAGGCCTACATTATAACTCTCTCAAGAAATACAGTACATGGAGTACATCCCAAATCCCGGGGCCCCACAGTGTATCCTAAATCCTTTTCCCCTCCCTCCATTCCAAAAAAAAAAAACGGTCGTAGAGTATGGCTGGGGTCAGGTGGGAAATAGTCGGCTGCTCTGTATACAGTTGTGATTAGCCAGATGATGTATCAAATTGTAGTGGACGAAACGGAAAGCACTGCGCCAATTACGACTCCTCCTCCCCCGGTACGATCCCCTAAATGTGAATTTGTGCTCATCCATGCTTGAGACTGCTCGCACTACCAGTGAAGAGGGATCGGCCCCCTGGACTTCTTCTTCTCCCTGGCGTTAGTCCCGCGCCGTCGAGGAGTTCGCTGCACTTGTCAGACGTCGCCACTTCCTTCTATCCAAGGCATCCCCCGCCGTGGCCTGGATTGGCCTTCTGGACTAGTAACGCTTAATGAAGACTCAATGAAGTGTAATGAGAAGGCGAAATTTCATTACATTTGAAGCGCATAAAGCTCACAAAGCGAACGACATCTCATTTCAGCTTTTTGATGCAGAAGCCGAGACCATTCCTTTCTGAGAAAAAGCGAAAAAAACTCGGCATCGATCTGTTTCTGGTTGATCTATTCGACATAAGTCCTTGAGGAGAGATTTTTGAGCGAGTTCGGCACCTGACGCAGAATTGTGGCAGCTGGCGGTGGTTAGAGGCAATATCATCACTATCGATAGCAGAGGCTTATCAATAGAATAGATTTCTATTTAACTTAGGGCAGAGAACGACCCATCTACATGGTCCCTAGGGTTGTCTGGTAAAGTTCTACAAGCAGCATCCTCCTCGTGACACCTATGCATCAGTGATGAAGCAATCCATTTACATAGTTGCCAGTTGCATGGCAACCCCCTATCACTGTGACTTTCTTGTGGTGACAAAAAGTCCATGCAATAGTTAAAGACGGCGGGCATGTGAGAAAACTCTAGATGACCGGTGAAATGAGGTCACCGTCATTTGTACCGCCCATTCCAGTTTGTAATAAATAAATAGTTTGTTGATGTCCATCAAGTATGGGCCTATAATTCGTCCATTGCCTTCGAAAGCACTGTCTGGAGTAAGGGTAGAGTTGGAGCTACTATGACAAATTCTATGAAAACAAATATTCCATTACGAATAGAAGATGTGTGGCAAAACTCGCGTAGAAAAAGCGCGACTTGGGGTTTTATCACAATCCCTTAGCTCTGGGAGTCGTGCTGCCATGTATCCGCCGGGATAGTTTTGGTGAATGCGGGACAACGTCCGTGGTAGGCTGACTTGACCCCTCACCTGTATGCATCTACCACACTGGGTGTTGAGGCAGAGGGGTGCGAAAGGAAAGGAGTAAGAGGGGAAATTTCGCGATCCTGTTTCTCAGTTGTTGGCCGTTCCATTTCGTCTTTTTCTATCTTACACACTGCCGAGCACCCTTATTTTCATATTTTCCAATTACTCCACGATCTGCCCAGTTTACCCCTTGCGATCTTTTTAAGGCAGTGATAGGGGAAATTCGGACGAAAAGTGAAAAAAACAGTGAATATGAAAGTCGAGTTGCTTAGTAATAGTACAGAGAAGAAAGCGGATGCAAACGGCCAAAGACCCGAGAAGTAGGACCCCTTGAGAAGAAGGACCTTCTCGTGAAGAGGCGCGTAGTCCGAACGAGTTATCTATTGGCGTGTTGCTAAGTCGTAAGCGCGAAGACATGATCGGAAATGCGAAAGCATCTTTCATTCTGGAGTGAGCTTCAAGCTGAAATTGAGAAAGGGGGCCGCGATACCTTCCACTCCCACCCCAGCCAAGCCAGGGATGCTCGTCGCTAGGAGGCGGACCTAGCCAGGAAAGGCGGCTGCAGCTAAGAAGGTTGCCTCTGCCACAGCTCAGAGGCCCACCCTTCGCGGGAGATTTTGCCGCAGATATGCCTTCAAAACCCCTAGTTTTCAAGTGTATGACTCTTTCAGGGATTCTTTTATCACCCACATAATCCCTATCACTGCCTTTAAACTACGTCTGAAACAACATCGTTTCTGGTAATACGCTTCAATCGCCTTTTTAGATAATGTAAGAAATAATGGAGCTAGAGTAACATTTTGAAGATCTACTAAACTGAAACAAGAAATTTGTAAATATGGTCCAACTGATTACTCCTGGAAAACTGGACTAATTTCGGACGAATAATATACGTTGCCGCGTTATTAACATTCAAAATGTCCATATCAGTCCTTTCGATCTTATTGAGTTTTTAGTCGAGTAATTGTTTGTTAACTTTCTTTTGGCTGACCTCTCAGTATGTTTGTTCCCTATACAAGATATTGCAAGGAGTGTAGTGGAGGAGGAGTAGATGCGACATCGCGCACATCGTTTTTGAATTTTATTCGTCACCATGCCGATTACGGAATCGCGACATGGTTCAAGCCTGCGTGACAGCGCATCGACTCCTTCCGTACCACACTCTACTAACTGTGAAATATTAACAAATATGGAACCATACTAAAACTGTGGCTCTTCCAACTCGGATGCGCTATAAGCATTAGGACCTAAAATAGCTTCCAAAGAGTAGTAGCAGTGGCCTTTTTGGGGTGTTAGGGTCAAGCAATCGTCAAGGAATACTCGGGGGTTGGCCTTTAAGTCCTTTAAGAGTTATAGCAGACGCAAAAGTCATGGTGAATATCAAGTTTATTGCTTCAAGGAAGTTTATTAAGCTCTGTCTACTTTATGCCCTACCTGAATTGCCTTGGAAGTGTGGGAACCCTTCTAGGGATCGTACTCTAAGTCTTTCACAGCGGATATCGCACCAAGATGCTCATTAACCTCGATGCACTGCGTGATCCTGCTAGGAAGGAACAGTGCGGTCTCTTCAAGGAGGTTTTATAAAGAAAGGGATAAAGTATGAAATGGACCTGGAATGTGGATTTCATCAGATTCCCAGGAAGTTAACGTTTAAGGTTCACCGCTTTGATGATTTTCTTCGTTCCGCAATCCCAGCGGGAAAAGAATCGAACTGCTCGAAGAGTCAAACGTTTCAACGGTGCAAAATGGAGCTCGAGTGGATGACGCATCTCAAAAAGCGCTTAACATCCGTTTCATTTAACTTTAGGGGAAGTTTCATAAATGTTCCGGTCTTCGATGCAGAGGGAGCAGAAGGGAACAGAATCGCCTCTGGGAAATTAAAGTGCTTCGCGGTAGCCACGTCGATGGCATTTGAGGCGGTATGGGGATTATGCAAGTACATACTGGCAGGCGTGCAGCTTTTTCAATGTCGCTATTGAACGCTGGAGCTCAGGATAAAGTGGCTATTTAATGAGGCATGGTAACCCTTTTCAACGTCTCCTTATGCTATTCAGTACATACTCAAGGTTGGTCACTAGGGACCATCTACCTTTCCCTTCTGATGAATCAGGAACCCATTGAGATATATGAATTTTCATAACAAAAGTACGGGTGCTAAGCGCTCTGAATCGATAGATGCTTTTTTTGTAGGCAGCCTGCATTAGGCAGCTCTCATTCGCGATCGCGGTAGAATTTGAATGTATATTGGGCCAATACAATTATTTGTGGAGCCAGCCGATGTATGGAGCCACTGTTTTCATTGTTCCAGGAGGTTCTGTCTTAATTAAGTTGCTTACGAGGGTTAGCAGGCTCGGTTGACTTGAGCTGGATAAAATCTACGAATGGAAGTGTTTTGCCTGTGGTAGAGGCGCCACTTGCCACTGTCCTGCCCTTAGTAGAGGTACCGTAGTCATACTGCGCTTGTCAAAATTTCAGCAGTACTCTGAGAGAAGTAGAATATTACCATCTGCGTAAAGATCAATTTTTATTTTATCAGTTCTTATTTTTTGAGGGCCTAAATAGGTGGAAGTGCACCCCGCTTTTTCCGAATCGCCTTACCCTCGTTTCTATACACCTATGACTGAGGTGTTTATTTCAAGGTATCTGGCATCCACGAAATGTGGAAATCAAAGCCTATTGCTTCCAGTTTGCCCATTGTTTCCAGTATTACAGTAATCCCTGCTGTATAAAAAAGGCTTCGTCTGTCGGTCCTTCCGTCCTTCCGTCTGTCACGAAATTAGATATTATATGAAGAACAACCTGTGGAAATGAGGACAAGTTTGGGATAGGCAGGGCATGGGAGAGGAAGTTAAGGGCACATATGGACCCTGTTAAGCTCCACCCACGATGGGCGGGGCCTGCCGTGGAATGTTCTGTTTTCGGACCGAAAATTGGCAATTGGGCTCTAAAGTGCCCCAAACGTGAGGGAAAAGTGGACTAAAATTGGGAATGAGCTGTGGTGGTGGGCGGAGCTCGGACGTTACTTGAAAAACAACCCGTGGAGATGGTAATTCCGGAAAGGGTTGGGATAGACTAGGAAGTAAGGTACACACATGAACCACGCTAAGCCCCACCCACGATGGACGGAGCGTGTTTTGAAATACTCTGTCCTCAAGAAAAAAGCAATTTCAATCGACCTACTGGCGCTCACGGTGTCTCGCGCAAGTAGTGTGCCACTGGTGTCGATCGTCCCATTTCGTGATGTGCCGCGCTCTCTAATTCTGTTCAGATCCTCAGTGATATTTAAATGGATAGAAATGCTTGACTGAATTTGACAGACATTTATGGAGTATTTCATATGTTCTAGAACCAGGCTATGGGAGCGCCGCCTCTTCTCAGCACGTCACCACGCTTAGTAATTATATATTAATCGTTTTCAATTTGATGCTTGCTAAAGCGTACTGAACACTATGCTTTCGGATCGCCAAGGTCCTTTTGCCCCTATCGAATATTCCATTACATAGTCTAAGAACACCGCACATGCTGAGGCTAAGCTGCAGGAACAAAATGCTACATTGACAAGGCTGTATATGCTCCTTTCGCCTGCGATTTCACCGAGCTGGAATGTATCTGTGACTGCTTCAGAAAGATCTGAGGATCCTTCCTTTTCAAACGTTCCCACACTGCGTTGAACTTTACTTGAGACCGACTACACACAGCTTGTGCGGCGCTAAGATACCTTAAGGGGCATCCTGGGCCCGTTGTAATAAGGCTCGTGAACCTGCTACTGTGAGACCAACACGAACCTTGGAGAAGAATTCTTGATCATTTCAGATGAGTAGTCGGTCAAGAGCAGATACCGTAGGTACGCCGAATAGGAGTAAAGCCCTCACTGACTTGACCGTTTGTATACGCTCACATTTACGTTTTCTTGTGACGTCATTCTGTTCAGTTGAAGACATTCAGGGGATATTCCCAGATTAATAGGGCAGCAGACTGCGAGAAAAATGCAGTGTGGCTGCCCATGCTTGCGTGAATTGAACGGTTATTACTAATCGACGCAGTGGATGAGGCTGCCAGCAGTGAATTATTTCTTTAGAAATCTTATTACTTCTGCTACGACACGATTTCCAAGATTGAAGATCCATTGAATGAATAAGAGTTAGCAAAAGGGTTTAGCAGTACGAGTGTCAGAAACCTTCTCTTCTATACCGTTATGTAACCTCCAAGGTTGGGATATGCAACTAGCGTTGGTGTGATTCACTTGAATATTACTACTGACTCCTATTGTGATCTGTTTTGTGGTCACTTTGGGGTCTCAATTGGAATATATGTGAATTTGGAATAAGCGAATAGAATGGTCCACATGTTGCACTTTTTCAAATACAGCATGCCCAAATCATTTTATTCAACTTTGGCGGAAAGACCGAGGCTTACCGTATTGATGATTTTCTTCGTCCTGCAATTCCAACGGGAAAAGAATCGAACTGCTCTAAAGTTCAACCGTTTCAACGGTGGAAAATGGAGCTCGAGTGCATGGCACATCTAACAAGTGCTGACCATTCGTTTTATCTTAATTGAGTGTTCTTTATTTACTGAAGTGGAGTATTTTATGAAGGGACTGTACACTGAAACACTGCTACTGAAACTATTGCAAGTTTTCGAAAATTCGAGCAGTTCTGCTCATGTATGTAGCATAGCCATGCAACTCGGCAAAGGATAAAAAATATTCTCGCACTGCAGTTGTATTTGGTCGATTGCTTTGAAATTTAATATGATTAACAACTGCTCTTACGCTTGACATTTGAACGGAGTGAGATTTTTTTCGGAATGTTCTGGGAGGCTTTTCTTTTGCTGCTACTCACAGTTCATATCTGAGTGTTATTTGTTGAGTCTAGAGTCGTGGTTGGAGAAAAGCAAATTTCATCTATCTGTAGTAGAACTGAGCAAGATTATGTTTATGTCAGGAAGTCAGGATGGTATACCGTAATCAGACTAGTTGCCCAGTCGAATGACCTTCAACATACCACTGAAAATGGAATGAAATCGGTGACAGCAAAAACTTGTGTAAGCTAAGGATTTTATGCAAGAGTGAAATTACCACGGCTATCCAAAACGAAAATTTCTAATAAAAAGGAGTGAAACAACTTTATTTTTTATCATTTGTTAAACCTTTTTATGTCATTTGCGGCATCGATATATTTCATTCGATGCTAACATTGACCAAGACGGCTGATGTCGGTTACGGTATACCACACTCACATCCTGAGCTTATAATTTTGTCACATGAGAATCAATTCGTGCTGTTACACTGTTTTCGATCCAACCATAACTCTCACTGTGTACCTAATCGTAAGGCTGCGGTTATACCTTGTGAAATTGCAATTCTGCGATCGTGTAGCTCGAACCGTGGCTGGTAACACGTCAGCGTCATAGAGGGAAAATAGCACTCTCAAGTGAGAGTGCACAGACTCATGTGATTATGCGACCGTGCAACGTACAGCGCAGGATCGCAGAGTCATCGGATCGATACGTATCCAGTCCTCACTTGAACTGCAATAGAACTGCAAAGTCTTAGCAAAGTACAACCGTGGCCTGAGGGTTTTGACGTGCCCACTAATGTCTCTGGTGAGCTACAAATTCATCTCATTCTCCTTATTTTAGAGTGCGTGATTCGGTAGTGTTGGGCACAGCGGCGTTATTCCCAAACGTGCCCCGCTCACTTATCGACGCCCAACTTGGTCCTCTGGTCGCCGACGTGCTGGCCACCTTTGCAAGCAACTCGTCTGTTGAAGTGGCGGACGAGTTGTACGCTGAGATTGCTCGTATACTTCACAGTGAACTAGGCTTTTTTCATCTTATTAATTCATTGAATTGTATCCCTGACCCTTATCCTTCGCCTTCTGACGTCCATTGACGCAGCTGTAAGTTTCGGTCGTTTTATTTCTACAAAAATTATATTTAAGCCCAATATTTGAATATATTGCAACCTTGAAGGTAGACATGTTCCTTATAGGGGCCCTTTCATCGCATACATATTCGAACTTATCAGTTTGAATACATTTGAATGCTTTCGATTGTTCCCTTTTACATTCCTTACAAGCCCAGCTTTCATATCCTACTTTATTCACTGTTTACTTTTGCATTACTATATTTACATATGAATAAATCGATTTATTAGTAATACCTTTTATGTCATTCATATGCCGTCAATATGCAGTCGTCACATATCTGCTATAAAATACGAGAATTTTAATCAAATTTGATGTAACACTTGGGTTTGTAGTGTAGTGGTTATTTTAGTCGCCATGACCGTTTATGGTCCGCTGGCTGAAGTAGCCGTCGGCGCGACGGCGGCAATTGTTGTGATCTCGTCGGTTCTGTCTTACGTCAACCAGCCCGCCATTATCAATGCTGTCGTTCTGGTGACTATCGGTGCAGCAATGACATTGTACAGTTTTCTTGTGAAGGTCTCCTTACTGGAATTACCCATGTTCCTCTGGCGGATCGTCTTTGATTCAACGAATTCACGGTGCGTTTGTAAGTTTCGAAAACTGAGAGATGTTGAATGTGCTCAGGCGCTACGGTAAGCTCCAAATCGCTTAAAAATTCTAGAAAAAAAGTTCTCCATGTGAATATAGAGTGGTGAAGTCTCTGTTGGAGCTTTGGTTTTGCTGAGAGATTCGTCTCAGAAGGTCGCCAACGGCTTTGTGTGAAATTTCGAACAGTTTAAACTGTTGAACACAAATGATTGTGGGCATGTGTTTGATTCACCGTAGCAAACGGTCTGGGTATTAAAGCAATCGTTCACGGAACCATGAGTTTTTTTGTTACTCTTATATTCATGTTGTATTTGCCTAATAAGGGTCGCATGCAAAGATTCGCGCGAAAAAGCTAGAATTCAGCTGAGATAGCTCCTCGAATTCAGCTCCTCGAATTCTTGGCAGGGTGGGCGCGGCTTCGAGTAGAGGCCCCGTCCCATTATCCGCCGCGGTTGACGACGGAGAGTGGGGCTGTTTGCATAACTTTTTGTTCTCACAATGCGTGTCCGAGCGGCCGGCGTCGGCGTGGGCACTTGCTCGGAGGCTCCATCCACCCGGTCAGGAATGGAGGAGCTGTATCTAACAAGGAAGGCCCATCAGGTCATGGTGAGCTTTTTCAAAACGGTTTTTTGCATTTTCTAGGGTCACATACATGAAGCAAAAAACCGGTCTTAAATTCGGCTAAATGGCTTTGGGGGCCCAGAAAATGAGTGACAAAAGTTGTTTAGAAAGAAGCAATTTTGACCAGTTTCCTGCAATGCCTTCCAGCTGCGGCGTTCAGTATATGCATATCTGAAGACTGTCTTCAAACCTACGCCAAAACCACTGCGAGCTGGTTCAAAAATGTAGGATCACTTATGGTAACTGCTAAACGAAGCAAAGAATGCTGATAGGAAGTGCACAGGGTAGTCTGCTTGCAGTGGTTGGATGGCCGAATGGTCAGGGGGTTGGATTGGCCGTGGCACGATGGAGGGGATGTTTGTGGTTCAAGTCCCCTCGACGTTTTCGCTTTTGCATTTCCTTAATTTTCTTTGTCCAGCGCTATACTATTTGCGCACATGCAAAATAACTGCAATTTTCGCCGCTGGTACACGAAAGTGACCTCACCTGCAAGCTTTCAAAGGTTGAGGTGTTTGGAACCTTCGGCGGCCCTAGCACGCGTGCCAGGCGTTTCCGTGCGAAACTAGTGTGATTTTCATGTTCAGGAGACTCAATTAGCTCTAGATTCAAAATACTATCCAAATTGAGATTTTGACCCAAACTCTAGACGGTGGAGTGGACATGGGCACACAGTCACTGCTCTACTTGTACAGACGAACAACTTACAGCCTCGCCTCGATTAAATGCAGTGGGGCAGCAGAATCAACGCATTCCAAGTGAAACGCTCCCAGCAACACCATGCGAAGGCAAAAGATAGCAAATATTTCCTTATATCGGCTAGCGATCTCCTTTCGTTGAGTGCTCTTTACTATGGCAGTAGTAGTACTATTGGTCGCCCAATTTTCCGAGTTTGGGTCCAAATCACGATTAGGCTGAAAACTTGCCACCAAAAGTAGTTCGACCCTCTGAGCTTGAATATCTCACGTTCTTTGCCCCTGTTATGAACGTTGGCAGGTCCAAACCAATCATTCGCTTAGTACGCAAAAATACTGGAGATAACAGTTCCCTGGTGGAATAAAAATTGATTTTGCACATATTTTGCACGTATGGTCTTACATGAGCACAAATGGATGAAAACTAGAAAAATGCAAAAATTCGTCTTCAGTGGGGACCGAACCATCAACTATTTTCTGGGCCCCCCAAAACCATTTAGCCAAATTTGAGACCGGTTTTTTGCTTCACGTATGTGACCCTATAAAATGCAAAAAGCCGTTTTGAGAAAGCTCACCATGACCTGATGGGCCTTCCGTGTAAGACCAATGCCCACTCTTTCGAGTGAAACTTTGCATGCGGCCCTTATTAGGTGAGTAACATTTTCCGTTTTCCATTTTCGTTTTCAAAACTCTTTTTCCGTGCACGAATCCTTTAAGTCACCGATAAAGGTGCTTCCTGCTATTATAAGGTCTGAGTAGGGGTTGAAAGGCAAAAAGGAAAGTTTGCTGAAAGGCTATTTTGCCAATTATCTTTTCGTGAAATAATCTCTTGCGAGAGCTTCTTCAATGAGCAAATAATGTAATGGTCCGTATTAGCTCATCTTCCGATGTGGGTCGTTGGCGTCATCGCGGAAAGCGGTCAGGCCTTTAATTCTGGCGAATTATCGTCGATTTCCATAGTGTCCACGGTTATGTAAGGAACTGGTTCGTGAGATTTGTAGGAGATTTTGCCCACGGTAGACTTTGAAAGGGTGAGCAGAATACATCATTTCGAACCTTAGTCCCTTCAGATATACTTACATGACTACGCTCCGCATGTCCACGGCTTGACGAAATCCGAAATTCAGAACTAGTGGACATATTTCAAGCTAAGTGCAACGTATTTCCTAGAAATTCTGAGGCATTTAGTGCCAGCAACCAAATATTGTGGTTATGTGTGGTATCAAATAACGACAAGAACGCGTCCCTTCTGGGAAGCTGCCTGAGATTTTGTATCCGAGAGAGTAGGTTTTCTCTACAAAGTGAACCTCTATTATCAGGATTATTAAAATTTGTGAAGAAACACGAAGAAATAGTCAGTAGGCTGAACAAAGGGTTTTTTCCTGACCTAATAATAAGCATTTGATGCGTTTTAGAAGGTAGATCATAAGCAAGACTCCCTTACGACAGTCAACGTTTGCGTTTGCGAATCAGTGTCCCTTGATCGCCCCTCCAATATGATGGTTATTAGCAACTGATTCAATAGGTGAAAGTTGAGTGCCAATAAGCTTGTTGCTCGGAATTTTCTCATATCCCCGATCATCGTTCAATTTAGACAGTGGGTGTGTAACTGGACAACATAAAGTGAGACTTGAGGTAAATGTAATTCCTTGCAAAGCGCAGTTACGATGGACCCGTTGACGAATCGCCGCGCACGTTGCCGCGCAATTGGTCGCGCACATCTTCGGGCGAGCTGAACGCCACACACCTAATTTGTTTATTGCAAGTCACATGTGAAAATGCACAGGAAAATCAAAATCTGGCAGAGCTCCATCCTTCCAAGTTTTGGGCAGGCGGATAATGGGGCGGTGTCACTAGGCTTGTAGAGCGAAGCGGAGGTGGTCTTCAACCCTTGACAGGTTACCGATGTTGTTTGCTATCATATAAGCATTCCGAACACGTAACCACCGTCGTTTTGTGGGGATGCGCCGCGCACTCTAGTTTCATCACAGTCGTGGTGACAGGTGAATGCGTTTTGGCCTATACAATGAACAGCGCGGCCAGCCGATGTCTGATCCTCCAAGACGACTCTGGTACCAAGTGACCTACAGCGGAGGGGGAGGGAGTGATGGAAGGCTCTCTCGGCTTGAACGGGCTTTGATGCAGGATTTGATTGCTGCACCATGACAGTGGGGATGCGGGCCAACTGCTACCACATCGCTTAAGTCCTAATACAATACAACAGGATGAAAATTAGAAGAACTCAAATGTACGTTAACGATTCCTTAAAAAGCGAAGTCTCTGTACTATTTCAGTGTGATCTTGCTACTTTTTTGGATTCTTAACGTGGTTGCTTCGATTGCTTTCGGAATTTTCGTCAGCAGTACAGGGATGAGCTCTACAGTGCACAGGTGCGAAGGTCACAGCATCATGTAGTATCTTCTGAGCAACCGTGGAACTTTTCCAGGAAATTCTTCCACCTGACGGTCTCACTGATCTACGTGTCCGGTCTGTTCTTCGATCGAGACTTCGTCTGGTTGAGTGGATGGTTGATGATCTGCATCTTTGTTATCATAGAAGTGAGCACGGGGATTTTTCAAAGGCACCGAGTATGTGGTTAAGAGGGCAGTGGTGTTGCCTATTGCATCACTCAAGAAGATATGGAGTGCCGCTACGTTTTGAGGATACGAAGATTTCACGAAAATGCTCTGAATTGCTGACGAGTCTCAGAACAGCTAAAATAAAAAATAACAGCCAAAAAAATTCAAAATATCTGTGAAACAATGAGAATTGCAAAATTTATTCCAAGAGAGACTGATTTTGATATTTTTGATTTTTGGTAGCTACTGACTACCGCCACAGCCCGCGATGCGAAAGTTACTCTAAGGATTCTGACATAGCTTTCGCTCATAACTCAGTCCTAGAAGTGACTTTCGCATCGCGGACTGCGGCGATAATCGGCGGCTATCAAAAATCAAAAATATCAAAACCAGTACCTACTCAAGCTTTCAGCTTCACGGTTTGATGCCGATATTGGCCAACCGGCTCAACACGTAATGCGTGTGAGTGCTGATCAGCTATGGTAAATATGCCATTCAGAAGCTGAGTTGAAGGCAGTGATAGGGGCATTCGAGCCGATTATGGAAGGATCATTGAATATGAAGGTCGAGGTGCTCAATACTAAGGAAGTGAAGAAATAACCGAATGAAACAGTCAAAAACCCGCGCAACAAGACCCTCCCCCATCGTCTATGCTTAAAAGGGGCGGGTCGCCATGAAAAAAGGGGCGGACTGCCATAAAACAAGTGGTAGCTGTTGAAGAAGACGGCTCTTATCAAGCACGGAGGTACTCTTCCTCATCGGAAGTTCCGCCACATATAGTCTTTTAGAACCCCTAGCTTTCATTTGCGTGACCCTTTTTAAGAATTTCCATTACCCACATTACCGCGATCACTGTCTTTACGGTGAAAAGAGCGTCGGTATAGTGTCATGGATTAGCACATATGCTTTGAAAGCATGGGGTGCAGGTTCCTGTCCCGTCGGACTCCGAAGCTTTTGCCTATAATTCAGCATCCTTGTAGTGACTATGTCAGAAGACTCAAAAAAATTTCCACAACACCGGTTGCGAAAAATCGTTGCAGAAGAGTTTGAGCTTTATAGGCAAGCTTTCGGCGCCTAGCGCCTTTCTCAAGCCTGAAATAGTTTGAATCCAATCCTATCGATAGACTTTATTGTAGAGCCGCTCTAGTTTATTTGTACTATACCGACTTGCTGCTGCCACCGGAACACTATCCTTACCGCCATAGTGGGATCCCCGCTAATGGGCAAGATTGGCTGACCTACCCTGATCTAATCCTTACATGGCGCAGACATGCTATGACTGTGATGGCGTTTGGTAACACATTCATTCAACAGTACATAACACTGTAACCATGTGATTAGTTCAAGAGAGACACGCAGATCATCTTTGTCATTTATTTCTGGAGATAACATTTGCAGTGCCTCGAGTTCGTTTCGTTTCCACCGTATTATCACTGGAGCAATGCAGTACTCTAACGACAAGTGCCCTATGCCTGGAGAAACTATTACTCAAATATGATGAAGGTTTTTGCGTGGCCTTGCGATGTTCGTCCAGCGTTTAGAAAGGGACCATCTTGTTTCTCCCACGTATTTATTTTTGCCCACATCCCTGACATACTATCAAGTTACTGACCCACAGTGGTCCATGTGGTCCACAACCTCATTTTACCCAGATAGAAAGTTTGTGACCAAAGTTCAAATTGAGCAGACTTCATGACGGGACGCATCTTGATCGAAAACGGATACAAACGACAAACGTGAGAACATGGAGACCGTATTCCAGTGCGCAGGCATCCTTATGATAATGCCGTATGTAAACGAAAATACGGCATAGAATGTCAACAGTGTGTTAAGCATTGTTCGCTTACTTTGAACTCATATTCCAACCACCCCCATATCTATTAGGTCTGTGCAGAATAAATGGCCAAAACATAACTGGCCATAACTTCGCTCATACACAAGTTTACTTGTTAAAATAAAAACCATTCGAATCTGCAGAATTTCGCCAACGATCTGTCAGAGAAAATATGTCATCATGATCAAATTGTGGATTGCGAGAATCAATAAAGTCAAGAATGGCATTTTTACAGTGCATAATTTTTCTGCCGCAGGTTTGCATCGAGAACCCGGAGAAAGTGGTAATCCGTCAGGGATAGGTCTGGGGAATAGGCGGGGTGAGGGAGAGGCTCGATGCCTAACTGCATCATTTTTTACTGGGTGCGCAAAACAACGCAAAACCCCACAGTTCGCAAGTCACCCGGCAGAAACTGATCGAGACTCTCCCTCACCCCCCTTATTCCTCAGACCTATCTCTGACGAATTACCACTTTTTCCCGGTTCTCGATGCAAACCTGGATCAGAAGGAGTTCGCCGAAACGATGCATGTTGAAAATGCCATCGTTGACTTCATTAATTTTCGCAATCCTGAATTTGATCATGATGTCATATTTTCTTTACCAGATCGTTGGCAAGGCTGTGTAGATTCGAATGGTTTTTATTTCGACAAATAAAGTCGTGTCTGAGCGAAGTTATGGCGTTTTGAAAAAAGTGGTCCGTTTTGGCCATTTATTCTGCACAGACCTAATAGAACGGTTGCTCACCTAATTTAGACTCTATGAGAAATGCGGGATGGAGGGTTGTAGAGATTGCACTAGCGATAAAAAATGCCATCTCCGGAGGTCAGTATACTAGATAATATGTCAGGTAGGTGGGCAAAAATACGTGGAAGAAACAAAAAGACCCCTTTCCAAACGACTGGACGAACATCTCAGGGCTTAGCAAAACCCTACACCATATTCAAGTAATAGTGTGTCCAGACACTAAACCATGCCTACAAAGCACCCCTACCCTTATCGTTAGAGTATTGCATCACTTCATTGAAACTACGGTGGAAAGGAAAATATTGAGGCACTGGAAATGAGAATATATCCCCAGAAACAAAAAGCAGAGAGGAGCTGCGTGACTCTCCTGAACTAATCGCTTGACTACAGCGTTATTCACTGTGGAGGGGTGAGTACAAAGTGGTACGAATGGAAATTTTCGCACATATGGTGCGAACCTTCGCACCTATGGTGCGAGGAAACAATAACGAGGTGCGAGAATCGGAAGGTCATCTGTTGCCTAAAACTTGCATTAACAGCAAGTAAGGTCAAGTAATTAAAGAATTAAGTCATTAGGAAAGGGGGTTTTAACGACCACTCATAACGGAACAAAAGTCTATTTATAGCATATTTATAACATATTCACATATGCTATGTAAATTTTTATCGATATATTCATTACTCGGAAAGGCACGAAGTAAAAAAAAGTAGAAGTAGAACATAGTAGTATTAAAAACACGAAGACCGAAATTCCTTGATTGGGCAATGCTGATTGGTGGTTTTATGCTTGACTGTGATCTTTTTCGAACGCAAGGTCGCAGCCTCAAAAAAGTAGGGAGGGATGCCTGTCAAGTTACTGCTAAACATAAGGAATGGTTCGAATGGTGGCAGCGGACCTCGCAAATCTCCTTTAGTGGTGATAAAGATACCAAATATCTCATAGTGCGCAACGGGCGCCTGACCCCCCATGGAAATCATTTGAGACAGTGCGATGCCACTCCGAAGTCGGTGTGGGGCAACAAACGGAATCCTATCTCAGAAACATCGTCTGTATGTTTTTGACAAGAACTGTGCTGAAACAGAATGAGATTAATGTAAACAGTAAAATCGGGGCCACGACCTCTGTGGTTAACACCGACTTTAGGTATTCAGTGGAAATCAGAAATTTTGGAGCTGAGCCATGCCCACTCACTTTCGTGTCAACGGATCATGCTATATATAATCGGTTAACTCTTTTGCATGCTTGCCTCTTCGATTGCTTGTTAGTTTTTTTGTCTGCCCGTCATATGTAAAGCTCGACATTGAGGCTTTTGCGAAAAGTTTTGGATGCTTTGGGCATGAATGAGCTAATCCAAGCTCACAGTAGGCTTCGCGTGTGCCGAAACATTTGTAGCTCGAGCTAAAAATTCTTCATTCGCTTCCGAAACAACCTAGCCACGCGATAAAGTAAACAACACTACAAGCACCGAGTTTCTGAACAGGATGAGAGGCAGCTCCCGACAATGTGCGGGACGTAATCTCAGTGAGAGGAATCGAAAAATAGTGGGTGAGCAATATCCAAGCTCTACTAAGCATACACCATATATCAAATAATGAATTGTTATTAAATTAACATCATAATCAATATTAAAATTTATAGTTGAAATCATTTGATTCCTTCAGTTTTGATACTACCCATTTCTAGTCAGCTTATTCCTTGATTACTTGACCTTATTTGCTATTAACGTAAGTTTTGGGCAACAGATGACCCCTTGATTCTCGCACCTCGTAATTGTTTCCTCGCACCATATGTGCGAAAATTTCTATTCGTACCACTTTGTACACACCCACTGTGGAGTAAACGCCATCACAGCCATAGCACGTCTGCGCCATGTAAGGATTAGATCAAGGTAGGTCAGCCAATCGTGCCCCATTTGGATTATCTTCTTCTTGTTCTTATTCTCGTTTTCGAAATGATAATTTTCGAATGATTTCACCTATAAGCTATATCGTAGGTGGTAGTGTATTGCTTCATTGAAGGTACCTACCATTTTTCTAGGCCAATAACCTTTCCTCCTCGAGTCCCGAGGCTTGGCACCTAGCGTTTATCTGACGTGCCTGTACCACGAGGGCGGTCGGTATACTAGTGTTCCGAAGTTCAGGCGCGTTCCTATGACCCCTATAGTGGCAAAAGGGTGCCGTTGCCGACTGGTGCAGGTAACTGACTTGGGTGCCACTCGCGGTTACTCCTGGGTTGAGAGGATAAGATAAATATACCTTTTTCTGTGCCTCGAATAATTCATTCGTAGCCTTATTACCCTTCGACCTATCTAGTAGGTTGATAATGCCCTTTTATCCTTGGTTCGAACCCTTTTGTGAGGAGTTTATAAGTGCTCTGTCGTCCTCTTGACTAGCTACATTGACTAGCTACATTGTTAATTAATTTCTGTTAATGGTCTGGCGCGTCTATGCACGCATCAATAAATAAATAAATTAGCAGGGATCCCACCAAGGCGGTAAGGATAGTGTTCCGGTGGCAGCAGCAAGTTGGTATAGCACAAATAAACTAGAGCGGCTCTACAATAGAGTTTCTCAAGAGGATTCGATTTGTACCATTTCAAGCTTGAGAAAGGCGTTAGGTGTTGAGAGCTCGCCTATAAAGCTCAAACTTCTTTCGCAACCATTTTTTGCTACCGATTCTGTGAAAATCTTTTTAAGTCTTTTGGAATAAATTTAGCAAGCCTCACATTATTCAACACTTATTCCGATCAAGACGAGGTTTCGGGACAAGACAGTGCTCAAGCTGGAAAATTCTTGATATCATTATCATAGTTTCTTTTGCGAGCCACGTTGTGCTTTTTATGGACTTTGCTTCGAAACAATAGCCAGTACCTCCCACAGGTCCTGCGCTTCTTCGAAGTTCCTCCATGGGCAGAGCATCTGAACAACTTTCTACTGGTATTCAAAGATGAACAAGATTCGGCTATTCTACTCACACCGATTTTTCTTATCACTGGTGGGTATTCTTATTCTGAGAAGAAGAGACCTCACCGAATTCGTAATAATAGACTTCTATATCCAGGTGTTTTCCTGCCCTTGTTCCTGTCCCCAAATGACAAGTCACCAAACCTGTATCATTTGGCAGGAGTCGCTTCGGTCGGTGTAGGTGACAGCATGGCTGCTATTATTGGATCAAAGTTTGGGAAAACAAAATGGCCACGGTTCGTTCAGTTTTTTATGAGGGTAGCAATGGAAGAAGTCGAAGACAATAATTCATCTCTATTCATTTCGGGATCAGTAATTGGAGCTGTTGACAGGATCATGAATAAACATGGGTCAGTTCTAGAAGCTGCGCATAGATAATCGATAAATCAATAGATAGGTAATCAGCTGAGGGAACCGGAAATCCGAATGTCACCAATGCGAACATTTGAAATTCCTGCGAAGATTCTGAAAATTCATAGTCGGGGTGGACAGGGTTTACCTTTGAGAATGTTGCGCTTGCTAAATTCCGCCCACATTGGCGGGAGTTGACCCATGATATTCCATTCGCAATTAATGGCGAAATTGGATTACAGAGCAACGGTGTGGTTGAAAATGTGAGTAAGCTGAGACAGAGTGCTGACCAGTTACCCCGTAACTGCTGCATACTAAAGTAGCTGGTAACACTGATGTAGTATGTGCAAAAGACAGGAACATTCGTCCACATGCAGCTCGTCCCAAGAGATTAAGTAACCGGTGTTGTTCAAAGATGCGCTGCAGCTTTTGCTTCTGTACAATATCGCATTGGCATCTGAATTCGATATGTACCATATAGTGGGTTATGGTTTGCGAACCGTGGAGTGGGAGGGCTTTGTTGGCTTGAGCTGGCACCGATCCTACATTCGATTCCGAGATTATTAGAGTCATTGGTCTTGTAATTAATATTCGTGCTATCAGGATAAAAAGCTGATCAAGAAATATGCACAGATCCATATATCTGTCCTCACTGAGAGTAAACTCACTCGTTCCGCTCAAATTTTATTCCAGGTTTTAGTGATGTGGCCTTTTTATGATATATTTCAGTAGGAACAAGACTGTGGAGGGATCGGTGGCGATGGCTGTGTCGATTGCGGTATTTCTAGTCTTGGCACGACCGTTTTGTGTCTTCCGTGCATCGTCGTACCTTGTCATTGCCTTCGTATCACTGGTCCTGGCTGGCATCGAAGCTTTCACGGATAACATTGACAATATCATTCTTCCTATTGTAGGATATTTACTTTTGTAGCGGTCACTTTCTAGAGTTGGGTGGATATCAAATCGGGCGTAATGCCAAGGAAACCAATGCGGCGTCGCGCAAAGTACGTTGGCGATACTTTTGCGGTGGGTGGCGCGGCGCCACATCGGCTCCTGCTGTACCACACCCTTTCCATACCTCATTGATACTGGTCAAACTTTACTTCACTGTTGAATTTTCGATAAATCTTTTACGGCGTGATAGCGACCAAGTACGGGCTGAAAAATCCAATGAGTCAGAGATGAAGCGTCAGAATAGTAGCAAAAACTCGCCTCTCGCCACGTGCAGCTCATTCGGACGATAAGGAACTGTTGACTGAGTCGTTTCTCCCGACTTCCACGCAAATGTTCCGCACTCGTTAGTTGGTAGGAAGCCGTGCTTTGACCTACCATCACACAAAGACGAGTGCAGTGCATTTTATGTTGGGCCAGGACTGCACCGCTTGCGCAGCCGAGTTTATCATCTTTTACGGTCTGTCAGTTGGTACCAAACTAGTTTGCAAAGATGAAACAAGCCTTTTATCATCGTAGACTATTCCATTCCTCTTCTGACCTCCAACAATGTTAATCCTTGAGAGCGTGAATTATTTGCCAAGAACCATTTTTCGTGAGAGATGAAGGAATAAATAGAAATACTGGGCACTGGAGGAAAAGCGAAGTAAATGGGCCAAAAACCCGTGTAGTGGGGGCTTTATATAACAAATTGTAAGGTATCGCGACCTACGCCATCTTCCAGCCTCGCAGCACTCCGCCTTCTTATGCTTCGCTTTTCTGCTTGTATAGAGGCCACGATCGGCAGTCAATAAATCGGCTTGACATTTCCCACTAAGCCACATCGTATCATCGTATAAGGCCGAAGCTGGCACATAAGAAGTGTTCTGGACGGTTCAGCGCGTTAACAGGATAAATCCAAACTTGAAACTCTAACTTAAATCGACTTACTAGTGGTCCGTAGATAGGTTGAAATTGCTCTTCTGAATATAGGCTTTCGTCAGGATTCCATAAGTTCTTTGAATTGTTAGAAAAATTTCAAAGTGAAGCGAAAGAAGCCTTTTCAAAAGACTTTACTTTGCTTAGTCAAACCACAATGTAGGCAACTACAAATTTGAGCATTCCAAAGAGAGGAGGTGAAACGGGTGAAACAGTTCGAAATTGGCTCTAGAAGTTCAGGAATGAAAATGAGTCTCTCGAAATTTTAATGCGCTATAATTAAAACAACAGAAAGCTGTGAGCGTTCGTATTTACAGGGAATATATAAAAGTATTGACCTTCTTAGTGTGGCTGACCACTTCAGTAGTTCTGCATCGCCAAAACTCGAAAAAACGGGTGCTGCGCGATACTTCGGTATAGCCATGTGCAACTGCACTCTTCACAGATCGTTCTCAGAAATCAAAGATGTTGAAGGTTAAACTCCTCACTGGCATCATGCTCGTCAGATCTGTCGCTAACCGCACCTTACATTTTCGAACATTCGAGCAGCTACTCTGGTAGCAAGGCGTTCGAGAAGCATGATGGCGAGATATTCGGAAACAGAGTGGGCAAAAGCGTTAGTCGAATGATGCTTATTCTATGAAAAAAAAGATGCAGTCTGAGGCAGCTTATAATCTCCCTGAAGTTGGTTGGCGAAAACCTTTCGAAACTTTCCTTACGATCTAATTGTGACGAATACTTGTTGATTTTCGCAAATGACTTGTTTTAAGTCACGCCACTTCACTGACGTATCGACCGTACTCATACGCAGCTGTGATGTTTGCAGCTATATGCAGCTTACCGTGTGTCCCAAAAGTTCAGGTGGTCCCTATCTTCCATCTATCAGGTAGTCCCAAAAGTTTTGTAGGATTTTTCCAAAAAAAAAAACAATACTTCTTGTTTACTTCGAGGCAGGCCTAGGTGGTTCAGGAATATGGTAGAACGTTCTCTAAGCTTTCTAGTAAAATAATATTGACCCACCAGATTCCGTGCGGAGAGCTACAGTGCCCGTAGTTGATACCCACCCAACACGCCCTGTCATCTGCTATGAGTGGTCTTGGGGCAGCAAAGCGACGGAAGCTTGCGACTCCATCAACGCTGCATTGGGCAAGGGATGTGTGAGCTACGAGACCGTGACATGGAAAACAAGCCAAGCACGGGACGCCCATACGCATTCGACGGCGAGACGCTGCTCTCCGCCGTTCGCGCCGATCCTGAAACACCATGCTCGAGCTGGCGAAGAGGAAAGGACAAGCACCCATAACCGTAAATCGTCGCCTCCACGAGCCCGGTTATCGGAAGATGCTGTCGCGATGGACTCCATGCCCTGACGGATGCTCACGAAGGTGCCCGTGTGAGCATCTGTCAATCGATGCTGCTTCGCCCGCATCGCAACGGCTTTCTCGACTATCTGGCTACAGGCGATGAGAACTGGTGCGTCCGGCATGAGCAGTACGCGTCCCATTGGAAGGTTATCAAGCAGTAATGGTGCTTAACTTGAGGCATAATCGCTTGCACTAAACTGGTACGTCGCCCCCATCTTGCCCAATTCCGTCGCGCGCCGAACACGGCTACGCTTTCCATCCTACTAGCACATACATTAGAACCTTGTATGCTCGTACGAGTGCCAGATGTAGTCAGCCAGTGACTGCAGTGCTTCCTCGCCATCATTCCATGACAAATGTATTCATACCTTGTAGAAACTGTGAGCATACAAAATTTAATAATTTTAAAGCATCAAAAAATACAAATTGTTTGATCATTGATGAGCGTCTTAATAAATCGCTGTTATCCACTTTTCTTCTTAGAATCTTTGCGTATCATCGTACTCTGGAACATCTCTCATCACTAAACATCAACTAATCGATCTCCTTCCTCTTACCCGTTGATTTTCTTAAACTGGGCGGAACCGTCTCATTTTGGCGTTGTGTTTGTGGTATAAAAGCGATGGACACGGTTTTCTTCTGAGTCGGCTCTTCTTCTTCGACGACTCTCTTCTGAGTTGGTTCTTCATCGGCCTGCTCAGCAGTTTGTATATTCATCGCCACCAAACGTGGATCGAACACAAGCGCTGTATTATCTTCGACCGGCTTGAGATGCCGTTCTTCACCCGACATGTCTGTTCCAATGTCATCACCGTGATCTTTGAACGAAAAACCTTGCTGAAAACGTTTCATTCAGAGATAGTTAAACCAGAGGAGACACTCCGACGCTCACGCTAACCGCATCGAGTCGTACGCGAGGAACGGTACCTTTATTCGGAATTCGGGGATCTTAACGCCCTACACACTCGCTCTAGAGGCACGAGAAGGGTACTACCCTGCACATAGTATGTATGGACCGTCCTATCGAAGAAGAGAGAGAGAGACAGACTTTTATTATAACTCGTGGACTTGCTTTCAAAGTGTGAAGTTTGCTACTGAAATAAAGGATATTTAGGAGTAGCCAAGAGTGGAGAAATTATTGGAAAGTATGGGGGTGCTGTTCTAAGGGAGGGCGGAGAGGGGGACATTTTGTAAAACGTTGATCAAGTATGTGTTAGTCTGCACACCTAAAGACAGTGATAGGGGTAATGTGAGTGATGTAGCCTCTGAAAGAAGATATTCATTCGGGGAAGATGGGTCTGCGAAGCCTATCTGCAGTGAAATCCTCCGAATCTACCCCCCTCCCCCCTCCCCCCCCCCCAAAAAAAAGCACCCCCGAACTGTGACGGAGGCGGCCTTTTCAGCCGCCTTTCTTGGATCGGTCCGCCTCCCAGGGTCGACTTTGCCGAAGAATAACTGAGGTGTAGAGTAATAAGCGTTATAGCAGAATGATACTTATCGTATCGTATTAAAGCCGTATCGATTGAAATGACGTAGTGTTTGACGTGTCAGTTTTTGTGGTGAACACCACCGGTCAGTATCAACATTTGGAATGAATGATGGAACCGAATCACCCCCTTAGGCAGCGTTCATAGTTTTGGAATTTGCGTTTTTGCGTTTTTGCGTTTTTGTGGAAAGAAGAATAGATACGTATCGATTTGCGTTTTTGCGTTTTTGCGTTTTTGCGTTTTTGTGGAAATGCGGATAAAGCATTAGATACGTATCGATTTCCATGCCACGAAGAGACGAGAGGATTAGAGAAAGGAGAGTGTGGAATTTGCGTTTTTGCGTTTTTGTGGAAATGCGGAATTTGCGTTTTTGCGTTTTTGTGGAAATGCGGAAAGGGATAAGATACGTATCGATTTGCGGAATTTGCGTTTTTGCGTTTTTGTGGAAATGCGGAATCGTGGAATTTGCGTTTTTGCGTTTTTGTGGAAAGAAGATTAGATACGTATCGATTTGCGGAACTTGCGTTTTTGCGTTTTTCTGGAAATGAGGTGGATAAGATACGTGTCGATTGCTTCGTCAGCGAACGTGGATGATAAGACAAAGCACTTTCTACACTGAAGGAACAGACTGATCTTATACATTGCTTTTTCAACAGTTTTTCCCTTCTCGTTCACTCTTTTGTGCTCTCGATCATTCGTTTTTGTTATGTGACTTTCGTCTGTTGTCACACTGCAGTGTGTCTTTGGGTGGCGTGCAAGTGTTCCGAACAGCGTACCTGACAAGGGAGGTCTTTCAGGTCATGACGCGCTTTCGGAAAACGGTTTTTTCCATTATATGAGGGTATCTACATGAAACATATAACTGACTTCCATTTTTGCTGCGCGGTCCTACAAATGCCAAAAAAGGAGTAAAAAATTTTTTTTCAAAAAGGCGATTTTAACCCACTTACAGTAACGCATCCTCTTTGCAACTTTGATCATGTGCGGATCCAAAGGTGTTCTTCTAGTTCACATCCAAAACAAAGCCAAATACGAAAAAAAATGAAATCTTATCTTCACTATGTACTAAAAGTGCGTAGCAATCTCATAACGGGTCTCCTATGCGTGGAAGTTGCGGCAAGCTGGTGGCCTACTGGATACGACGATGGACTCTCAAACGGATGAAGTGTTGGGTTGGTGGTTCGAATCCCGACGTTACCGAAGCTTTGCATTTCTTTTTGCATTCACTTTTTCATCTTCAGATATGTCTGTTTATGCCAAATGACTACGATTTTCGTTTACAGCATGCCAAAATGATTCTATTTACGAGTTGTCAGTGAATTTGGTGATGTGACCTTTTTGGACACGAAAGGGCCTGTAGCGCTCGAAATTCGCGATTTCGCACAAAATGAGTATCATATCCGTGTTGAGCGGGTCAAACTACCCTTGGGGACACATTTCTAGCCAATTCCAAATTTTGACCCCAATTTCGAAAAAGATGTTTGGTCATGGGTACATGGAGCGCTTTCTACTTGTAGAAGTGAGTAACCCACAAAATCGATGAAAATCAATGGGATATGCACAGCATGGATGCCTATCGCTATAATTTCAGCTATCAGGCACCAAGCAAGAGGAATAGTCAGAATTTCATGACAAGTGATACCGTCGTCTCCTTCGTTGAATGTGCAGCCGAAGGTATACCAATGCCCAGCTCAAATTTTCGAATTTGGGTCAAAACTTCGATTGGGCTGGAGACTCATCCCTGGGGGTAGTTCGACATCCTGAACACGAATATGAAATCCATTTCGCGCAAAAACGCCTCGTTCGTGCGCTATGAGCGCCAAAGGGTCAAAAAATGGACTGTCAAACTTGCTGAAAACTGGCAATAGAGGGCAGTTCGGAGTCCTAAATGTGATTACTGCACTTAATCTTCATATTCGAATGCTTACAAGTCCAGAAACTGAAAATCTAAATTTTGCAAAAATTTGTCCTCAGCGGGGATCGAACCATCAACCCCGTTTTTGGCATTTGTAGGGCCGCGCAGCAAAAATGGACATCAGTTATATGATTCTTGTACGTACCCCCATACATGCAAAAAACAGCTTTCAAAAAGCGCGTCATGAGTTGGAAGACCTTCCTCGTGAGTTCATGTCAGCAGTGTTGTGTGGAGAGTAATAACGACGAAATCAAGATCCTTGTGAGGCCTGTCACAGACTAGCCCCCCCCTTCATCATAGATCGTTTCTGCTTTCAGTGAGAATTTGTATCTAATTGAAGATGCCCTAACTTAATTATTTGAATTACAAGTTTTCCATCTTTATTACATATTTACCTTTACGAGTATCTGCCTTTATTTTTCGAAGCTTATCCGTGACATGAGTGGACCAGCTACGTAGCCAAGATCTTGAATAGGTAGTAAATCAATCCTCTCGTGAAGTAAGCCCACTCATGGGTGTCCTGACCCCACAGTAATCATCGGAACTCTTGCAACACACCCTTGCTAAGATTAATTTTCAATAACGATCTTGAACAGACTTCAAATATGTCTGACTTTTGTGTAAGAAATTTTTAGGGAAGGAAGTGGCAGACTTCTTCTGAATCGGTTCTAGATCGTAATTGACAATCCACCTTAGCACAACCGTGTGACATTCGATTTTGGAGAGAAACTGTACTTCTCACAAAATTATGTCTATATCCCTGCGCGAAAATGGCAGTTTCTCTACAAAGTCGGCTGAAACCACTCATCAAATGTAAATAAGCTCTTATCCTTCTATCCTTATTTATATAAGCTCTTCCCGAACTCAAGAAAGTGAGAACAAATAGCTCATCATCATCCGTTCAACCGCTCGCAAATGATGAGCTGCGTGGAATGACACGCACCGCGCACGTGGCTTCCACGCTTTCCACAATTCCACATTTCCACAAAAACGCAAAAACGCAAACTCCACAATTCCGCATTTCCACAAAAACGCAAAAACGCAAATTCCACAAATCGATACGTATCTACTCTACTTTCCACAAAAACGCAAAAACGCAGTTTTCCTAATCGATATGTATCTACTCTATTTCCACAAAAACGCAAAAACGCAAAAACGCAAATTCCAAAACTATGAACGCTGCCTTAACTGCGTGAATCGGCGAGTCGCGCGTTCGCCTGAACCGCGAAATCTGAACAATGCCTAACTGATGCTTCGGGGGTGCGTGAAAGCAGAAAATAAGAAAGCACCACTCCCTTGTGATTCGGGTGTGCATCAAAATTGTCGAACGGGTCAATGCGGATGCGATGTGTTCCTTGTTGCTCTGTCCCGTGCGGTGATCCACTCGAACGGTCCTGACGCTTATTCCCATGTTTGTGGTCTGTGGTCAAGATCTTCTACTCCATGACCCAACGATGGTCCAGGTGGTACCCCGCGAAAGTTTTGATGCATTCTGCATTGTGTCCAACATGCTGGTGATTGTATTCATGACTCTTCGATGATGACTCCCAGAATGTTGGATTCGAGAAATGTGGCCCAATCACCTTCACCACATCTCTTGCGAACTTAGCATTCATTACAGTGGTGGTGTAAGGCGACCTACCTTCACAGTTGTTTGCGTTCTCGAGACGATCTTCCCTGGTGATCCCTTTTTTAGTCGCAGACTACTTGCTTGCGACAGGTCCGACTCGGCTGTAATCATTTTGTCCTCATGATAAAATGATAAAGACGGGAAGGCTTGGAAAGCTTACTTGGTGTGACACAAAACGGACGTCTCTTAATACAAAGTATGACGATGAAACAGATTATGATAAATAGCAAAACAATGATATTGAGAAGGATTGTCAACCATAGCGGGGGAGGAGGAACTAGTATGGACAACTGAAAACACAAGTATTGTGAACATGCGCACCATTCGGAACACAACCACTTGCCTGGCGCATAAGGCCAGCGAAGGAGTGAGAAAGTGAATATGAAATAGTATGGGGCCTACTTCGATTTCCGCGCAATGATAAATCGACTCGAGATAATTATCATAATCACTTCATTCCTTTCGGCAGTGGTGAAATTTGTTTTTACGCGAATGGTGCAATAAATGAGGTGCTATTGTAACAAAGGCGGGAGGAGGGGGGGGGGGGGGGAGGGGGGAAGGGGACCTCTTATGAGAAGATGCATATCCAAGCATCGAAGCGTGAGCTTGCGTCGCGGTTCCTCGTCATTGGGCACAGACTTCCTCCCGTTTCGTCGTTCCGTCTGCGCACTCCGCTTGAGAGAGAGCATGTGGCAAGACATCCCCAGAGTGTACTACGCATGACTGCTCAAGAAGCCCAACGTTGATCGAACCGGTTGGTGCGACAAAAACGGAGGATGCCATTGGGCAGCTGTGAAGCAGCGGAGGATCGGCCGCAATTATTGCGACGGGAGTTTCAGATTGAGTGTTAATATGTGGCGGGGGTTCTCGGTTGGTTTACGCTATTGTAGGCTCGCGGCTTCAGCGGGGAGTCAAGAGTCGCTTTTCGGAACTATGTTACAAGCTCTACAACGATATTTGGCGACACCTCATATTCGCCCCACGTCGGGGCTTCCTTCCCCTGCAGTGCGCGGGACTCTTGGCTCGCCGCTTCAGCGGCGATTCAGGAGTCGCTCTTTTACACCGTAGTAGGCGAAGATCTCATGTGCTGCTCACGAAGAGCCTTGCCCGATAAGATAAGGAGACCTAGAGCTTATGTGCGTGTTAACGCGCCCCACGATGGAGGCCGCGACGCGCGAGCTTATGCGTCGCGGCAATGACTACGTCTGCACATTTGTCCGTTTACCGATACTCTCCAAGCATCTTGGAGAGATCTTTGAGGGGTCAATCTGCACTCAGACGTATATTTTTGCCTCAGCCTTAGTGAAGGGAAAAAGGGTTTCTTTCCTCTTCTTGGCTTGGGTAAAAATAGTGATTATAGTGGGAAGCCTGACTCCCCCCCCCCCCCCCCACACCCCTCATTGCGATATCACCAAGACACGTACAGATCGAGAGAATCGCGGAATTTGCAATTTTGTGGATTCGCGGAATTGTGGGATGTACGAAAAGGACTGGATACATGTCGAATTCGAGGCTCCGCGTAGTCGAGAAAACTATAAAGATTTATTTATTTATATTGTTTATATGTGTATGCACCGGGCAGGTGCGTTAGACATAGGAAAAGAATTTCAAGTACTAGCACCATAGCCAAAATGAAGATTACACAATTCTGCCTTTTCACAAAAACGCAATGTCCAAACTTCTTATGATCAATAGGTATCAGATCTTACACAATTCTGCAGTGATGCAGATTCCACCAGCATGGAGGTTGCACTAGCTTCTTATCGTCAGACAGGTTTCATTTGGTGCCAATGTGACGAAGGGGTGACGAATCGATTGCAATTGGAAACCAGGAAGAGCGTGGCTGCGTCAGCTCGGCTCTTCCACCCATGCCACACTGCCTCCTGCACCCATGCCACACGGCCTCGCTTGAAGGGTGCAATGCCTGGCACTGGCGCTCGCACCCGCCGCGCCGCTCGCCGTGGGCGGCCACGCGTTCTCTGGCGTGAGTACCCTCACCCAGGGTCAAGCCTCCGTTGAGGAATCCTCAACGGGGGGGGGTCGTATTTGGTCCGCTAGGAGGGGGGGGGGGCCGTAATCGTTGAGGTACTAGTGATCAACAGAAGTTGTCACGCAGAGGGTCCAAAGTGTAAGGGAAGAAATGATAAAACTGACTAATTAGGTTGGTACCTGAAACTAGTTTAACTTAATCATCATGGAAACCTCATGCATGGCGCGATCTGCAACGAAACCGGTCAACGCCAATAGACCTTTCGTTGGTCCGCTGACACCGAAACCACGTACAGAGTCACCTCCGAAATTCACGAAATTCATCGATTAACCGTGGAAAGCAATATCTATCAACGGGTACCACCGTGGATGGACACTGCAAAAACATTGGGATGAAAACGAAAAATTAGCTGATATGGACTTTCTCCATATATTACTACGATTGCAAGTACGTAATCTCGTGTTAGCAGCCACTATACAAACCGCAAAAACGTTTGTATTCATTGAGAATGTGGATGAAATCCTCATGCATGGCGCATCCCAGAGAGAAGTTGACCGACGCTTCTTGTCCAAAGCGAAAGATGCATTAAAGAAATTTCAGTAACAATAAATCAATTTTTCTGAAGAATCTTGGATATCTCGCAAATTCGACGAAAAAAAGCTTTTCTCAACTGGCTTTTCTGAAGGTTTCTTCCTTCGTTTTAAACATATGGCATAGTTCAGGTAGTCGTTCGAAAGCGACAACCTAGCAGACCCTGCTTCACCAAAATGAACTCATAAGGTTAAGTTTGAAGGAAGTTATGGCCATTTCAGTGAACCACTTCGAAATTTTCCTCATCAAATCCTCATCAAGCTTCCCTCCAACTAACTTCCTTCATTTTGAAGATATGGCATGGCTCAGGTAGTCATTCGAAAGCGACAACATAGCAGACCCTGCTTCACCAAAACGCACTCATATGGTTAAGTTTGAAACACTTCAAAATTTTCCTCATCAAATCCTCTGGAAACCCATATCGAGAACTAAGCAACCATTGGGGAAAGCAAACGGGCAATGGATAGGTCTGAGGAAGTTTAGGAAAACAGTTTACAGCTGTTCGAAAGATGGGCTCTAGGTAAACTTTGAACTATTTCCAAAATGTCGGAATTTAGTATGGGGAAGACACCGCGCTCTATCGTGATCGCCGCGTCGCAGCCGTCGCCTGACATGAGATCCTTAACTTCTCTAAATGTGTAGAGTATTCTGAATTACTGTTTGAAATTGTTCGATTATGAGGTAGAAGCGTGATGCGATCTGGAATCTAGGATTCATAGATTATATATTGAGTGTATAGTACTGAGAATTTCACCTGTATCACATATTTTTCGGGTTTTTGTGTTCATTTAGTTGTATATTGGTGTGGAGCACTTAAAAAATCGACAAATGCTTAATTGATGGTTTTTGTGCAGAGATAGGGGGGTCGTATTGGGGTCCCCTTTTTGGGGGGGGGGTCGTATTTTTTGAAAATTTTACTCAACTGGACGCTTGACCCTGCCCTCACCCCCGTGAGAGCTATGATGCAGTTTTGTGCATTGTGTTCCATGATACCAAGTACGTCCATCATTACACAGAAGACCCTGTGACGGCTTCAGTCCTATTGCACTAGACAGAAATGAGGTTTTTATTGAAGGACAAGAGCAACACAAGGCTAGGTAGTGGAAAGAAGAGCTGGGGAGGGTGGCGATTGAGTATTTTGTGAGCAAAAGCTTCGGAAGGCAAATGTCCCGGAATCCGTTCCTCTCTTTTTCATCTGAAACTGAAGTCTTCACGCTCATAAGTGACGTAGGGATGGTACGGGCACCTTAGTGTTACTCAATAGTGGTTTGAAGGCACACCACGCGATAATCAAATCAATGGCTTACTCTGTTCGGGGAAGCAGGCCCTTGGATCTACACACGCTGCACCTTTGCTGCGGCTACACGGTACCCCTTCACGGTGTTATGTCTGCTTAAACACAATCGAGCCACGTCCACCCAATACACATCACACCTAGGCTTAGACAAACAAAACTCCAACGTAGCGTTCACGTGAAGAAGGAAACTCGCAATAAGAGAAGATAATCAGATGGAACAGCCATTACGATGATGAAAGCAGCTCACATTGGAAATTGTTCGCCTAAGGCCAAGTGTGATTTGGTTGGGTGGGCGTGGTTCGGTTGTGCTCGAGCAGGCACAACGCACAACACTGTGAGGGTGCGCCGTTTCCTTTTCTCCACTGGATTTGCACATAAAGAACCAAGTAGCCGTCAAGGAAACTAAGCTATCAATATGTCGAGCTGAGGGAAGTAATATGAAAGTAGTTACATTATTCCGAATTATTAGATTCTAGTAAAATTAAAAAGGATAAAGTTTTTGGCGTTAATCAATCCCTTCTGTAGGATGCGCCGCACATTCTAGTTCCATTCAGAATCGTGATGGCTGGTGAATGTGATGTGGCCTATACAATGACTTGCGGTGGTTAGCCGATGTACAAGTCAGTGCTTTTATCCTCCCAGACGAGCCTGGTACCAATTTACCGATCCCGGAGGGATGGAAGGCTTGGTTGGCTTGGGCGGGCGTTGATGCGGGATTTGATCCCCGCACCATGAGAGTGGGGTGCGCGCCACCTGTCACGACACCACCTCCGCCCCTAGTAAAATTGTCCTAGTTTTATCCTAGTAAAATTACAAGTATTTAAAGAATGCTCGAACTTACTACGGAGAAGATAACGCGCTCCACTGCGATCATTGTGAATCGGCAAAGAGCGGCAATCGCAATGATTTCTATCCTTCTTCTTTAATCTTTATCCCTGCCGCCTAGCTTGTATGACTTTTTACCCTTCTTCTCTGTCATCAAAGGACAAGCGCACGACCCATCGTCGGCCACGCTTTCGTTCGAAATACGAGTATTGAATTTTGTTAGGTTCATACTTTTTATTTTGTCACGAGCTTAGCCTCAGTTTTCTCTATAGTTAGTTCCTTAGTTTCCTTGGTGACTCGCACGGTATAAGTGAAAAACCATAGACGCCGGAAAACGAAGAAAGAGAGAGAGTATCGTACGGACACCCGCTTTTAGTGGAAGGTCGCATTTTTTGCAAATTTCTCTCAGCGCCAACACTTGATCCGCTTAAGGGTATGCCAATAATATCGGGATGGTATGCTGTGATAAATTTCGTATCTTTTGTGGACAGCATGAGGCCCTCAAAATGGGCTTTTACGGTGTAAGCGCACCACGCACTTCACCGCATAGTGTGCTTGAGCGCATAGTAGTGTGCTTACATGAAACGTGAGCCGTGAAACGTATGCGTGAGATCTGGCACTCGCTTTATCTCTGCATGGTGTACTGATCTTATCACAACCTCAGTGAAGGTGAACTTCATTTCCTTCGACTCGTGAGTTTATTTGTGATAACAAATATGATTATTTTAAGATTTGATTGCACTAACATCCTCCACTCAGGAGCTTATCGCTTTGCTAATTTCTTACTGGTGTATGTCTGCAGCTCTGGCTTCGAAGTCTGAAGGCCTTTCATGGTGGGCCAATGTCTTCGTCTCTAAGAAAAACATGGCTTTTTTTGTTGCTGCAACTGTGCTGTCATATTGAAGTGTTTCCCATGAAACAAAATAAGTTTAACGTGCTTATCATTTGATATTACATACTAACACAATACAAAAGGTTTATTCACCGGAAACACCCATCACTAAGACACTTTGCATTTTACTTTTTTCATCATGTAGGAAAGTAGTCGATTACCTGAAAGCATGACTATATAGTTATAGTAAACTACATCAACATGTGCTAGATCCTCATAGGGCAATTTGGACCAATTCGCGGTCTCGACACAGGAATACGGTACAAAGTTCCGTACTGGAAATGGACCACTGGAAAATGCTCTGTTGGTTGGGAGTCGGTGTACCGACTAGTGGCACCGTCATCAGTGCACTGTCCGTGAATTAAGTCTCATGAATATGCCTGTCTATGCCAGTCAAGCTCTTCGTCCGGGGTCGATTATTCGGGGTGAAAATCAGGATACCGAATGGGGTCAGGTCACGCGTAGAGGCAGCAGTCGCGCTCCAATTCACGGTGGGAGAAGCAAGACACTCGACGCTTTCGCTTATGCAAGTCGCGAGGGGCGGTTGCCCAATTCAAATGTGTTGACCTCACCCGTGATTACGTGGATGAAATATAATACTAACTTGCATGTGGACTGACCGCAAGTCATTGTATGGTGAGACATCATAAAAGAAAAGACAGCTACAGCTCAGAATGGAAGTGGTATAGGTGGCTTAGCCCAGAAGGAAATTGATAAAAGGTCGAAGGCTTTATCGTTTTTTCACCGGAATTCTTAGGTTTTGCGTGACTTCTTTTACACTGTCAACCGTGCGCTCCCACTGCACTTCCACTGGGTGTAGGTTGGGACACACGAATCTAGGCCGTGACCCTGTAACAGCCTGTGGCCTTTGACCTAAGCCTTAAATAATTCAAACAATCTGTTCATGTAAATCGTGTCCTCCTTGCAAGTCGGTTCCGTTGTATAGTCAAATTGTCTGAATTATTCATGTCAGAGGGCAAAGGCCACAGGCTGTCACAGGGTCACGGCCTAGATTCGTGTGTCCCAACCGTCACCCCACTTCCACTCAGTGATCGGATATCGATTTTACGCGCGCGCCCTTCTTTTATCGATTTTTTAAGTGGTTTGCTTCTATGTCTGTGATGACGAGGATGATTGACAGGCTGAAAATAATACCGAAAAAAATATTACATTAGCATATTTGATTATTCTGCTTGTCGGCCGCTGACGATCGCATGGTTTCGGCCATCTCTTGTAGCTGAGCATCGTCGTAGTAGCCCAGGAATGATACATCACTTGAGACCGCATCCAACTTCGATTGCCATGACTTCAGATCAGATTTTCGTCGCCGCCGATCTTTTCCACCGGATTTCTCTGATTTCGCTTTCTTTGTTCCAGGGAACATTGTGTAATGTCCTCCTCCCATAGCTCCTGCGAGCGCTGGATCCTCGATTCTGAAACTATCAAACTTACTCGTAAGTAGCGGAAAGTGCAAACTGAAGCTTAGAGGAGTAGTCTCACGGCGGAGTTTTCATCGCCAGTTCGGCTCGGGCTCGTTCGACGCATTCCTTGTTGCAGCATCCGTGAGAACCTACGAACACTACGCTTCAGAGTTAGTCGGACCTAATGACACCGTGGCAGCAAACTCACCATCGTCTGTAAGAGAGATGCTTTCTTCGTTCTCATAACATCTGTAGCAGATATTGTGATCACAAAGGCCGAATTGGATGATATAATCTTCGGGAGCCCAGGTGTTACATGCACCGTCACATTGAATGAGGCGTGGTAGAACAACTTCTGCTGCAAATGGGATGATTTACGTTGGGGTAGTGTATGATACGATGATGGGATAATACGAACTGGCGCCGCTATCACACGCATCAGATTCCACACCTGTTCCCGCGTTGGCCAGTAAAGCCTCCCCAGGTGAAGGGCTCGTTCAACAAGTTTCGTCTGTGAATAAGAAAACATTTTCTCCAACGACAGTTGGCCCCTCACATCTGCCATCCTTCTCTGTGAACAGGCAGAACCTAATCAAGTAACGCTGCAATTCTTTTGTGGAAAAATTCGTGGCCCAGTCACTTTGCTTAATTGTATACCTTAGGATGTTGCGGTCCCCGCAAATGACGTGGGCATATGATGGTCTGCCTTTCAATAGAATTCAGATGCATGGCGCACTCGGAATGATTGGATCAGCATCAAGAGCACCAGCACATACTACACTATGGTGCCCGCGAGCGCTCTCGCCTCACCACGAGTAGACTGCCTTCGGTTGTTCAACAGGATACTCAAAATAGGTTAGATAACGAGGGAAGGTGCCAGCGAAGTTCCTTAGCGCGTGATCAACTCACAACAAGACCTTCAAGGCGTTTGTGGGTACTCCTTGTAGTGCCGTGTCCCATTTCGAGTGTCCTGTCACACAGTCCTCAAGCCTAACCCTTAAGCTGCTTCAAGGGCACCACCTCTGCATTGCTCTCAAGTAATGTTAGAAGAGCCAAATGCTCAGATTCTGAGCACAGTCTCCAAGCATGGCGCTTACCCTCGACTGCTCCTTCACAAATCGTCTTTAAGGAAAGTACATACGTTCAGCTCTCTTCATCTTAGGTTTTTGTTTGAGGCTCGCCTTCAGAAGCTCGTATCGTTGGGCTAGACTATCGTCGGAATCAGTCCATGCCACGGTATAGTGGAATGTGATCCTGCAGAATGAGCAGTCTTGTCAACAGATCCACGTTTTTGTATTGAAATGCCCCTCCCTTACATGGATGTGATCGGATCCTTGTCCACGCTGTAGCCAATCTGCCGAACTTTTGCTTGCTTTGCTTTGCGCGCGAATCGTGGAAGATAATGGCTTGAGACGAGCTGTTCACGTCTAGAATATTGCTTAATTCGGCCAATTGTTTCGTTAGCCACTCTGTACTTTTCGCAGGCGAGCGCTCGATTGCGCCCACGTTCTTTTCTATTTTAGATGAATGACGCTTCTAATTACGTAATTGGGTGATGGTACCTTTGAAGCTCCAACTGGGGAGTTGCCGATCTTCCCCAACACTGCTGAGCCCATTTCAAAAGAGCAGATGCTTCATGTATTTGTGGGTTATCATTACAACTGTGGCAGCTATTTAAACGCAACATTACGGGGAATTCAGACGAAAAGTAAAAGAAGTAGTGAAAATGAAAGTCGAGATGCCTGGAAACAGGACAATGGAGAAAAAACGGATGAAAATGGTTAGATCCTAAAAAAAAGAACCCTCTTCCCACCGTTGTTCTCGACGCGGGCAACCTTTCCGTCAAGGGATGGGCAGTCCGGACTAGTTTTCCATCGGCATGTTGCCTAGTAAACACAAGGGAATGTTTGGAAATACGACAGCATTTATTCTCGAAAGTGAGCTAAGCTAAAAGTGAGAAAGCGCGGCGCAATAGCTTCGATCCTGCCGCCTATCCCTAGTCGCTCTGATCGTAGCCAACCGGAATCAGCCGCCTGCCTGCTGGAATGGTCGTCTGGAGCGGGGTCTGTCATCTGAAGGTGTCAGCTATTAGCCGTTACGTCGTTACTACAGCTCAGGGACGCGCTTTTCGACGGGGATTTCGTCATAGATAGCCTTCTTAGACCTTTTTTAGTTTCATGTGAGCGACTTCCTGTGAGGATTTGAATAATTGTTCAGGCTGCACCTTTGTTGCTGCAGCACTGTGCACACTCATGGTGTTTTGCCGCATGAACACAACCAAGTCAGCCCACCCACCCCCTCCTCCCCCCAACCAAATCACACATGGCCATAGACAGACAATTTTATAACGTGGCGCTTACGTGGAGAAGGAAACTTAAAAGAAAAACAAGGAAAAAAGAAAATAGAATTTAATGAAACAGCCAATTCGATGATGAATGCAGCTTCCACATGTGAGAATCGTCGTCTAAGGCCAGGTGTGATCCGGTTGGGTGGGCGCGGCTTGATTGTGCTCAAGCAGGCACAACACCGTGCAGCCGCAGCAAAGGAGCATCCTGAGATTTATCCAAGGATTTACTATGCCCAAGAAAGTATGCCACTAATCTGAATATCTCAAGCTGTGCCTTTAAAAGATCGGTATTACACAGCGCCCTTCTACAGTAGTAATGAAAGACTAGGGTGACCATTAAGCCTATTCTCACTAACAGGGTCGGGTCGTAACGGGTATGTTGGATTTAACAACCGCGTGCTCTCGCAACACGATCTCCTACATGGGCTGCCATGAAACTGCACTTTTCGCTTAGACCAAAATCAGCACCAGCTTGGCTAAGGTGAGGCTACTTACGCCAGAAAATCGCGTGGCGGTCCGTGGCGAGCGGGGCGGCGGGTGCGAGCTTCGAGCGAGGCAGTGTGGCATGGGTGGATGAGGCAGTGTGGCATGGGTGGAAACAGAGGAAGAGCAGAGGTGTCGTAGCTACGCTCTGCCGGCTCCAAAGGGCAATCGATTCGGAAGTCGTACTGGTGGCGCCGCGAATGCGACGCCGCGAAGCGATTATCTGGCGTGAGTAGCCACATCCGCTTAGTTATATGCGAAAACCCTCCCCTGCTTTGAGGCAGAACATTCGAACCGAAACTCATGGCTAGATCACCGGGCCCGACAGGTGTTCTAGGTCCCGTTGTGAATCGGCTTCCCGCTATGGAGCGCGGTCACCTCTTCACATGATCTCTTTACATGAACTGTCAGTGCCCTGTCATTCATATACATGGTATGGTATTAGTTCGAGTCGATATGAATCGGACAAATTGACAGAATTTTATCTTTATCCTACAACTTTTTATCGACAAGTGGAAATCACTTGGAATATGCTCCATCTTTATCGGTGACCTTCTGTTACCTATTAGACAGATGGTGGATACCCTTGCTCCAGAAGGCCGGAGGCTGGGCCTCAAAGAAATTCTCGAGTACCTTCTTGACGTCGTCGCGAGTTCTGAAGTCTTGGCCGTCCAGGTGGCATTGGAGGTGGGAGGAAAGGTGGAAATCCGAAGGGGATAGGTTTGGGAAGTACGGTGGGTGTGGAAGCACGGATCAACTGTACGGGAACATCTCGACCTTGGTCAATCTTGCAATGTGCGGTCTCGCGTTGTCGTGCTGGAAGTAGACATGTGACCGCTGCCGTAGCGAACTTTGGACATTTGCCTTCAATTCTCGTAATTGACGAGCGTAGACGTCGGCGGATACTGTTGTACCTTCATCGAGCAGCTCCCAGTACTCTACGCTGTGTACGCTCCACCAAGTGCGGTCTTCGTCTTCGATGGAATATTCGCGCGACGCGAACTTCGAATGCCACAAGTACACTGTACTTCTGTAGGGGCATGCTCCTTGTAAACTTACTTTAGGCGTCTTTCAATATCCGTGGGCTCTTGGCCTGATAGCAATAGAAAGAATATGACGTTGTGGATGTAGAAACTAGTTTGGAGTGTTTGTTTGACTGTGTTTTGAAGAGCTTTCTATACTCATTCCAACGGCACCTCGAGCATCCATTTTCGTTAACTCGTTGCTGAGTTATGATCTCTGGAAGTCATCACTACCATTTGTCCGAGTCATATCGAGTCAACCTAATATATACCAGCGCACGAAGAGTGCTAATATGGCGCGTATGGTCAGCGAGTCTGACTGCATTTTCCACCAGGTCACTTATTCATTAGTCGAGCTATTCGCACAGTACTGCGCGAATGACACAATAGAATTGTGTGGTGGGGAAATGATCGATACCGAACGGCCGATATCGAAGAAGTCCATATCACTGAGTTCTACACAAGTGATGGGTGCAATACTGAGCGCTGGCCTAACTGGTATTTCTACAAATACCTATCACTTGGAATATCGCGTGATGTAGCAGTCGAAACATCACGTTGCTAATGATATCGTAGTACAAAGTATATTCACTTCCTGGGTATTCAGTGCTTGAGATACTGGGTGTAGATAATCTAGTCATTTACTATCGCATATCGCACCGCTGAAGAGGGCCACCTTTTTCGGAAAAAAAACATGTTTTGGTAGTCGATACCTCTTCTCACAATGATCAATGTAAATGGATCAGAAGTGAAATGTGTTTGTCCACTGATCCTCTAATAGTTTCGCTGAAGTGGTCACCATTGGGAGTTTAGATAGCTTTGTGCTCGATTGCATCGACTAATAGCGATTTAACCATTTGCTGACATCTAATTCCTACATGATGGGTACATCTACATGCCAGTTATCAATGCTTATCGTTTATAAACATACATCACTATTTGGAATTTTAGAAAGCCTAGCGATCGTTATCCTTCATTATTGCTGGCGTAGACGTATGCAAAGTTCGCAACAATGACGTCCTTCTCCTTGAGTATTTTGTTCAGGAACGTAATCCTCATTTCCTCGGTTACCCGCCTTTTTCAGCGTTATTTACTGCCATAGGGCTGACTGAATTTTGCATAGTGCAGATAAGATATATCTCGCACAAAATGCTGAAAAGGCATTTTCATGAGGATTTCGTAAAAATGTCGAACTGACCCATCAGATGTCATGATGAACGAGCCCGCCCACCGGCTCCACTTAATCGAAATAAGACCTCCTTCTAATCGAGGACGATATCATTCCTTTCGTCATATCAACCGTCAGCACACTACTCCTTCTCGCTGTACTCATTCGATCATCGCCTCAAACTGAACCTTCACCACATCGCCTCCCACCTTATTTCCATCCGCCTTCGTATTTGCTTCAAACAGAAATCCTTTCGAAGATATAACCAGTGAAGAACTCAATGAAGTTTTCCTCAATTTTTCATTACATATTGCTATTATGTTTGTGCATAAGTTTTGCGACACTATGAAATCCCTTCCTCCAATGCCGTTCCGTGGATCACCCACGTGGATGATGTAGGACATTCCCGTTTTAACCTGTAGAAAAACATACGAGGAGACTTTGCTTGACCAAAGCAAAAATGGCTCCAGTTGAAAACTCTATACTTGGCCCCGTCATATATTGCGAGTACCTTCTTGAGCACTTCGCAAGGGAAGCGACTGCTTGTATCTGTGGTCGTCCCGGAAAGATATCATCCACCATGGCACAGCATCTCAATGGTCCCACCGTTTTGATTCTGGAGATACGAGTCTTCTCGATCGTCCACATAAAAAACGCCCATCGATCACTCAAATAGTGAAATCCTTGGAGTGTTCGAAGCGAATCTAAAAGTGACTGTACGAGAAATAGCACTGAGAGGTATCTCACACGTTAATCAGCAGACGCCTTAGTGCTCTCGTCTTCAAGAAACAAGGTATGAGTGCTTCATCAACTCAGTGAGCCGGACAAAGTCAACCGTGTCAGTGAGTGTCAGTCTTTGATGTTTCGTCCTCATCTTCGTAAGATTATTATTACCGGAGATGAGAGCAGGGTCCTCATGTAAACCATTCAAGGGTGCGTCAATGGCTCCCTCCCGGAGCACTGCCACCGCCTGAGGTCAAACCAGGATTTCATGAAAACGGGAATGCTCTGTTGTTTTTGGAGTTCCTTAGAGAGTGTTGCGGTGATTAATGTGGGCTCAGGACACCCATGAGTGGGTTTACTTCACCAGACGATTGATTTATTGAATATTTCAAGATCTTGGTCTACATATGTCAAAGATAACGGTCGAAGAGTAAAGACAGATATTTGTGAAGTTGAATATCCAGTGGTGTTAGATATTTGTGACTTAAGTGATTAAGTTAGGGCAATCTACATGTAATACAATTCCAACCGGAGGCAGATACGATTTATGATGAAGGTGAAAGCTAGTTACTGTAACAGTCCATAACATGTACAATGTTCTAGTCTTCCAAGAATGTTTATTTCCTGCTTTCTATAGTGAATAACTCTCCACACTACACCGGCGACCTGACCTCCTGGATCACGGGTCGGAACACTTGCACGCCACCCTTCAGGGGTGCTGCAGTGACCGCAAGCGTCCACGCTAACCAGTTGCAGAAGTTAGCCGACATTCTCCACCAGGATTATCCCAAGCGAACACTTTTTTGCAGTACAATGCAAGACCACATGTTGCAAGATCGCACATGATAAAATCAAGGAGCACCATCATACCTTCAATACTCTGGTGTAGAATACGCAACGCACATGGCACACTTGACGCATCCTGAACTGATAAATAGTGCCGATTCTTTCATCAATTCCATCATTTAGTCGATTGAAACGTTTCAAATAATCAAGTAAGTTTAGGAGCTCCACTGCTCGAACACGTCTTTCACGTTTTGGTTCATGATAGCTCAAAAATCAAGCACGTGTGCTGGTATATACCATACCATGTGTATGGATGACAGGGCACTGGTAAGGTCAGATCATGTGAAGAGGCAGCGACCGCGCTCCGTAGCGCGCAGCCGATTCACAAGGGGACCTGTGAAACACCTGTCGCCCGGTCTCCACGTCTATCCACGATGTTCTGGCTCGAATGTCCTGCCTGAAATCTGGGGAGGCTATAGAACTAATTGATGCTGAGTTTGGTCGAAGCGAAAAGTGCAGTGTCATGGCAGTCTATGAAGGATCGTATTGCGAGAGAGCTCACGAGGTTGTTAAATCCAGCATACCCGTCATGATGCGACCCTGTTAGTGATAATGGCCTTATTGGTCATCCCGATCTTTGATTATAGCTAAAGAAAGGCACTGTGAATAGCTACCACTCAAAGGCCACCTCGAGACAATCAGATTAGTGGCATACTTTCTCAAGAATAGTAAATCCTCGGATAAATCTCAGGCAGCACCTTCGTTGCGGCTGCACGGTGGACCCTCACGGCTTTATGGCTGCTTGAACACAACCGCGCACGCCCACCCAACCAAATCACACCTGGCCTTAGATGATCGAACTTTCAACACATGGCGTTCATGTGGAGAAGGAAAATCGCGATAAGAAAATTCAATAAAACAGCCGATCCAATGACGAAGGCAGCTACCACTTAGGAAATTCGTTCTTTTGAGGCCGGGTGTGATTCGGTTGGGTAAGCGCGGCTCGATTGTGCCCAAGCAGGCACAACACCGTGAAGGTGCATCGTGCTGCCGCAACAAAGATGCAGCCTCAGTAGTTATCCAAGGACCTACTTGCCTCAAAAAGGTAAAGCACTAATCTGATTATGGCGTGGTGTGCCTTTAACATTCGTATGTTTTCTGCTGCGGCATGGCCGTTGCTAACGGTCAAAATGGAGTAACTCGCCATGGTTTCCGCTCTATTAGAAAGCAAAATTACTAAAATGGCGAATTTCGAAACTCCATCGCTCTTCTGTTCGTCTTTTGACTGCCTAACAAGACGTTGCGTGATCGCCTCACCCCTTGCAAGCCACTTTTTCGCGTAGAAATCGGACACGGTCAATGGACACCGCTCGATGAGAGCCTAGTCCTCAACCGCCGGCGAACAAAAGAACAGTTTGCGATGTTCTCAGACAGTGTACTATGGAATCTTTTCGTAACATTCCTGAAAAGGACGGAATCAATTCGAGGAAGGAGCTGAAGGCATCAATGGAGCCGTCAGTTAGTTATCTAGGAAGATCCCACAGCCAATGCAAAGCCCTTACTAAATTTATATGCGGATCCGCCTTACCAGTGAAATCTCTGGCAAAGCGCAAATGTTTGCTTTCATCACTGTTTCGGCTCTCGCCCACATTTTCGTCCTCCTGTGGCCACGAAGCGCTCTGCACTTTGGCAATCACAGGGTGTGATGGCCGCCTACCAAAGGTGTCACTTCTTATTGCAGCATACATGACTTTTTCTTTTCTTCTTGCTAGTTCATAGAAGCAGTCAGTCTCTCCTCCTACTAATCATAAAATCGGAGATTCACGTTTTTACGTGGAAGTTTTTTGAAACTTCTATAACCCTGAGGCTCCGGTTGAGCCCTGAAATGTTCTTTTACAATCAGAGTAGTTTGAAAGCGTCCTTTCGTGATTTAGGCACTGCTGGCTATTCGCCTGTGAAATGGGGATAGGGCCCACAGTTTTATTGAGTGTAAAGCCATCATGAATTTCACACCAATTTCGCCTACTGAAAAATTTGCTCTGCATGGGCTATAAGGTCCTGCTTAGTGGCAATGTCGGTGGTATGGTCAAGAAATTCATTGCCTAGAAGCTTGCGCTAATATGCAGCTGGAGTCGTGTGCTCCTAAATCTATATGCGGTGGACACTTTGTGTCTGAAAATGACTTTTAAAGCTGAAATGAGGTAATTACAAGTGGCTCCTATTTGGAGACACCGTACGCATGCTGTGCAACCGAATTGTGGTTGAACTTCCACAGTAGCCAAGCATATTATCCCTTAAAATCGCTTAAATAGTGAGACGGAAGAAAGGGGTGGGGACAAAAATATTGAACCTTGGGTGTGTACCCTTATGTCAGGACGCCGCGCCGCACAAAGCGTCGAGTGACGTTTTCGCACGAGTTCATTGCCCTTGGTGGGAATCGCGTGTAATTGCACCGAAAAGCGACGACCTTATCGACGCCTACATTTATTCATTTTGGCGTGATATTGAGCTTGCTTTTGAATTGTTCATATTTTAATAGTTGGGATTCGTATGAATTGGTTCATCTTGCATGTTTTCAATTTACCTTTAGTTGATAATAGTGTTTTGCATGCAGTCATTCCATTTTCTATGCTTTGTTACCTATTATATCCATCATTTTTGCTCTTCAGAGATTTTCTTTTGCTACATATGTCGCATTATAGTTAAATTAATTGTATTATTGTATTATTTTGTATTGTTTGAATTGTATCAAGTTGTATCGTATTGTTTGAATTGTATCAAGTTGTATCAGTGCGCTTCTTGCTGGTCAAGTCAAGTCGGAGCGGGGGCGGGGAGACGCAACTTTCCACCGACGTCAGTCGAAGCTCCTTCCCTCCCTAGGCTTCGGCTGAAATTCATATCCCCTTCTGATTCATGAAAAAGCATCTGCCCCTCATCCGCTTTAGCCTATTCCTGGGGAGGGAAAGAAGCTTTATTGTGGGTGAAAATTTTGCTTCTCCCCCCGACTATATTTGGCCCCATACTACTTCCAGTGTGAACACTGAAACCCCAAAGTAAGCTGAATTTATACATATTCAAATGAAAACAATACAAAAGCAAACCCAATATAGCGGCCGCCCTTTTTGTGCAATTACACGCGATTCCCACCGAGGGCAGACCACTCACACGCCAATGTCGCGCAGAGAACGTCGCGATGCGGCGTCCTGACATAAGGGTACACACCCTTGAACCTTGCATCAGTGTAAAGCATGGCATTGCCTAAGCCACAGGCAAGTGCCACCATGAATCGGGATTGAAGTAGGATGCGTGGCGCATTCCAAGCTGTAATTCAATAAAACTTAATGTCATTTATCAGATTTAAATTTTATTTCTCTTCTGTTCTTCATTCTCCTAACAGGGAAAATAAGTGAGGCAGCTGAGGGGTATTCATTTCATTTGTGATTATGAAAATTTTCATTTCAAATTATGAATTAGGCAAGATCCCGCATACCATTCTGAGGACTTTTTTGGTCCATAAAATGCTGTGTTTGTCTCAAAATATAATTAATTGAGAAGTAAGGCCAAGCCTGCACATAGTTAAAACACTTTCACTTAAAAAGAATTAGCACACTCTGCAGCACCCAATGGCTTTTGCACATTCGCAGATTTTTGTTCGATGGATCGTTCTGTTCCTTTTGAGAATTTGATCTCTCCTGCACAATCGGATGGCTTCGGGGTATTGCTACGAATCTAGATGCCAAGCTTTTTTTTGGAAGCAGAAAAATGATGAGACGTTAGAATGAGGCCGTTGGTAGGGACGGGGCACATCACTGAATTTCGTTGGCTGAACTTTTATTGAATAAGCCTAAAATTGAATTCGTTGAGTAGAAAAAATTCACATGAATGATTTATGAAGTTATGGCAAACAGAGGGCCTACGAGGAAAACGTAAGTTCATACAACTGATTTTGGAAGAGGAACAGCAAAATTGTCGCGCAACATAAAAATCATCATTAAAAACTTTAATTATTCCGAGCCAGGTACGGAACCCAAAACTGAGTGATTTTTCACAATGGAACGCTGCTCTTAGCACAGATACGATAGTTTTCGTTGGTCATTGCGATCAGTGGAGTTTCTGAGGGTGCGAAACCCCTAAAAATAAGGTCTTTAGGAGCTGCGGCTTGAATGAGATTAGATTATAGCAAAGAAGTAGGCGTTCACGAAGGTTCCTACTTGATTATCGCCCAAATTTCAGGGACGCTACTTTTCTCCCGAACTAAAGTTACTTTGGCCACCACTTTACTAACGAAAACTCGTCGATTTTATCTTATCACAATCGAAAAAAACATCGTTTTTTACTGATAGATTCAGCGCTGCTCCGTTAGTCAAATCGATGGGAGATGTCGGCCATCTTGAAACGATGGACACTATCTCATATGAGTGTTCTGTACACACTTACAAGTTATCCCGGTGCTCGGTAAAAGCGCACGCTTTTCAGTTGCAGGATGATGCTATTGGCTTACGAACGGTGGTGGGATAGCTAAACTATCTTCAAAGACACCAGAAGGGGGTAATTTTGGTTTACGGTAGAACAGACGTAGTGTGGACGAGTTTAAGTGGCCGCCATTGCACAAATTCGCCAATTTGACGCCATGGCATGGTGCCAAAAGAAGATGTTTCTATTACAAATTTGTTTTTTCCTTTACTTTTTACTTTATTCTTTCATATATTGTTTCTAGATGTACTTACATGAACGCTAATGTAGTTGGGAATGGCCACTCCACGGCGCTGGAATCAGGTTCTACATAACGTTGGCCCACGGCCCGTCTCCTACAGCGGACAACTCGGAATGGATGCGCTGATGCGAATAGGATGCGAATACACACCGCAGCGTCGCGCTTTTGAGTCCGGGTTTTTTCGCCTACAATCGCTTCTAACCTTGAGTGTTCATTACAAAATGCTCATTTCTTTGCATCCTCCTCTTGTTTCGGACCCCTTCCGATGCCTTTAACTGTGCCTTTAGCTAGTAGCCAGTTTGGCCCATTTAGGTAAGCTTGATCTGTGATTGTCGGCCTGAACTCTTGCCTAAATTATAATGGAGAATCGACATATCTTTTTATAGAACGGTTCATGATGCAATGCGTAAATACTAAGTTTAAAGTAAATATTTCCTCCGAAAAAAGAAGTTAGTTATGAATGACCAACATATAAAGCATTGTATGATCCATAGGCTATCTTAATTCCGACGGGAATATCACCTGCTGTCTTTATTGTAAAACTTATTCTTACTCATTTAGTACTGGCTGGAGTTTGTTCTCTTATCAGAACTCTATTCCTATGGCTTGTGACTGACGTGACGGACAACTTCGCATTATAACACTAACATGAGCCCCTTATCAGTTACGCAATCGGCGAACCAACGGTTTCCTGCCTGCTACTTTCCATCTCAAATTTGCAAAAATGAATGACGTGTGATGCAAGTCAATGAGAACCTCGAAGCCTGAGAACCCTTCACTGAGCGTCCGAATCGCGTGACTAACGATCGTTTGCACCACGAGCAGCCTGAAATAGTAAGGGCTGCATAACTGCTCGTCTCACTCTCCACCAGAGCAGCCTTTCGTCCTAGTGGAACATTTGAGGCAGGCTAGGGCCGTGAAAATCAGTTTTTCACATGGAAATCGGACCTGCCGGTCGAAGTGTACTGTTCGATGAGTGCTTTAAGTCGGCGTGCAAAAAGAACGATTCACGATATTCTCGGCTGCGTAGTGAACAAAAGTCCGTGACATGTTTCTTTGTACACCGGATCATTTCAAGTACCAGCCAGCCTTGGACCCAGCCCAGCAGCAGCTGCGAACATTTGGACCGGCATATCAAGGCTCCTTGGGGCCAACCATTCCCATCCATGTTTTGTCGACGTTTTTCTCGCCGCCAAGCCCTCATCGATCGGCCGCGGAGGACTCTTCTCAGAACGAAGACTCTTGCCATTACCGTTATCCCATCGAATCCGTTCACAGCTCTCTATTTTCAATTCATCGCCATCCATTTTGACCCACACAAATCCCTTCCACCGACTGCCACTCTCGTCCGTATGGGCGCTACCCGAGTTGTCTCTTCACATTTGTAACTTTCGGTAGCACTCGCTGATACTTCCGGAACTTCTGCTGCAATTCAAGGCGATGACGCGACGCCACTACACGTTCCAAATGACGTCGCCCGCACTCTCTATCGTATTTTCCAATTCTGCGAATGTGAATGTGCTCTTTGTGTGTGGGCTCGAGTACTCTCTTCGTTGTGTCTGCCACTCGGCGATTTCTACCGACGAACATATTCGGTCTAAAAACGCGTGTTGACCCACTTAGCCCAGCGGTAGTCTCCAGTTGTAGCAATGTCGCAGTGGGGTTCAATTCCGATCTCAAGAAATTAGTTCCTTCCTGGTTGGATAGAGCTCTTCATTAACCCCGACTAAATGGTTCATCCATCTTGGATCTCATTCATTTCCCACCCATGCTGCTGTTTCGTCCATGCACCGATTTTTTATAACCCGATTTTGATATAGGCGACCCCTTTTTTCGATTTTTCTGAGATGTAGAAGTGTTTTTTAGCCAGCTCCTGACCCTCCCACCCTTGCTACGGTTCTTTTTCTCATGCGCACACTCTCCCACTTTGGCCGAAAATCATCAGCTCAAACCACATGAAACATTAGCAATAAGCTGACGTGGGTGGCTTTGTTCGCAGGGGTCCTCGGCCAATGTTTCCATGATGACTGTCACATGCGTGCCCGTGAACGTCATCACACCCTCGTCGCCTTCGTTTCTTTCCATTCTTGACGTACGTATCTGGGGAATTTCGGCCGATTACATGACCGAACCCAAGGTCAACTCTCACTCTCCTATTCATTATCCCCGTTCGTATATCGATACGTCCTCGATACGTTTTTCTGTGTACCGTATTCCGTTTACCGAAAAAGGCTATACCTGCCTACCTACAAATTCTCAGTTTATCAGATCGTTATGTAATAACCTATTGATGAACGAGTTAGAATTCGATTTGTAGACTTCAAACTTCCAAAACCTCAAACCAGATCTCACAACGATAATCTTTCGCTTAAAACTTCCGTAGTTGAAGGGATTGTCCACGGAAACTTAGATTTTTCTTATTCTAATAAAGTTGACCTTTATTTGTTCAATACGGGCCACATGCAAAATTTAGGGGAAAAATTAGAGTTCGACCAAGATATATTCTCTCTGAGTTTCGTCCAACATGGGCGGAGCCCGAAGGCTGTGGAGCAGAGCAGTGATGGTCTTTAATATCAGTTCTCTTCCTATATCACTTACCGAGCACAATGCGGTCTCCATTCTGCCCCTACAGTTCTACCCACTTTTCCCGCATGCCCGAAATTTGAGATTTACCTCTGCCAGATTAGGATTTTTCCCTCGCAAAACTTTGCATCCGGCCCGTAGTGAACAAATGCAACATATGGGGGAAGAAGAACGCAAACTTTTGCGTTGAAGTCATCAACCTCTCCTTTCTCCCTAGGCTAACGATTAGGCCGGTAGAGTCTAGTACCAGCTGGCCTATAAAGTGATATTACGTTTAATGATGCCATCCAGCCATACCGAACCTGCCCGAAAAGGTTGTCAAGAAATCAATGAAGTTCTTTCCGTACAACCAGTTTCTTGACTCATCCTTTCAGACTTGTTGCTACATTTGATCCTTCAATGACTCTCTGCTCTGCACTCTGCCATTTGGCACATCAGACCTCATACCTACTAATCTGTTGATTTATGCTTGGGCTCTTGTGAACAGTTTCATGAGCATTTGAATTTCAATCTTCTTAGATTGTCATTTGTTTATGGTACTATCTTATAGTCATCGGTGTTTTTATTGCAATTGTCGGGAGAAAAAGGACGACACAATCAACAACGCGGGAAACATTTCTTTTCGCTACACACAGAGTTGGCAGTGTGAAGGTTTCAGCATTGTTAAACAAGATATCGTTTATACTTTCTAGGCAGTGCTAGGCGTGATTCGGGCCGAATGTGAAAACCGAGGTGTTCAGTGGTATGAAAGTGATAAAAACAAATGGGGAGATCAAAAACTCGAGGAGTGAAACTCTTTCTACCGGTGATTTCGGAATGGGGGTGAGCCACGATAGCGCTAGGGGTGGGCCTCGCTAGCCATAGGGGGGGGGAGGGGCATGTCAAAATAGGTCAAAGCAGCTCTTAAGAAGAGGACGGCTCTTACGAAGCTTAAGAGCGCTCCTTTTCACTTAAAATTTCGCCATGTATGGTCTTCCTAGATTCGTAGCCTTCATTTGAATGATCCACTTGAGGATTCCCACCTCTGTCATGAAGGTAAAGAAAACGTCACAGCAATTGGATAGAAGATTTTTCGTTTTTATTTATCTCATGCCAGAAGGAGCTTCAGAGCAGAGCTACCGCTTCTCTCTATGGGCATGGGCATTGTTGCGCCCCTCCCAACGATCTGTGTCCCTCACTAGTCCTAGGCTAAATGCACACTCCATGAAAAACCCCGGGTGTGTACACTTATGTCGACTTTTCGCGCGGCCGCGCGCGGCGAGCGGCGCCGCGGATTTCTTCGCGTGTAATGGCGTACATTGCAACACCTCCCTTGGAGGCATGTAATGCTATCGTTTCTCTTACTTATTACGTTACTCGTCTGTTTGTCATTTGTCTTTTGAGGGCACAAAAGATATTGCTTTGAGACAATGATGAGAAACAGCTATTTCTTGAAGGACTCCCATGGTACCAGACGCTTGCGTCCTGAGCGGAATTCCAACCGACCGCGGCAAGTTATGCTGAAGGCGCCGCGTGTGCGACGTCGTAAAGCAAAATTTCGACATAAGTGTACACATCCAAGAACCCCATCACTTTCATGAAACAGTCGCAGTGTCTTTTGCGTCCTGTCAGGCGCGATTAGTGGAATGGAACGCAGCACATGATGTTGCGTAACAGCACGCTCACTCGTTTCTCACATTGACACCTCCTTCTGTCGCCTGTCATGAAGGAACCAAAGCATTGCGGTCCTTCTCAATTAACTTGCAATTTGAAGGAGCGGAAATCAGCAATTAATCGAAGGACCCACGTAACACTCTTCGTTTTTGGTTTCCAACTTTCGCAGCACACATGTGGTATATTTTTGCATGAGCGCTTTATCAGTGACTAAAAACTGAAGGGGGGGGGACGTTACGCCAGTGGCATGGTCCTTCGCCCAAGCTCATGGACGAACGGGCTGCGAAGTGGGTAAAACAACTTGCATGCAGTAATACGGTCTCGCATCACGCTAAGGTAGTTCATCCAGCATGGAAGTTTTCCTTTCAGGTGGAACTATTGTACTCTGTGCGCCCAGCGCCGAACTATGTATCTCCATATCCCTATTTCCGATATAGGGAATTTTTATAGTTTTTTTGCCACCTTTAGGTATGCTAGCTTGATCATTTTAAAATTTTCCTTTGTAAGTCAACACCCTCTTTCTGTTCTAATAAGAAAAGGCGAATTGTCCTCATTGAGCTTGAACTTCATCTGAGCACTATCGAAGATCAAAGGCTACAATGTGTGCGGCAATTTATTCGATGGCACTGGGTCCTGTCATACCTACATACGTAATTATATGCGACCCTATTAGTTCTGTCTATAACCAGTTCTGCCCTGTCGTCAATCAACGTTCCACACATTCTTCTTTTTTATCTTCTTCTACCTCGTTGTCCAGTTCATCATGTGGCTGGTTATTCTTTAAGTTTATCGCCTGCTGTTCAGTGACAGACACACGCCTCCATGAGCTTTTCGAACCTAATGTGCGTTTTCGAGTGCACTGAATAACCATTCTCCCTTAAAGACACCGGGGGAGGGGGTGGCAATTTCGGCCTGCGGTACTCGCTTGTAGTTCGGCTATTGCACACATGGAGCCTTGCCAAGACGTCGAGTGAGAACTCAATGGATATTTCTACTGCAAACTTATATTACATGTTCCTTCTTCCTTTCATTGTCTCACTTGTTTGCGTCTGTTTGTTGGTATTAGGTTGTCGGGAAAGTTCTTTCGTTTTTTAAAAACGTGCTTCTTCCCCGCTAAGCTACTTTCCAGCAACTTCTTCGTACAAGTTCACACGCATCTGTAGGTATTATTGTCTTTCTTCTCCGGGATAACCTTTTTCGGCGAAATGAATATATCAAAGGAGTACTTTCGGGGCCTTCTACTATTTGGTTTTCAAATATGGCCTCTCAACCCGAGTCCAGTCTTCGTATAAACGCTGCATTGTGGGAGGGTTCAATGTCCGAACGTGTGGCACAACTTTTGTTCAAACGACATCAAAGATTCTGACCGGTCTGGACCCCCATCGGAGGTCGACAACGAAGGATTGCGGGTGCTGGCTTGCAACACTATACTAACAGCAGACCTATACTGTCAGCAGCCGTATATTCTGGTCGCGAAAATCACAGAGCAACGTCCGAACCATGGCACCATTCTTTTCCTACACGATAGTGCTCGCCCGCATATAGCAAAAGCGACTCGCCGAAAATTTCTCGAGCTTGTATGAAAAGTGCTGCCCAATCCACCTTATAGCCCTGATCTTGCTCCATCGGATTATCACCTTTTCCTTTCCCAATCTAACGCCATTCAAAGAAAAACCTTCGATAATGAAGATGACATGGAACGGTGTTGTGCAACTTCTTCAAACCAAAGCAAGATCAGTTCTACGCCAATGGCATAGCAAGTTTGCCTGAAGAAAGGCGAAGAGTGGTAGAACAAGATGGTGATTACCTTGTTTCTTAGTATGCTCTGTGTTTTCTGATAAAGTTATAAAATGAATTGCTTAAAAAAACGAAAGAACTTTCCCGACAACCTAATACATTTGTTCAACATCATCATGGACGAAATCATTTACGCCCTTCTTTGTCTACCTCCTCCGGAGGCAGGCCACTGGGACTCTGAAACGTGCAGTTCGAGGTGAAGCGCGCTAGGATAGCTATAGCGCCTCACAGGCGCGTTTATCAACGCGAGTTTTGCTACACCTCTCCCTTCTGTGGGGGAGTAGTGATTTCAATAAGCTTTCCTTCCTTCCTCGCCCCCGCCCCCGATGCCTTTAATGTAGACTGTAGATTATCTGCGGTTGTGAGTACGCGGCGGCCAGGGATGTGCTTGGTTTCCATAAAGAAATGACTGTTTTAGTTTTTTTGAATATTCAACTATAAATAATGAACGATTACATAATCTGTTTATTTTGGATTTTGAGAGATTTGAGCTTATCAACAATTACATGGATGAGTTTTTTTCGGGGAGCCTTCTAACAAAGATTCCGATTTTCGTTTTGCACGACCCTTTTGACTGCCCTCAAATCACTCGATCTGATCGATCCGATTGGCTATTCTTTTGCTTGAATTGTTTTATTATCTGTTAATATTATTATTGGAGTGCAGGGATATAAGCAAAAGTTCAGTTGGGAACAGGTTTACAATTCTCATCAGTTATTTCCTACCATTATCCAAAACACCTGTCTCAAGTTTCAAAAAACGTTTCTTTTATGTGTCATATACAGGAATTCTATGTAAAACTGTTAGCACATTGTTGTATGCAAGCATGTCCAACAGAGAGATTCTCGTAGACAATTCGAACATTTTTGTCCAAATATGACTAGCACTACCTTCAAGATCGTATATGTGGTACATCGCCGCTACACCGCGGCCACAGTAAACCTAGCTGTCGAAATTTGCCATCTTTTGCTCATACTTTTGTCATGGACTGTCTTCTCAGTCCATGAAATAAGCATGAGCAGAGGGGCGTTGAGTTTCGCAATGTGAGGGAGTGTATTGTCTGTGATTACACCAGCATTGCAATTCGTTTTACGAATACAAAACCTGCAGGTACGTTAAAACGGTCTTGAAATTGTAAAACCTCAGCACTAGGTATCAGTGGAGGGGTAAAGAAGACAATGACGCCGTGAAACCTATCTACAGCACTGCAGCCGACTTACAATACACCCCAAATGACTTTGTTGGGACCCGGTTTTTTTCACTGTGCGAGCCATATGCATGGCTTGCACCGACGAATTTTTGCTAGTTTAATTGTTGACCTTTGCACTTCACATTGCGTGGTGCTTTGTCCACAGAACAATAAACCACTCGCTATAACCGCTTTGTTTAAAATGTGTTTATCGCCAAGGATCAATACATACTGAGTGCCACACTCTTCCGCTGACATCTTTCTCACAATGAGGCAACCATTTAGTCAGTACAAGCTTCATCGTGTTTCTCATTATTAGAGATTGTAATTATTTGAAGATTCAGATATTATTCATTATGTATGTTGGCTTCAAATAGACAGTGCATCTCTATTCAAAAATGTCTACTGTGGTTATTGATTTTTGTTTTTTTGCGATTTTTGGTAGGTGCTGATTTTCGCCATGGCCCGCGATGCAAAGTTGATATGAGTATGTTGGGTATTAGCATACAGTAGCGCTCAAAAGTCTTCGGCCAAACACTTTTTTGTCATAACTTTTTTTCTACTTGACCAAATTTAACAAAATTTTAATATGTGGTACCTGAACCTATTGTCAACATTTTCTTCTACCTGAGCGCCTCTTGACTCTTTCATGGTTTTTTACAAAAATTTATTACAAGACCACCGGAATAAAAGAAAAAGACACGGTCAAGAAAAACGGCTCTTTACAAAAACAAAATGAGCACGCTTCAGAGAACATCAAAATTTTGTAAAAAGACCACGACTTTTGATGACAGCAGCACAGCGGGACGGCATAGGGATGGCACTCCAAAAACAAAAATTTTCATATAACAACGTAACTTATACCGTTGAGCGCCAAAATAATATATTCAGTATGCAGTGTCTCCAAGTACAACATACAAAAATTTCTCTTAGATCGGTCCAGTCGCAAAAAAGTTGCAAGTGAAAAACCCAAGTGAATAACCACTTGGCCGAAGACTTTTGAGCGCTACTGTATCTGCCCGCTGAGCATGGAGTCCGGGTTCGAGCCCCATTCCACACCGAAGCTACTGCCATAACTCAGCATACTTGCATTGAATCATTCCATGAGTAGTGTCTTTTTTTCGAACGTAAATTTCTTTAAAATTGCAAGTTTTTGCAGCATATCATATATAATTTGAAAGAGGTTTTTGTGCCCTACAAAAATTGCTGCTTAGTTTTTGAGTAGAATGAGGCCGACATTCAGGCTGGTGAATAGGTAAATCCTGCCGACAAAAAGTGGCTGTGTCGGCAATTAATTAAAACTCTTTCCACTTTAGGGAAACCAACCAATTGTGTTTCCCCCGACTTCCTTCTGCAATTTTCAATATTTAGTTGATCAAAAAGTCGAATCGATCTTTTTGCTGAATTCCTTTTTTCCGATGGCACCCACTCCTTGCTCAGCATTGCTTCAAGAACCATTCGCAAGAATTTTCCTGCTCCATTAAAATGTGTTTCGTTTTTGTTTTGGCTGTGATTCATATTGAATTTTAAAATGTGTGTTAGCGGCCCAGTTGACATTATTGCGCAATTTATTTTTTCAACAGAAACTCAAGAAATCCGGTCAGTAATGCTTCGCCGTCCCTACTCATCACCAGTACTTCACGTTTTACCATTCATTAAAGACACACCTCGCGAGAGAGCTATCGCGCGTGTTACATGATGTAGAGGCCCTGGTTTACCCACTAATAAAGAAAAATGAATAGAAACCCCTCAAACCCACCAAAAATAAAGCTCTCTGCCTTCAGTCCTCGTACGAGTATTGGAGATTCTGGAAGAGCTTTTCTTTGATGATTTCGCGGGAAGTGCAACGATATCACCTGTTCTTCCCTGTTGAAGCTGCCTTCGCTATTGATATCGCTGCCTCACCTTGTTTTATCGCAAGTTTCCCTCTCGTCTATTCCGGATGTGATTCGGCTCAGTAGGCTCAGGTCGACAAGACCGTATGCGGCGGGGGTGAGCCGTGGCACCGCGAAAAGGGTGCAATCTCCACAACCATCCAAGGGTCTACCTGCCCTGAGAAGGAGAGCACCACTTTGATTATCGCGTGGTGTGCCTTTAAGTGATTAGCTAAGAAAAATTTTCTTGCCTTGGTTCGGAGAAATTGTCAAAAATCACCGAGCTGTGGCTGAAAAACAGAATACTTAAAAAGAGCGACATGACTTTTCAAGCAACCGATTGATGGGGCTTATAGAAGGGGTCGGGGCTAACAAGTAATAAGTACGGGACATATGATTGATCGATTTTCTCTGGCGTGAAAAATAGTGTTCTAATTGATTGCCGGGTTGGTCAATGTTTGTCGACAAAACCAGCCATTTCGCCAGCCTAAAAATTGGTCCGATTTGATGCACACTGAAATTAACATACCGTTGTGTATAGCAGAAGAACCTCTTTCGATACTGTATGACATGCTGCAAAAACTTATAATTTCATAGGAGAAAAATTACGTTTGAAAAAACGACGCTGCTCATAAAAAGACCCACTACATCATATAAATGTTGAGCTTCCAACTATCCGACTCTCTTACAAATCTTTTTAGTTGTTTACATAAATGAAAGGGTAAAATTGAAGTGATTCAGTGATTTATGTCGACCAATCTGACCTCATTGTTTATTTATTTCTACTCATTACAACTCTTGATTTTGATTTGTGACGAGTTGTATTCTAACTTCACTTACATTTTTTATGTACATATTTTTTGTGGTAGTTCCTACTCAGGAGGTCTCTGAATCTTTTGAAGTCGTATTGCACGTCTTTGATAAGGTGAACGATACACTACGAACCAGCTCTCAGCTACCCGATTAACCCGATTAGGCAAATTTTCTAGTCGAAAAACGCAGGTGATCCTGACCGGAACGCACGGGTGGAGCAAATGCCGACCGCACTTTCTATCGTTTTCATGCAATTTTTCCATTGATTCAGTCCATTCTTTCATTCAAAAACTTGCAGTTTCGAGCGGAACCGTCGCTCTAAAAAGTGTTCAGCTTTTGTCCAATCAGCTGTCCACCCGCAACTTATCACCGGGAAATTCAAAAATACAATGACTTAGCATCATTGCGCATTGCTCTTTTCGACCAACTCAAATCAAAAAGGTTTTTAGTACAGTGCCTTAATGTAAGCTGACGTGCTTAGCCACCTCCATATCGCTATCATCAAATCCAAGCATCCCCTTCTTTCAAAGACCGTGCCAAAGAGGAGCCATTATGGGTAATTGTGGTCGATTGATAAAAGTAAGTAAAATATAAACCAGAGACTTTGAGCAAGAATAGAGAAGGAACTAAATGAAACGGTAGAACCCTCATCTTCCCATCAATCTCAAATACGAGTTCTCGCTTCCTCTGCCTCTCTGAGGGGTTGATACAGACGGAGAGGCCAGCTAAGCTAACGTTACCGAGTTGCTCTCCCTTCCACGGCTGCTTCGCCGTTGGCACCAGTAGCAATGCGCACTATGGTAAGCCGCCAAGAACATGCTATGGTGAGAGCTTCAAGTTTGGAGTTTCCCCACATCTTCTTGAAATTAGCTTCACAGGGTACAGAGATATGTACCTTGTAAGGTAGTGCTAGGCATTGTCTCATATGTATAGAAGAGCTATGGATATAGCTATGGATATGGATAGAGCTCGTATAAAGGAGGTTTGTTGTACGGAAACACTGCTTATGTGCGAAATCCTGTGGTTGCGTAAGGAATTCGGTGTCCACCCATGAAGCTCCTTCATTTTTGCTCTCGGGGAAGAACCTACATCGAAGAGATAAGCTCCATGAGCCTCCAAACGCCGATATCTGCCATTCAAGATCGCGCACGATACGCACAATGTAAATATTTCAGAAAAGCGTTTCTTGATTGCAAATTTTCTTGGCTTTCCACTTCCGATCCCCCTCACTACCGCTAATGGCGCCTTTGAGTCGCCAGTAGGGGTAATTAGGGAAAATATGATAAATCTGTTGAAGGCAATGGGTATGCTAATTTGCTCAAGCACTCACCCGTCAAAGCTATAAATAGAGGTGTTTTCCACCGGTAAAAATGCATTTCGGCCATTCAGTCATTCGGAGCGTTTACAGTATGCGACTTGCGTTTGCACAAGCTCTACCTAGCGGCTGTGCTCCAAAGTCGTCCACTACGCACAATGGCGAGCAGAGCGGTGTTCACTTTTGCACATTTTCGGCGTTTTTCTCTGTTCCGTTTTGCTGCCAGACCACTCGGCACCTCCAATTTCGTTTATAATACCAATAAATTATGGGTCGAAATGATCATGGCTATTGCCTTTGATTTACTCTGCACGAACATTCACTCTTCCGGCTTTCATTGCAGGGTTTCATTTCAGGGCTCGCTAGAAAACGAGTATAATTGGCCGAGTTACGGTCGTGTGATTAGGGCAGTTGACAGATGGGCTTCATAACCTTGGCCCCATTATGAGAATTAGAATAGTTTTTCAATGTTTCGAACCACCGTGATCAATTCCCATTTTCTATGTTTCTTGTAATTTCACCTTCTTATTCGTTCATTTTAGTACGCCCCCCCCCCCCCTCCAACTACCTATAACATACTGTCAACACATTGGCGGCTCTTCGAGTCTCTGTCTGTGGAACTCCACAAACTCCTGCTCGAAAATATTGGAAAACGGTTTTGAGATCACCTTGGTTGGCTTGTCATTTGTTCTGCAGAAGTGTGCTACAGAGCAGAATAAGGGTGGTGCTCAGCGTGAGGTTAGGACTATCCGATGGACAAGGAGGAAATGCCCACGCAAAGGTCTACAATTCTTCCCGAATTGCTTCCCATCAGGGACGGAGAATAAAAAATAAAAAGAATCACTACGCAGATAATACATATAATCTGTTCCTGTTTCCCCACAACTGAATGGCTACATGTGCAAGCCTCCTAATATTTCTATTTTGATATTTGTTTCAGAAAGTACATAAGAGTTACCATAGCATTTTCTACCAACAAGTCAGAGGAATTTTTTCCCGTGAGCTTGGGTGTTGACTGCCGGAACTCCTGGGTTCCTTGAGCAAAGCACTTGTAGATAACTTGGCATGCTTCCCCTCTCTTCATTGCCGTTGAATATATTGGATACCATGCAAAGAACTGATGAAAAGTCAAGTCAAATGTTAAAGGAACCGTGCACGGAGAATGAGTTTCTCTTTTACCCATATTCATCTTATATTTCCCTAATAAGGGCCGCATCCGGCTTGGATACACTTTCTCATAGTGATGGTCGAGGGGATAAGGGCCGCATCCGGCTTGGATACACTTTCTCATAGTGATGGTCGAGGGGGGCGGGGAAGCCCCAAAGTAGATGCGCGCTCCGTCCTCCGCCGCGGTAGGAAACACATTGTGGAAACGGAGTGTTGCATAAACAGTCCCACAACATATGCGCCTCCACCGGGCGGGCATTTACTCTGAGGTTTCCCACCCTTAGCCACCACTTTGAGAAGCTGTATCGCAGCCGGATTCTCACTTTTTTGCGTTAAACTTTGCATGTGGCCCTTATTAAGCATATACAACATAAATAAAAGGGTAACAGAGACGCTTATTTTTCCGCACGATTACATCAAAGACAGTGATAGGAGTGAAGTGGGTAATGGGAACTTCTAAAGTGGGTCACGCAAATGAAGGCTAGGGGTGATAAGGAGCCTGCGGGCTTCATAAGAGCCGTTCCCTTCAGCAGCTACCACTTCTTTTATGGCAGCCCGGCCCTCTTGAGAGTAAACGGCAGGTATAGGGCATTATTTCTCGGGTTTTTGACCATTCCATTCGATTCTCCTCACTTCCGTGCTATTGAGCACTTCGACCTTCATATGTGATGATCCTTCCATATCCGGTCCGAATAACCCCTATCACTGTTTTAAGTTTGAGTGGTGGTTGATCTTTTGGAATAAATCTTGCAAGTCTCACATTGTTCAGTACATATTCAGATCAACATGAGGCTTCGGGACAAGACAATGGTGGTTGATCTGTTGTGTGCTGGCGGAACTGTTAAACACGACCCATACTGTCAGAACTTCCTGTCTTCGCGTGAGCATGTCCCAGCGTGTATTCTTGCACAGGGAGTGCCGTGGGTGGATGATCACAAAATCTTTCTCAGGAGCTTGGTGTAGGGCACCAGAAGTGATTGTCGGGAACTTCAAGGTTTCCATAATGTTTCAAGGAAAAACTTTGTTGCATGGCCGATCTTGCCTGCAACGAGGCCTTTGGAAGATCACAAGCAATGCTCGTAAGAAATTAGTCCTCGTAAGCTCTTTGAAAAATTCGTATAACAGCAAAGATAAGCGGCGGATAGATGAGCTGCTTGGCTCATCGGAACGCCAATAATTAGTAACACTCGTCATACAGTTTCCTCCAGTGATTTCTACAACAGTAAGTATGACGTGGTCCGGGACGATTCTGCGCATTTGTTCGCGCAAGTGCATGTTCCTCTTCTTTGCTGTCATCACATTTTTGTCAGATCCTTGCGTCTCTTCTGATCGATTAACTAATTCATTAACTCCGTAGCATGCCCTTGAACTTGGTCTGTTTTTTTTTTCAGAGAAAGAATAAAGAGCTAGAAAATTACTAGAAAATTATATTGATTTAATTAATAATTATGTTGATAGAGTGGAGCTATTCTGAGTAATAAGTCGATCAAGTAGAAAATTACAACACCTTATGCAACAAGAAGCCTATGAAAATACATGGGACAAGATTAAAATCATTAACGCAATATGTAATTACGAGTAATTCAAAATAAAAGAGTCCATAAGCATAAGTGCAATATATAATATCAGTTGTGCGCGTAACATTGTGGGGACAGTGGGTCGTTAACTGTTTTTTTTTAATAAATTTACTCAGTACCCATTACCACATCAGGCCCCGCCGATTGCGGGCGCGTTTTCTCTCAATTTGAGTGTCTTCAAAATAACTTAGGCGTTGGTCATTCCTGCGTTATTTTCCTAGTATGGCTGCGTTGGGCACAGTTATGAATTTTTTTGTACGGACTCCCACTTAGGATGCGCTCTACCCAAGCCTCCTTCATGACTTCAGAAAACTCATTTATGATCTAAAGTCACCTTTTCCCCACCTTTAGGTCACACTGGAACCAATTTCTGATTTTAGATCTGGAAACGGATGCGCGCTCGTCCATCGTGGGCGGAGCTCAACATGGCATGGCTCATGTGTGCTCTTTACTTCTTTACCCATGCTCTACCCATCCAAAACTTGTCCCCATTTCCACAGGCTTTTTTCATGTGATATCCATGTTCCGTCCACCACCACAAACGTCCCGCTCCGTGTGCCCAGGATTCTTTCGTGACCTTCAGAAACTCGTCGCTGCCCTAGATCCATCTTTTCTTACGGCTCATTCGAACCCAATTAACAATTTTTGTCTAAAAACGGAACATTCTAGCGCACGCTCCGCCCAGAGTGGGTGGAGCTCAGCTTGGTTCATGTGTTCTATTAGCTTCTTGTTCCATGCCCCCCTTCCCAAATTTGTTCCCATCTCCACAGTTCGTTTTTCATATACTACCTAATTTCGTGCTAGTGAACGGACGGAGGGACGGTCGGACGTAAAGACAGACGAGGCGTTTTATGTATAGTAAGGATAATGAATGTGAGCATAATATTAGTTATGAATACAAGCAATAGTGCTAGCCATAATGTTGAATAACTATGTCGGTGTACCTCGTGATATCAGTACTGAATAGTAAAAATATCATATAAATATAATAATAATTACAAATTTGGGTTTGTATGCCAACTGCATGCATATTATGTACTGTGGCACCGCCCACGCATCTCTGTGATATAATATTTGTTGTCTCTAACGCATTCACGTCTACGTCTTCATGTATGTTTTCACCTTACGTATGCACACATATTTTGAGTGATTGTTTTTAGTTTACTTTTTCATGGCTGGTTTTTTTGTAACTTGAATGACGTCATAATTTCACGTTTAATGTGTGGTCTATCGCACATCGTTCACGTTGCCTATCTACTTTATTGACGATTACAACTACATATTTGTTGTGGGTGGGCAGCGTATGTAGTATAGTTAAGCCTGTACTGTAGGCTACCGTCTGCACAGCACCCGCAGGGCGTGATCTTCTCAAATTCGCTCTGACTTTTTCATTCCGAGTTATCATCCTACTTTTAGCCCTTTTGCTATCCGACCACAACTAGAAAATACATTCAGTTGATTTATAGGAGAATTATTCGCTATACATTTTCATATTTATCGGTTACATGTCTGGTTATATGAAACCATTACTCAGCGTTTTCCAATGAACTATTCATGGAATCACAATTTTGGCTCCGCCCATTGGAGAACCATGCTCTACATAACAAGCCTGAAATTCCAAAATTCGTGTGACATAAACAATTATCAAAGCTATCACTGATAGCTCTATGGAGCGTGACTCAAAGGCAGTTATGGGGTAATATGGTTGATAAGAAATCTCTGCAAGAAGTCGATCACATGTCAACTGAGGGTCAGAGACATACTCGTGTCGGAAACCCCGTCTAAAAGCACCCCTCTGAGCTGTAGAGGCGGCGTAGGAATTAATAGCTGACGCCCTTGGATGACAGACTCCGCCTCCTCACCGAAGAATGGCCGAGGTATAGAGTAATGAGCATGATAGCAATGTAATGCTTATCGTATGGTATCAAAGTCGTATCCATCGAAGTGACATGGTGCTAGCCGTGTGAGCTTTCGTGGTGTAAACGTCCACCGATCAGTATCAAAGATTGGACGAATCAAAACAACTGAATTACCCCTACCCCTGCCTTTAACCATAAATGCCGAACGTATTTATCAGTATGGGTTGATGAGTGTTGCGTGCAGTCTATGTATTACTATATAGTTTTTGCTATTTATAACATTTTTGGCAGTCACGAAAATGCACGTCTGCGCGTAGGCAGCAGAAAATGATTCATTTGCGCCCTTGCCACTGCATATGCCCTACACAGTACATTTTGACTGCCACTTTGAATAATAGGGTAAGCTTACCGTATAACTCTTCATATATGGTTTCTCAGTGATGTGAGAAATGCTTGGCATCAAAGAAGCGCAATGCGGTATCTGAGTTTTCCAAATGTCAGCATCTGTCTTTTGAAATCTTCTTTCCGCTGTTAGTCTCAGCCATGGTGTAGCAGCTTTGTGCTATGCTTCTATTACTTGACAAGAAGGGCTTAATGGATTCAGCAAGTTAGCTTCGATATAGCTGATACACCTGGAAACGTGACTTCAAGGAGATTTCAAAGATTTAATCTCAGTGCTGAAATTTCATGACAACTAGCAGTTTAAAAAAAAGGGTGAGAGGGAGGGGTCCATCTACCCACTTAACAAAACACTGCATTGAATTCCTTTCATAGATCTTTTAGACATTTTTGTCTATGCAATTGCTCGCACACGGTAACCTTTACCGCAGTCAGTCAGTCAAATGTGGTACTCAGCACTCACGCGGAATCGGTGCTGGATTCTATCAAGCTTTATGGCATAGTTGAGAGGATTAAAACTGCTTATTATTATCCTCTCTTAATAACTTTTGTTTTGGTTAAAGATGAGAAATTCCTAGTCACCCAATCGTCTTGTCATCTTTCAGTCTACCACTTTATTGTCCGAATAACTATTGACACAAAATTGTGCTTAGAGTATTTCGTGTCAGTGTTCCTTAAGTTTGCCTCATATCGCTGCTGCTTGTTACCTTGATATGAAGTAGATTTTCGCCTGATTTCATGAACATCATGCTTCTACTTTATGCCTTTCCTCATTCTCTGGTTTGCTCTTGCTAAATCCCCACCCAGATCGTAGCATTATTTGAGGGGCACGATGCCTGTGCAGAATATGTAATTAATTAGGAGCAAGGAAAACTCACAAAAAGAGCACTTTTGTTTTTCAGACATTTTCGGTCTCTGTAACAAGTATTCTCATGAGGTCGGGGAGGATTTGGTCCTACCTAATAAAGAAAGGCGAGGAAATGCGGGCGGGATGAGGTAGACTGGAGTGGTAGAGGCAACCATGATCTCCTGAGAGATTGACTGTGAATCAGATGAGGGGAAAGTAGCGTCACATCTTCTTTCCACTCTTGCGCTCGTGGAACATAAAAAGATACGTTTTTGGCATTAGTGAAACCCTTGCTGGAATGTGCCGGACTTCTGGAGTCCAACGGATGTACAAACCAGCGCTTTCATCATCTGATACGAATTCATCTACCACGAAGGTATAGGTGGAAGGTCGGTAAACCTGAGCAGGCGTTGATGCAAGATTCGATACTCGCACACTGAGAGCTGGAGCGAACGCCATGTCACTACACCACCACTACACCGTTAGAACACTTACCATCTGGATCAATCGAACCGCTCATACCTACCCTGTAGAAAATAGGCTTATAATCATTTTTTATAATATTTCGTTGATATTTCAACAAAAGACATAATCACCGATAAAAAAATTAACTGGATTGTGCATGTCGGAAAATTTAACTGCGACGGAAAAAAATGAGCGCCCGATGAGTCCAACAACTTTGGTTAGTGATAGCTCGTGCATCAGAGGAATTATCTGCTGGTAGGCTGGAAAATCTGGACGCATACGGCACTCCACTGTTACCACTGATTCTGAACGAAAGTTTGATTCACGGCACAACCTGATTTGCAATGCAGAGCTTTTTTGATGTTTTATTACTGCAAAAACAGTGATAAATGTCTTAGCTATCAAGTCCATATCTGTTTGTAGCTGCAGCACATTTACATGAAATTGCCCTTGTTTCTCCCTATTAAATCTGCGATACAGCGGCATACATAGGAAAACATACTAATGCACAACTGAAGTGCCCATTCGTTGCTATAATTAGGCCCTGTCCCAATACAAGATGAGCTCCTACGCAGATTGAAGTGACATGGGATCAATTGGCAATGTCGGAGATGTGTCATGCGATAGAGCGATAACGAGCTATCGGAGGGCAGCCGAAACGTCGTCGGATGGGTGTTGAGATGCGCAAGAGGTCTCAGAAGGAGAGAAAGGGGTTAGGAGAATATCTGTCGGAAATACTCGTGCATTGTTCAAAGACACCAGAAAGGGGTAATTTTGGCTTACGGTAGAACAGACGTAGTGTGGACGAGTTCAAGTGGCCGCCATTGCACAAACTCGCCAATTTGACGCCTTGGCATGGTGCTAAAAGAAGATGTTTCTATTATAAATTTGTTTCTTCCTTTACTTTTTACTTTGTTCTTTCTTTTATTGTTTCTAGATGTACTTACATGAATGCTAATGTAGTTAGGAATGGCCACTCCACTGCGCTGGGAGTCAGATGCTACAACTAACGTTGGCCCACGGCCCTTCTCCTACAGCGGACAACTCGGAATGGATGCGCTGGTGCGAATGGGATGCGAATACACACCGCAGCGTCGCACTTTTGAGTCCGGGTTTTTTTCGCCTATTATCGCTTCTAACCTCGAGTGTTCGTTACAAAATGCTCATTTCTTTGCATCTTCCTCTTGTTTCGGACCCCCTTCCGGTTCCTTTAATTTTGATGACGCCACTTTTCCTATCACTTTACTTCCTTATTACTGGCCTTAACACTTTAATTCTTCTCTCCTGATCAGGTATACTTTACGGAAACTGTGATAGTCTAGGGGCTGCCTTACCATTTATATCGATAATCGCAATCAGTAATCGATGATCATATAATCACTACTAATTATTAGTAGACAAAACCTTCTATATCACCGTCTCATAGAGGGCCCACAACCACCTACATACATATTACGTCCGCCCATATGGATCAAATTTTTTGGGTAAGCATTGTAGCTCAGGAAAATTACGAACGACCAAAAATCCACATTGCAACGAAACATTGAATGATACAGTTTTCTCAGTTATTTTCACCACCACTTTTGAAGAATGGTGCGCAGGTCATTTTCTTAGAATTATGAACGCATTTCTTCTTGCTCTTTTGCTAGTTCTCGCGTTAAGGCCGCGTTTATACTTTGCGCCGGCAGGGCGTGGCCGCGTTCACAGGCACCGAGGCAGAGTGGCACGAGAGTGGTGCAGAGACCACTCATGTCAGGCAACGAGACTGGGTGGCAGAGGTGGAGATGCAGAGACACGTAACCACGCCGTCGGCACAGCGAATTATGAACGCGGCATCACTTGTATCACTTGGTCATTGTTGTTTATTGTTTCACTTGTTTGATATCACATGAGCGAAATCAAACTCCCCTTACGCGACATCAACTGACAGTGACAGCCCTAGTCTCACCTGCTCACCCGCCAGCAGGCAACTCGGCCACTGAAGCGTGCAGCTCAAGGTGAAGCGCGCTATGATCACAATAGCACCTCTAAAGGGGCGTTTTTCATTGTGAGTTTCGCGCTATTGTTTCCAAATGCACCTTCCTTCCCCCACACCTCCCCGCCCCCCACCTTCCCTTCCGATGCCTCAAACTGTTTTTTTTTCTACAAGTTCGATCAGTTAATTGGCAATTTTAGATAGAAAGGTTCACTGAAAAAAAACACAATTACAGAAGAACAAAGTTATATCATCAATTTTTTAAATACTATTTTTACTTCCTGATATCCATCATAAAAATCCATACTTTCGACTCATGAAGATGAACATTTTATGCTATAATAATATGTCTGAATTAGTATTGAGCTATTTGGCATCGTAAAGGCAAACCATTTCCTAAAACTACGTTTCTTAGCTCAAACAGGTACCATCATCAAGAAGTGTCTTTCTTATAGATAACTTTATAAGATATCCATCAACTAGAAATAACAGTTCGAATGCGCTGCAATTATGAGAGGCCTGCCGCGGTCATAGCTCACTGCAACTTGTCGAATGAGTACCAAATTTTTAATTTTTCCCTCCAAAACTTATTGCCTTCTATTGACATTGAGTAGTGGTATGGAGGAAGGAAATTCTCAAAAGAAAATAATCCACGTGTTATTCTGTTTGCTTTTCAATTTTTCCTGCCAAAATTTATTGTTGTTTAGTGATATTAAACAGTGGAATGGAGAAAGGAACTTTTGAAAAAAAAATAGTTCACGTGTTATTCTGTTTGCCTCAAATTTGTTCCAAGTTTGTGAATACGGTGTCACACTTCAAAAGTTTGTTCTAGACGGCTCAAAAATGACTAAAAAAAGCTGCAAATCCTATTGAAAGGTAAGCAACGTAGGGCGTGGTTAGTACCCCAATCGAAGCAAAACCACTCAAACGCGAAGCCCTGTCGAGATCTTCATGAACGTAAGATAAAACGGCGCTATCCGTATACCGATGGGCAACCGCAGCTGGTCTTCAGCCTTTATTCCCACGACGTCATCATCTCCTAATCTCAAGTCCCGCTACTTATATCCCGGTGTGCCTTCCGTGCAGCCGCCGGAACTGATACGTTTTACGGCTAGTGGTGCTCTTTGGCCGATCGTATCGCCGTATGGAACCCGTCGCCTGCTCACATACCCCTGGGGCCATATTTGGCGATGGTTAGTGCTGGTTAAAGAAAAGTGGACGCGGCAGCGGATCGTGGCTGATGCGCTGGCGCGGACAGCCGTGGAGGCGCCGGCGTCTGGGCAGCGGCGGCCGTTGCTGCTGCGACGGCTGCACATTGATTCTCTCGTTCCATCTTCAACCCTCCTCTGCACCTCTTCCCCTCCACCACCCACTCCTTCAGAGCCATTGCCACTGTTCTGATGCCCACTCCAACCACCCAACGAAGATTGCCCCTCACATCCAGTTTCATTTAATATTACCTCTTTGAGATTTTTAAATGAAACATGTTTAACCACCGTCTACAACCTTATCAAATTTGGCGCCATGTAATCAAATAAGAATTGATGCCGATGTTCTTCGCTCCATTCTTTCTTGGAGGCAAATTTCAAAACCGGAAAATTCTGGATTTCCGGAATTATGCATGGCTTTTCCGAAATTTCCAAACATCTACAAAAGGACAGTTGGCTTCTTCATACTTGATCCTCTGATGAGTACAAACTTCTTGGAAGTTATACTCATGAGAGGGGGGAGGGGGGAGGGGGCAGAATAGGCAAATCGCTGGATGTTGTTTTCAGGATCAGACATGTATGTATACATCTACAGTACGTTGTTGACACGTCAAACATGTAGAGAATGTTACAGTTTAACTTTAACTACCAACAAGTTGTCCCCCCCCCCTTTAATACAGCACCGCTTTTCATTCCATGCTCTCAGGCATTCCCGTTCAAGCTGCATTCAAACGGAATTGAATCGGTGGAACGGCAGATAGGATGGATCCGCGATTTGAGATTTTTGGTGATTCCTCGTAGGACCACGTTCAGATGAACGACTTGCCATTTCTCAATCCTCCATATCTAGTTAGTGGTCATCATGATTTTGGCAAATAGCCAAAATCGCGGATGCGCCGATGCGCTCATTTTGTCCACCGATACTATCTTTTCCTTGACGCGGATGTGCCAAAATCTCATTCAATTAGCTATGACCGCCGCCTTACCGACCATGACCACATAGTAAATCAATGTTATAACACCTTCCAAAGCTGTACAGTAGTGGTTTTTTTGAATTCCTACCTATTTCATTATTAATTAGTTTAGTTGGTCGTCCGAGCATTCATAGGACATTTGAGTCACCTGCGTAAGACCATGAATAAACATAACTCATACGATCGTCTCCGGTCTAATTATAAGACCTACATCGTACTGTTTCTCCTCCGCCTTCGAAATTCCGCAGCAAACATTATAGCTTCCAATTTGTCTTTTATTGTGCCCCCTCGTTTTCGTCTCCCCCCCACCACCCTTGACTTCCATCTCGTATAAGTACACAAAATGACATTTTGTGCTTTTATCTCTTTAAATTGTAACGTCTCAAAAATCCAGGAACAAAACAACTGTGAGCTGGCTGACCCCAAAATAGACGTCGATTAGGAGATAGTATGTAATACACACCTCGCAATTCGCGTATTCTTTCACGTAACATTCATTGAACTATAAAGCTATTGATTTGCAAATAGTTTCCACATTTTTACAATTACATTGTCACGAATATTTATTGCAGTGTCGTTGCCGATATTTCTATCGATTACTCTATTCGTTTTAAGGGTTAAAGGCGTACAGCGATTGTCGTCGAGTGCGGTAATCAGCTCCACGCCATCTCTGGTCATTGAGGATGGTGTTGAAGCCGTTGGAGTTCTCGGAATGCCTTGCTGATACACCATGGTTCCGTCAAAATCTTCATGAACACGAAGTCGCTCTTGAAGATGCCTACAAAAGTATTAAAAACATCGAAACGCAATGCCGTGAGCTCATCTCTTGTACTAGAAGTGGGTTTTTACTCGAAGTTTTGTTTTTTTTTTTGCTTCACGAAAGTACACTCATTCATGGCCTTTGCAAATCAATCACGACTTCATCTTACTTCAATGATACCATGATACGATTTCCTTTCGACATTGTCATGAAACTAGGCGAAGGGTCACATCCCGGACGTCTTCCCCTTTCAAGGCTTAGGTGAAATTCCCGCGGTCATCTCTTTGGATAATCCTTTCTCCACCTAGCTTGATTGTCTCAGTCTTTATCTTTATCTATTCTTATTTAGTACGATGTTCAAGACAACGTCAAAATTAGACAAAACATAACAAGGCAACACAATAATGTCACATAAAACCGCCATTAATAGGATAGTCGTTAGTTATGCCTTCTTTGAGGTCCTTCTGTTCTAGCTACTAATTCTTGCTTAAGGAACGACGGAGAGTTCCAGTGCCGATACTTTTTTAATTTCTTGTTGAGATGCGGATTCAGGTGCGCTGGCAAATGCCCCACCCATATCCAAATGGCGCTAGAATCCCTTCCTGTGTAGTTGATATAACAGATAGTCGAAGCTATTTTTCCTATTGATTTATGTCTTACAGTGATAGCGAATTTCGAAAGCATATTCTAGTTCCATGGATAGACATGTCCACGAAGTCATTTTTGAAGTAACCGGTTTTTCATAATAGATTCCCACCCATGGGACCGGCCTTTACGATTTCTCTTTTCATTTTCTTGTAACTTTATTGGAAGGAATCCATCATCATTGGTTAACTGCACATCTTTGGGCTTTTTAACAGTTTCAGAACTGAATGTTCAACAACAATTGTGACTCCAAAATATTTATTCAAAAAGCTCAGAAGACCCCCCTAAAAGTCTCGAAAGTGTTTGGAATATTTTTGCAATATTTCGGTGTTTAACACCTTTCAGGCCTGAATTTGTGGAGGTTAGCTGGTGATATATGATATACGTTGTAGGTAATAGCTTACGGGCCCGTCTCAAAATTTTTGGCGTGACACCCTGCCAAGACGAAAGGTGCAGAAAATGATAAACTAATTCATATTGCAAAAATATTCCGAAGAACTTTTGAGAGTTCTTTTGGGTTTCTTGAATAAATATTTCGGAGTCACAATTGTTGTTGAACATCTAGACAATCATGAGACTCCGGGACAGCACAATATTAAAGTTTCAGAACTTGTGAATGTATTCGAATCTGTACTAGTCCTAGTATAAATGCATGGGATGCACTTACAATCATTTTTGTTCAAGGTCAAACTGAAGCCGACACCCTTCCTTTTGCGTGTTTACCACAATTCTTCTTTGTGCATTTTGAAGGCTCACTGGAAGGACGATATGTGAAATAAGCGCATTTTTCCTTTTATTTCGTTACTAGCGTAATGCTTGATGTTTTTCTCCGATGAGAAGTGAATCTTCGGGATTCTTAGAGTCCATCATAGGTCTGGTTGGTTCTACGATGCTTAACTTGTTTTACCTTAGCAGTCCCACAACCTAGCGTTTATTAGTTCTCCTTATCTTCTTGTGGTTAGTTTTCGTGACTTAATTTCTTTTCCGGTTTACTCCACCTTTTGATCTATATATCTATCAAATAATCGATTTCGAACTTATTGTTTTGCTTTCGCTGTTTTTCGTTATACTCTTTTAGGATAGGCTTCCATTTGCCGGATGGATCCAGCAAGTACTTCTACATAGGGTGCGCTTGTTCTGCAATGTAACTTTATCCTTGCAGCTTCAGTCTTGTGTTCGAACCCCCATGAACTGAGTCAATAGACATTTCCATCTGCTTCCGTAATCTGAATCTTTCGCCTGGCACGAACACCTCCCTATTAAAACTTTCCCTTAGCACGTGGGCGAAAAAGACGGTTAGCTGCTTTTTTCCCATTAGTCAGGGGCAGCGTCACTCTCATGAGTAATCATAGCGATGGTATTGTGTTGATATGACCAAGTTAGACATACAAGTCAATGAATGATTCTAATTGATCTTTTGGCATTTAAATGGTGATGATGGGTTGCCAAAAATGGTATCGATCCTTTTCAGAACTTTCACTTGCTCAGCGTGCTTTTGCAAAGACATTGACCGAATTTAAAATTGAAACTGTGGGCACAACACAAACAGATGATGAAAGAGTCATTGGTATGTTTGTGTTTCTCTTTTTGTTCACTCGCAAATATTTTTTTGCTCGTCGATCATTGGGAGATTCATCAAATCATTTCAGGAAACTGTCTCAGGGAATTTGGAAAGCTTATAAATCAAGTTGAAGAAGAGCGCACGAAAATCCTCAATGAAGCCGAATCTCATTATCTGGAACCGCTGAAGAAGTACGTGTAGTGCCTCATCAATTTAATCTTTATAGGACTGATCATGACTCTTTCAATGTGCTGTACACAGATACCCCATTTGTATTTTCGGCGGCTTGGTTCCAAACAATACGTGAACTAACCTCATTCATAATTTTTGAGAAGGTATATCTCTGGATGTGACCGAATGGGGTCTCCCAGTAAAAGTCTGCGATTTGCAAGGGAGGTGAACTTCAACAGCTCAGGAACCGTGAAATGTTCGCCATCGCGCTCTGCTTCGATAGCCGCAGGGTATTTGAGAAACTAATAATGATGTCTTGCTGTCCAGTGGTCTCTTCGGAAATTTTCTGAAGTGTTTTTGCATTCGTTTTTTTTGATAAGGCATGCTTTTCTATCACAGAACCCTGTTAAGGTTCCGCGTTGAGGCGATCGGTCGAACATTGCATGAAGAAAAGCGTAAATATGAAAAAGAAAGTACAAAGTTCTATCAGAGTTTGGAAAAGCATCTTCATTTGAGTACGGTGAGTTCGTTTTTGGTCGAAGTGTAATAAGTTTCCCTTCGACCATGATAACTGTTGCAAAGTTTTGTTTTTAAGTGCTTTAAATAAGGATTGGTGGGCCGAGTCATAACAAGTGACGTGTAGCGAGAAGCATTCCTTCGCGTCATGCTTCTGAAATTCGCCGCCGTTACCGTGTTGTTGTTGTTGGTCATCGTAATCATTTGATTGCCATGACAGAAATTTTTTTATTCAATTGAACGTTTCGCAGATGAACATAGGCCGCATTTCTGAGAACCTCTCAAACCTCATCTCCACTCGAAGTAATCATAATTATATATAGTAACGGATGCATAGCACCTCACGAATATCGTAAGTACCCCAACATCCTTACAAGTAGCAAGCTGAAATCCCAAACGCCTTACTGGGCCTTACTGGCCTTGGAAAGTTCCTCTTTCGTTTGGGTTTTCAAAACTGACAGATCATCCTCGACGATACTTTACCATCGCTTTTCCGCTTCGTTGACTGTAAATTCTATTTTTCAGTAATTCCAAAGCAGATTGCTCTGGAAATCTCTGCGTGAACTTTTTCAGTTGATGTTTTGTTGCGTCTGCTATATTACACTTGATCACTGTAAACAACCCCACATTCGAAGATTTTTTTAGATGCGGAAAAACGATTTTCGTGAAGCCGATGCTCAGTTAGATATCCAACAACATAGTTTCTGCAAAGCTTCTTTGCAATACGTTGCGGAGATTCAGTCAGTTCAAGAGCGAATGAAGTTCGAATTTGTCGAGACGCTCAGTTCCTTCCTGTACTCATGGTTAACCTTCTATCACGTTGGTGCGTTGTCTTTCTCTATTGCTTACTTTTCCTGCAGAAGTCGCTATTTTTTATTATTACTAGTATGATACTTCACTCATGATCAAAACCTTCACAAGGTTATCGCTAGAGACTCTAATATAATTGCCTCCTGCTTTTAAAAGTTTTTTCTGCATTAGGAGTGAATCCACCACATCCATCAAACAAATAAATATGAGGAATGATCAAAGAAACTGCAGAATGAAGTGGGAATGTGCAGAAGAGAATGTATGTTTTCTAGGGCACGTTATTCATGAAGATTTCAAGCCTTTTTTGGACGGTGTGCAGGACAGAGTACAAAAGGTGAGCATAACTGAATTGCCTAAAGCGCCCACAGTCCACCTCAAGTTAATCGTTCAGACCAAAGAAAGTTATATGGCAACCATAGCTGAAGCTGAAGAATTGAAAGAGAAAATGCTCAAGGCGCATGCTAAAGCGGTAGGTGTTCCTTTCATTAACAGTGGTCCACTTTCACGATTTTTTTGTGTTTCACCTTATTTTGTTTCTTGTCACTGTTAGCTTTGTTTGCTTTAGGTTGATTCATAATAAATCGGACAAATCGACAAATTTTAATCATTGTCGTACAACTTTTTAACGACAACTGGGATTCACTTGAAATATGCTCCATCTTTATCGATGACCTTCTGCCATGGGTTAGGCAGATCATGGATGCCCTTGCTCCAGAAAGCCGGAGGCTGGAGCTCGAAGAAGTTGCCGAGTGCCGGCTTGACGTCGTCGCGAGTTTTGAAGTCTTGGCCGTCCAGGTGGCGTTGGCTGTGGGAGAAAAGGTGGAAATCTGAAGGGGCCAGGTCTGGGGAGTACGGTGGGTGTGGAAGCACGGTCCAACTGTACGACAGCAGCTCGGCCTTGGTCGACCTTCCAATGTGCGGTCTCGCGTTGTCGTGCTGGAAGTAAACATGTGACCGCCCCCGTAGCGAACTTTGGACATTTGCCTTCAATTCTCGTAATTGACGAACGTAGATGTCGGCGGATACTGTTGTACCTTCATCGAGCAGCTCTCAGTACTCTACGCCGTGTACGCTCCACCAGCCGCGGTTTTCGTCTTTGATGGAATAGTCGCCTGACGCAAACTTCGAATGCCACAAGTACACTGTACTTCTGACGGGGGCATGCTCCTTGTGAACTTCTTTCAGACGTCTGCCAATATCCGCGGGTTCCTGGCCAGATAGCGATGTAAATAGTATGACGTTGCCGATGTGGTCTCTGGACGGCTTGAAATGGTGGCGGGATGAAACTACTTTGGAGTGATTATTTTGCGGCACTTCGAAGAGCTTTTCGTACTCATTCCAACGGTACCTCGCGCGTCCATTTTCGTTAACTCGTTGCTGAGTTATGATCTCTGGAAATCATCACTACCATTTGTCCGATTTATTGTGAATCAACACAATATAAAGTTGTTCTCATTAGAGATCTAATCGCTTTTGGGCATGGGGCTCACAAATCAAAAATACTTTCATAAATGTCGAGCCCTACCAAGATTTTCGATGGTTTTTGGATGAGATACTGCTCAGTGTTCCTTCATAGTATTTTCACATGTTACGTCATTTTTCGAGCTTCATATCCACTATCACAAAGTTCCGTAGCCGTTGAAAAAGTGGTGCCGTGAATTGGCAAGGGAAGAATCGGTATCAGTAATAAGAACAGAACGTAGCAGCCAATAGTTGTGCTAAAAACTGAGGCATTACATGTTGTGTTAACATGAGGCGCAGAAGGGTATTTCTATATTTCTTATACAAACATCGATTCTCTCTTTGTGGTTCCCCTGCACTTGCCGCTCTTTGTGGTTCCTCTGCATTTGCTTGTTGTTGGTTCACGGTGACTCTTTTACTTCCTCTTTTCTTTTCAATTTACTTTACTTACAGTTTACATCGTTACTGCTCTTTCGTAATTCAATCGCTTCCATGACTTGCACGCCGGGCTGCTCATGTTTGTCCTTTTTTTTGGCTCTCTTCGTGTTACTTTTTTTCTTTCTTTCCAGCCCTTGTCCTTGTTTCGCTCCATTCTTCTGTAATATGAGCCTCAGTCCTGATCTTCTTCCAAAACAGCAGAAATGCAAAGCTCACGAGGGTACCATTGCACACATCACTGGGAATATGATTAGCCCTTGTTCTGCTTCGTAAAATCGCATTTCTAGCATTGTTCATATGATGCTCTCCTTTTGTCTTGCATTCAGGTCAAGATAGCTTACTCCATTTCTCTTAACTATTTTTAATTTCTTAACGCGCTTACAATATGACACGAAGTCGCTAATATAAGTCTCTACTTTTCACTATGGGTTGAAGAAAATGGGCTTCTGAACTTGTAGAGGAAATTGACTGTAAGCTGAGTTAACCCAGATCTAATCACTGGATTCTTATAGACGTCAACGTTCTGGAATAATTGGTTTTCTAAGCCTTCATATGTGGAAGCATGCCTATCTGTATGGATATGTGGACCTTTCCCAAATTTCGCTTATGTACTAGTGCTTTCTTTGCAAAGACGGCCTATCCTAGTTTATCTTTAACCTCTTACCTCACCGACTTGCTCCGTTATCTATATACTTCGCGGTGTCCTGCCAAAGACTGAATAAAGCTGAACTGGTGAAGGCAAAAAGAGGTGCGACGTGCTTGTATTGTTCGCAGCTCGACATAAATCACTCTTCCTAGCCTTCGCGATTCCTTCTTCGGGCTGAATATTTGTGGATACATTTATTTTTCACAGACACACTGAATATAATTTTTTGGGAATGTTGCTAGATACGTATTTTCCTGTAGCCCTGTTATAGTGATTCATCAAAAATACATTTGTATATGAGGCAATTACATGACTGCATTTTCACAAATTATGTTTTAGACGCAATTTCAAATTCGCGCTGGTGGGGCAGTCAGCACAGGTGGTTCAGAGCGTTCATCGACCATCAAACAAGGGTATGTATACATGCAGGAAAAAAGCAAATTACCAAGTGAGTTCCCCCCCATATGTGTATTTGTATCTATTGTTTTATATGTTGTGTGTTTTCTGGTTTTGGTTCACCGTTGTCCTTTTTTCTTTAGAAACAATAGGAAGAGATGTACTGGCTGGAAAATGGACCAAATACTATTGTGTTTATTCAAAAGAAACAAGGATTTTCACAATGATACCGATAACGGCTACGTCGAAAACGGTTTGTATCTTTGTTGGATTTTGGTTGAGGCTCTGATATAATTTCAAACTTTGATAATAAGGAATATCAAAATGGTGCATAACTAATGCGGCTTTTTGATGCTGATTTTTTTGTAGTGGAAATTGACGTTTTGACGACTCCAAATGTGAAGCAGTCCCTGATTGCGATGGCGAGAACGCTCCCGAATAATCATTTAAACACGTTTTTGCCAAATTTTATCATTGTTTCGGCTAAGTAAAATTGTTGAAAAGAGCTGCATCTATTATGCACCAACCCAATAGAAATTTGTGCATTTTCTGAAATCGCTTTCCAGTCTCCAGTTTGGCGCCGTTCCAGTGCCTGATTTCGCTATTGCAAAATTCATACCATCTCGTAGAGGTTACAGTGAGCAAGAAATAGTTTTTATGAAAAAAATGAAGATTAGAAAAAAAATTAATGTAGAGAAAGGATCGATGGTGGCGGCACGGATAGAATTTGCTGCTCATCGAGTACTGGTTGATGATGTGTCACAGCTGTACATTATCCTAGGTGATCAATGCTTTACTACCTGAAAACGGTTTTGGATTTTTTGTGTGTTCGTGTTGGGATATTCGAGAGAAATTATCGAGCAATCAGTGACGGATGCTTCTCGTCCCTCTTTCTCTGCTTTTTGTTTGTCCGTGAAGTTCCTTCAAAAGGCTGACGCGTTTCGGGACGTGTTCACCGCAAAAGCTTACATGCCAAGCAACTCGTCTTTTCGAGCCGTACGGATTAAATACGTTACGATAGGTATCATACTGCTACCATGCTCAGCAAAGTCCACCTTAGGAGGCGAACCGAGCCATGAAAGGCGACTGGAGCTGAAAAGGCCGTCTCCGCCACAGCTCAGCAGTGTTTTTTTTTTTGTGGGGATTTTGACGCTGGTAGGCTTCCTGCACCTCTAGTTTTGAAGTGAATATCTTCTTTTAGGGGTCGGTTCTGCCATATGCTTTTTCTGCTAAGCATTCACCCGTTTGCTTTATGATAGATGGCTGGCGAGACGTCATATTTCCTCTCGTTTACCATAACGCTGGGTCAGCTGATTTGAGAATCGCGCAGGGATGACAAAATGATGTGGGAGTTTTCCTTGGCGTGATTGGTGTTCCTTAGCTTGTCTGGAAAGGATATGTGTCCGTGTTTCCGTTCTCCTACAAACACTTAAAGGCATTGGGAGAACTAGGAAGAAAGGGGAATCACCAAGAAATGTTTGTCTTCAGACGAATATTTTAGGTTAGAAGTAAGCGGTAACGAAACTCGGTAAATAATTTTTATGATGACAATGAAATGCGCGACATGGTGGTTTTTATTTGCGATCTCCTGCGCATCTATCAAACTGCACACATACCCTTTCTATGTCGCTCGCTGCAGGAGACGATGTCACAGGCTAATGTGATTGTAATTTGGTTGGGCGTGATCCATTTATTCATGAGGAATTACATCCTACTGATGATTATTATGTGAAACAAGAGAACAACAACATGAAAATGAAATGAAAGGGCAAATAAAGGATAAAAAGTTACAATAAACCTTTTGGCGCTAATCAAGCAACTTGCGATGCGCGCACATTCTAGTTCCATTCAGAATCGTGGTGGCTGGTGAAAGTGATGTGTACAATAAAGTTTTTTTGGCGTTAATCAAACCCTTCTTGGTATGTGCCGCACATTCTAGTTCCATTCAGAATTGTGGTAACTGGTGAAAGTGATGTGAACAATGACTTGGGGTGGCCAACCGATGTGCAGGTCAGTGCTCCTCTCCTCCCGGACGAGTCTGGTGCCAATTCACCGAGGATTTGATTCCCGCACCATGGGGGTGGGGTGCGCGCCACCCGCCACTCACCACCTTCGCCTTTTGCCATCTTTTGAAAGGGTGAATAAGCGAAAAAATACGAATATATAGATTTTTCTGATGACAATAGTCCAATCTGTGCAAAGCATTTGGAGTTATTTAGTTTCAGATCACATTGTAACCATTTGCGCTTGGCACGTTGTCAAGCGTAGTGTGCAATTTCGGCATCTGAATAAACTTCAAATGTTTGCCGGAAGTCGAAATTGCACCCTCCCGGGTGTCTTTAAGAATAGCGGGAAAGCTTCGGGCACATGTCTTTTTCCTGTGATTGTTCGTCATTTGTGACACATATTCAAAAATATCACTCCTCGGCTATGGTCAAACAAGAAAGCGAGGATGTCATTTTTGCTGGTCGAGCAAGGGGAGCTGTTGGAGGAATTGGCTTATGGAGCGTCGGCGGAAGACGAAAGCGGGATGAATCGAGGAGAACGATGAATGTGGAAAATGGAGGATAAAGTTGACTCCCTAGTCTAGTTACTGTGAAGAATTAGGAAGTGACGCACTACCCTGTTTCTCTACTCCGACAATTCAACGCCAGAGTACCTACTACCCCCCCCCCCCTCCCCTCCTCGTCCTTCCCCCTTCCCCCCTTTATTGTCGCTCAACAGCTTGACACGAGGGAGAACTGAGAGGGTAGTGCCGTTTCACAACTTTTTCGAAGGAGAAAGTCGTACTAACACCACGAATTTCTCCAGCTCGGTGCTTGGTACCGTCAACAAACAACTTTAGCAGCAGCTTCATGGGATACTTCACTCCTAGCTTGACGCTGCACCATATCGTACCCCGGTACGGTGGCCGAGGTAGTGCATGAGTAAAGTCCTGAATGAGATCCTTTTTCGGTCGACGAATCATTCCTTGACGGCAAAAGTGTATGATTATGTGAACAGGCCGTGATTGTAAACTCTGATGTCCTTCCTATTTATAATCGCTTGATAAACACTTTGGGCCGTGTAAGCAGATTTCGTTAAAACACTGAAGTTGAAGGGACGGTATTCACCGTTATAGAATGATTGCTGTGATGGATGTGGTCGAGGCTTTTCCTCTGTAATTTTGATGATAGTTTGCTCTAACTCGTTTAGATCAAGGTCAGAGGCTCTTGAAAAGGCGAAGCTAACCCTTTCCGACGCAGTGACTTCTCTTTATAAATAGGCTTTTTTTCGGGGACATATTTCTTAGATTTCTTTGGCTTTTATGTGATATGTCACATTTATAGATCCTGAATAGGGCCTGAAGTTGTAGAGCAATTGTCAAACCAAATTTTTTACAATCTCCGTTTTTTGTGACCATAAAGACTTTGCAGGTGAAGGAAAGTTATCGTACATCCTGTAAGTCCTGATAAATAAGCGTTTCTAGGATATGAAAGGTGCCTTGGGATTGTCGGTTTCGTTTAAACTGAAGGAATGTTTACGGCGATCTTCTGACAGTATAGACAAGAGGTGTGCTGAAAAGAACTACCTAATTGGATTACCTAATTCGTTCGCTGATTTAAAATTCGTTAAGATTCTGCTTCGACTTGATTGCCGATGAGCGGCCAGATGTGATGACCTTCCAGGCGCTTTCGGAAGAAGATCGGCGGCAATGGATTGATGCGATGGACGGCAAGCAGACGGTAGGGAAGTGATCTTCGAAACTCTTTTATGGTGCCTTCATGAAAGTATTTGCCTTAGGTTTACTCACCTGGTGCGGGTCCTTCTACCACTTCTCTGCAAAGTGAGTTTTTCAGAATTCGTAGACGCAAAAATGACTTCTTCGCATTTTCCCTGTTTGTTTTATTTAACGAACTATTGCATCGCTAGGAGGTTGTGCCAAGGAGTTGCAGTCACACTTTTTGTTTTTCGGCTTATGACCCAATTACTTTCGACATTGGATGAAGATTAGGCTCACAATCCCAAACCTAAATAGTGCTGATTGAGAGAAGCAATCTAGGATCCGCAATTTTTTCTACTTGTGATTCGTCTGTGAATCAAATAACCCATTTTTCTGCGATTTCGCTCAAACTTGATGCTAGTGAATGCTATGTAATCTAACTATAAATGTATCGTTCTGCTCCATTCAGGATGCGATGTCGTCCTTTTGATTGAAATTCTGTCGATATCCCTTTGAGGCCTTGTCATCTTATTTTTATTAGGTCTATGCAGAATAAATGGCCAAAACGGACTACTTTTTTCAAAACGCCATAACTTCGCTTAGACACAACTTTATTCGTCGAAATAAAAGCCATTCGAATCTACACAACCTTGCCAACGATCTGGTAAAGAAAATATGCCATCATGATCAAATTCAGGATTGCGAAAATTAATGAAGTCAACGATGGCATTTTCAACATGCATCGTTTCGGCGAACTCCTTGTGACCCAGGTTTGCATCGAGAACCGGGAAAAAGTGGTAATTCGTCAGAGATAGGTCTGAGGAATAAAGGGGGTGAGGGAGAGTCTCGATCAGTTTCTGCCGGGTGACTTGCGAACTGTGGGGTTTTGCGTTGTTTTGCGCACCCAGTAAAAAAATGATGCAGTTAGGTATCGAGCCTCTCCCTCACCCCCCTTATTCCCCAGACCTATCCCTGACGGATTACCACTTTTTTCGGGTTCCCGATGCAAACCTGCGGCAGAAAAATTATGCACGGTAAAAATGCCATTCTTGACTTTATTGATTCTCGCAATCCAGAATTTGATCGTGATGGTATATTTTCCTCACCAACGAGGATTTTCCTTTCCTCGTTGGCAAAATTCTGTAGATTCGAATGGTTTTTATTTCGACAAATAAAGTTGTGTCTGAGCGAAGTTATGGCCAATCACGTTTCGGCCATTTATTCTGCATAGATCTAATATTTTCTGACTGGAAGGCAGCTGTGAGGTAGTTCGAGTGTTCTGCAGGGGTGGCATGCAAGTGTTCCGACCAGCGTGCAGGGAGGTCAGGTCACCAGCTTGTGTGGAGGGTAATTCACTATAGAAACGACTAAATTAACATTCTTGTGAGACTAGAACATTGTACTATGGACTGTTATAGTAACCAGCTCCCATCTTCATCATAGATCGTATCTGCTTTCAGTTAGAAATTGTATTCAATGAAAGATGCTTCAACTTAACTATTTGAGTTACAAATATCCATCTTTATTACATATTTACCTTCACAAATATCTACCTTTCATCCTTAGCTTTATCTTTGACATGAGTAGACCAAGTACGTAATCGAGATCTTGAAATCAGTAGTAAATCAATCGCCTCGTAAAGCAAACCCACTCATAGTGACCTGACCCCACTAATCACCGGAACACTTGCAACACACACGTTCTGCAGTTCTTGTCAGACACACGAGTGCAATGGGTTTTTTCTGAAGTTTTTTTTTGACGCAGGATTGCTTCTTGAGTATTAATATCATTCATCAATATCCTTTCTTTACCAAAGAAATGTGGGCAATTGTGACGCGTTTCTGAGAAAGGGAGCCAATGCAGCAACTAGAATTGCCTTTTTTCCCTTCTGTTTGTTTTTTCTTGTTTGTTTCTTAGAAGTAGAAAGATGCTTTTAAGCACAAAGGAAGTTATAACAGCAAATTAATGGCATCGAACCATTGCTGCAAAGTAGTGATTATATGAAATATTATCAAAATAAGGTGGTCTGGTAGATCGCACAAATAAATACTCAAATACATGAATGATCAATCCAATCCTTTTGCTGCATTATAACTGCTAAAATGACATGGGCACAGGAGGCATTCAGCTATACAATGACGTTATCTTCAAACAAAAAACAAATGCTAATCTATGGAATCAGACGGGACGAGAATTCTCTAGCAGCACGTTAATTGTTATTTCCGATGGCATTAGCTATTGTTTTCCGTGCACATTCGTGGTCCTCAGTGGTTCGCTTGAGAGCATCGCAGAAGAAACAGCTAGTTTTTGGCGGTCCATTGTGTATTCATTTTCCTTGTTTTGTTGGCCATTTCATCTCTTTCATGTAAACCTTTATTTCTATCCAGTTTCCGAAGGACTCGGGAGGTATTCAGTCGAGAAATCTCCTCTGGTGGATAGGTGTGCCGTCATATATCTCTGCTTGGCAGCCTAATATAGGCTAGTCGATGAAAGAATAAGCACGTTCCCCTTGAGATGATGAATGGCAGCCCTTTTTAATTTGTCCATATTCATCATTAGTATCCAGACAGGAATGCACTTTAAATTCATTGCATCCAATTTTACATCTGATTTTGCAATTCTGTTGAATTCATAAGGGCATCTCTAGCGTTTATGAAAGCGTTCTAGTTGTCTATCTGAGAGATTAGTATCAGCCCCTTGTGGGACTCACCAAATGTTATGTTTTCTTTCGAAATTGCAGTAGCACTTTAGCGCAATCTGTCGTACACAATATCTTGCATGGATCCTTTGAATGCACAAGATAGCATACCCTCACAGGCATGACCGGTACCGTCCTACCGTTCCTGAAGTGATGGAAGTAGCTGTGCCAGATGCTTCAAAAGAATGCTGTTTCGACTGGGTTGGATTTGAAGTGCAGAAAGTGACCACAATGAGGCGATGATTTTGTTCCACCTTGATTATGTTCGCTGAAATCAAAATACGGCTTTGTTTGGGGTCCTTGCGTTGACTTTCTCTGATGTGCTATGCTTGCATGTATACACTTTTAACAAAGTAAGTCACATTGTACGAATAGCTCAATGGAGTTTCACTCGTGAGCGCTCAGCGGCAAGTGCTTCTCGGTTCCGGTGAGTGATGGGAGCGTTGAAGTTCCTCACATTTGGTGAGGATGCCCTGGCACTGCCCCCCCCCCCCCCCTCAGGATGTGCTTTGCCTATCCGTTTGTGTTTTTCGCTTCTCACTGTTCTACGTTATCCCTGTCGCCTTTGTTTCTCCACGCCTTCACCTTTGAGCTCCATATTTCGTGGTATATCGCAGCTGTCCCTACAACTCCTAGTCTGTATTATAAAGTTGTTGTGCGAAAGTTAGCACTCAACTTTTGACTAAGTTCCTTTCTCTCTTTTTGCTTTTTTTTTTCTTCAAAATTCTATTTGGGTTTTACGCACTTCTAATGACCGTAACATATCGACCAGAACCGGGTGAATGAGTGTTTTAAGCTGGGCTTCCCCAGTCGTCTTATTTTCTTCAAATTCCGTTCCGTGCGGTGTTCCATTTTGTACTTTCGCCAGATGAGCTCAGTTTTTTAGGTTTGTTTGAAATCAATAGGGTTTTGAAAAGGCTTAGCCTTAATGAATAGAGAAAAATGCGGATGAAGTCGCGATGTCCGTAAAGGGCAGATAAATAGCCTACGGACTGCTATTGGCGTGCATGAGAAATGAGGATTGAACGGGGGCGGCCGGCAGCTTTATTGAGCTATCCTTGACAGATTCGTCGATGTCTTCTGATTTATTTCTGTGGCTAGGAAAATGGATCATAGAGAGAATGGATTAAATGGAACTGGTTACCATCCTCTTGCATGGTTACCATCCTCCAGTATATGGGGGATTTTTCATGAAGATTCGTACAAAGTGCGTGCTGCGAACACCATGATCTTTTACTCCATGAAGCTCAGAAACCTTGGTTCACAGATGCCGTTCTCGCCGTTTCGGTCTGACTGGTCAGTTTTGTTGATGGCTAGAAATGGTGGTTTTGGGTGCCCAGCACGAAAAACCGATTGATATGTTGGATCTAGGAAAAACACCCTGAAAGTAGACTTTGCTCAGTTCGAGGTTCTTTTATTCGTTTAGCGAATTGTGATGATCCGAAGTGCTCTAACTTTAATCTGTGAGTCTAGCTCCGCCCATCTTGCTTTTTTGAGTCGTATCGTATTCCACTGCTGAGAAATTGCATGAGTTAATACTGAATGTTTGCGTGATGGATTATACCGTAATGTATATAAATTATTGATTAGTCGCTGCAGAAGCAACACGTCGTTGCTCTAATTAGCGTTCCATGTATACCTCGGGAATTTTCTCGGAAACGATGTTTCGCAGGATTTTTTACAGGCGTGGAATATTGAAACCGTGCGATGACAAAGCACATGTGTTGGGCTACTATGAGAATTTTGTTGAAATGCAGCAGTTCGTTTGTAAAAGTTTGTGCTTGTTCCCTTTGCGTTTTCTGTGATGCTCTGCTCTTAGTGGTACCATTAAGTTCCTGAGTTTTGAGTATAACGTTAGCCATCGATCGGATTCAAAGCTCCATGAGTGCTTTCCGGGGTAGTGAATGTCCATTACAATGCTTAGTTAACTCTCATTGTTATGATTATCGTAGTTTTTTTCGGTCGATCCGTTTGAGCTATGTGTGGAAAATTTTCGGTTGTATTGTGTAGCTCCATCTATTAGATTCGGAAATGACATTTGCTTGTAAAATAGGCTCCTTCAATGTCGTAACGAGCTGTCTAATTTGATATGCTGACTGTTGTTTGGGTAGCGGGATCACCAACATGGCTTGCGAGAAGTGGAAAGGTATAAATTTTGGGACTCCGGAAGGACTCAGGCGAAAAAGAATGGAGCAAAACAGGTAAAATTGACCAATAAATACCTTGCTACTACCACTGATTATAGAGGGCTTGCTTTCTCTTTTTTCACGTCACTGAAGGATCAGACAGCGGGACCAGCAGTGAAGGCCTCTGCACCCATTGTGGCCACCCTGCCGTCGGTTCCCTCGCACCGAAACCCCTACAGATCATGTATTAGTTGTAAGTTGGCAGATTTTCGCAATAATCGTTGAGCGAAATAGACATGCTCACTAGTTCAACAGTCGGGGAAGAAAGGAAGAAAATTGTCGAAAAAGCGAAAAACTGGACTCTATGAAACGATGCGGTACGTTTTGTCCCCTCTGCATCACTATATCGGTGATGCGCACGATATGACAATCAGGTATGGGAGTGATAGCTTCAAAAAAAGCAGCAGTTCAGTTTTCGATCGTCCATAATACTACTCATTCTAGGATGCAGCTAGAAAAGACTCACACTGTTCATATACCTAAGCTCGCTTGAGCGTCATATTACGGTGCTGGTCAGCTGGTCACTCATGGGACTCGAGAGTCAATACCATTTCTCACTTTGGGTAAGATGGGAGCGAGGACTGGCAGAGCTTTTTTTTGGGAGGGTTTCACCTTGGTTTACATCATCCCGTTGCTAAAGTTTGGGAGTGTCTTCATTTCTGCCGACAAAGCCTCTTTCAGTTACCATTTACTAGTCTCCTAATTACAGCCTCATTTGTTTGGAGAAATGAAAAGGCTGTGGCATGAGCACTGGCCGACCATGCCCTTCGTAAGTAATGCCCCAACTCCGTGTGGATTCTGAATCTATACTGCCTTTATGACGTTTGTCGGACTGGTTGCAGGCATGCTCCCACTGGACAATGCGCCATTGCTCATACGTAATTGAAAGGAGGAACAGAAGTCATTTATTGTACTCAGTGAAAAAATCGATTCGAAATGCTAGAATGTAAAAAAGCTGGTTGTTGGTCGAAAAGCGATGGCCACAGAATCATTCAAGCAACTACCTCAAAGACAGCCTAGGGGTAATGTGGTTATTGAGAAACCCTTGAAAAAAGTTACTTACATGGAAGCTATGAGCCTAAGAAGGCTATCTGTGGCGAAATCCTGGTGAAAAGGTGCGCATCCGAGCTGTAGAAACAGCGCAACGGATAAGAGCTGCCGCCTTTGGATGATCGACCCCGCCTCCAAGCGACGTGATACCTGGTTGACTACGATGACAGCGGCCAAGGCTGTGCGGTGATATCGAAGGTATTGCAGCGCGTTTCCGCAGTTTTAGCCTGAAGCTCACTCCAGGGAAAAGATGCTGTCGTATTTCCAAACATCCCCTTGTGTTTACTTGGCAGCATGCCAGTGGAAACCTCGTTCGGTATCGCCTCTTGACGGAAAAGTCGTCCGTGTTGAGGATCAACGAGAGAAGGGGGTCCTATTTCTCGGGTTTTCGGCCATTACCATCCGTTTTTCTGTCCTGTTACTGGGAACCTCGGCTTTCATATTCACTACTTCTTCTATTTTTTGTCCGAATTTCTCCTTATACTGCCTTCGAGTAATGAATCCGATTGAATACTACACTGGCAAGGGAAATGCTCCCCACGAGAAAACATCTCTGAATTAAGAGAATGCCGAGGAAATTTGACGCAGTCACCCCGTTCCCCGTGCTGCTCGCAAAATCTAGATTTTTCTTGCTACAGCGGGCCATTTCACCCTGGCCCTATCACTACCTCGCGTCGGCTTTTTGACCCCGTCCGTGTGTCCGAGAGCTGTTCAAGCTACGGATTACCAAATACGCTTCATTGTGTGGTCTTTCATATGGTCTTCAGCGACCACGCACGGTATATTCATATCAGAAAGCAGGAAGGGAAGTTAAATGCACGATGCCTTCAAATTTTTGAGCCTTGTTACCATAGTTGAGAGCACTATATTATAGCTTGGAGGCGGAAAATTAGGAAACGTATGTATCGATATTAGTTATTATATCCATTACATAATGCACTCCGTCCATTTAGCCAATGCATCGGACGTTTGGCGTTCTTCGAGAAAGCTAGTTTATTACCACTTGGGCTGGCCCAATACAGTGCACATCACAAATGAAAAACGCAAAATGAGCTCCATCAATGCTAATAGCTGATTAGAAATGAGCCCGTTTTACCACCTCCGTATGATGCGCACGATATTGTGCGTCGACTAAGCTATTCCAGCTGGATTTGAAACCGCGGTGTTTGAGAAATCAGGATAAAACGGACCACAATTCGAATAGTTAGAATGTACTCACAATGAGAAAGATTCATTTTCCTTGACTTCGAAAAGGTGGCACCTAAGACATCCCTCAAGCAACTTCTGCAGCTAATTGCTCCATATCGGTCGTTATCAGCTCTGATCACTCACCACTGTTGCTTCCGTACGACCCCAGTAGCACTGCAAAAAATTGCGGATACGCGAGTTGTAAATTTCCAGTAAAGCGCACACAGCCTCCAACAGACACTTTGCCGCTTAAAGACAGCATCAGGGAAAGATCGGACGAAGAGTAAAAGAAGTAGTAACGTGAAAGTCGAGATGCCTAGTCACAGGACAGAGAAGGAGAAACGGATGGAAATGGCCAATCACTCGAGAAATAGGACCCCATTCCCACCGTTGATTCTCGACGCAGACAACCTTTCCGTCAAAAGGCGGGTGGTCCGGACTAGTTTCCCAATGGCATGTTGCCAAGTAAATCTAAGGGAATGTTTGTAAATACGACAGCATCTATTCCCAGTATAGCAGTATGAAATGGAGTCGAAGAGGATGGTTTGTACTTGAGCTCCTATATGTATATCCCTTGTCAGGGTAAGACTCGATACTGCTTTCCGTACAAGAAAATGTTCAATACTGCTGTCGGATCATGTCAGGGTTATGAGGTCTGTTCGGTGTTTTTCAGAAATTGTGTTCGGAAACCGCATGTTCGACATAAACTCCTGATACTTTAAATATTAGTTATCAGGAAGAAATGCTGTGACTGACGACTGGCATTGGTTGTTTGGCGATTGGGCTAACTTGTGATCAGCAGCGTGGTGATGTTGATTCCGTTTTTGCCTATTTCCGTTTCGGGCGATGTTGGCTTCAGTAAGGCGCATTGGAAGGGTCGGCGGATGTTCCAGAGTGTTTTGCGGTCGCGACACCCATCTGCTGCACGTCCCACTGTGTCACATTCCTTTTAACTCGTAACTACATGTACTTTGTTATGTGTATACGTGAGTAAGGGAAGCGAGTTCCTGGAATAGCTGAATCCTCTAATTATTCTCAGGAATTCACTGCATGCAGATATGTTTGAATATTCATTTAGAATTGCGCGAAAGGTCTATCAATCATGCACGCGAAGTATTTCAGCCGTCGTAGGTCGCCGTCGTATTTGCTGTTACGCGATTTTCGCTTGAGTTTTTAGAGCTTGCAACGTCCGTCGTCGTTGTCGAGCTTCATCCGCCGCTTTCTACTGATCGATTGTTTTCTGGTAGAATCCCTTTTGTTGAGTCAAAAGCTAAGTTCTCTTCTTTTCGTGGTGAGCATAGTAGACGTTCAGCTGGAAAATCCGATTCTCCCAAAGTATGCCTTCGCGACATCTTGTTAACTTTCTAAATTGGGTTGGTTCCCTGCTATTTTGCTTCTTCAAACTCTATTTGCACTCTGACTTCGTCAAGCAGTGAAGGGTATTACTGTTTCCAAAATGTTTTAGGAATGCGGTGAATATGGCGGCGTTTTCAAATGAAATTGAAGTGGAAACGCTGCCGTAGCCATAAACTTCTATAGGACTACCACAGTTGTTTGCGATCCTCTGTAGCATCCCATACTGGCTCCGAACTTCATTTGTCTAAGTGGAAGAGTGCTCGGGATCAGCCGTCAACGTGTCCGTTTTCTGTTCCGATCCTGTCAGTAGAATCTTCTTGAGCGCTAATTGTTCTTGGCGTTAGGCTATTTCTTCTTCTTCTAACTCTTCCTCAGTGGTTGCAGTGGTTGTATAGTGTACCCCTAAGGTACATAACTTTGTAGCTCGAAACCACAGTACACTCGAGTGCACGTTATGATTCCAGGAGAGCGATTGTTTGTGCTTTGATTCTGCGAGTTTAGGAACAGTACATACAAATAGATGAATTTGACATGAGTGGCCTATCTAGGTTCACAGGCACGGCAGTTAGAGGAATCGTCAACGGAAAATGAGTTTCTTTGTTACCCATTTGTTCAGGTTGTATTTGCTTAATAAGAGCCGTGAGCAAAGTTTATTGCGAAAAAGTGAAATTCGGCTGAAATACAGCTTCCCAAATTTGTCCGAGTGGGCGAGCCTTCGAGTAAAAACCCCGACCCGTCGTCCGCCGCGGTGAAACATGAAACTTTGCACGCGGCTCACATTAGGCAAATACAACATGAATATATGGGTAACAGAAATTTTCTTTCCGTGGAGGAATTTTCTAAATTGAACATGACCAGGAGGAACTTACCCTCCTCCCCACCCAGTTGTACTTTGGCACGGCAGGAAGAGAAACAAATCGAAAGAGGGCCTAATTGCATTAAAGGGCAATGGATTCTGCCCTTGTTCTGTGTGCCCTTTTCTCTACCCTTACTGGCAAAATAGTTGTATGCACGGAACCTTTGTCTTTGCTTATTCTGGGATGGCGAAGTAGAAATGTCCATGTCGAGAGATACTGTAACCTGCGACGTGATGAGTCCTTAATTGCCTACCTCATAAGATGATTATGGTAGGCAGTTATGTGGAGTGGGGGGCCAAAAGTGGAGCTAGTATTTGAAGTAACATAGATTCCCATATTATTTGTTAAGGTTGCATCCTTATTGCCTCATTACGGCGCATTTTCACGGTAATGCCCGCTCGAACTGAAACCGTGCTCACCCAACCAAATCCCACCCGGCATAGAACGAACCAATTTCCAGTGGGATTTACGCGGCAAAGGAGGCTTGAGAACCATTGCGATAGAAGAGATAGGACAGAAATTCTGATGGCGGAGAGAATTTTAGCAGGGCGAAACACGTGATGTCGTTAGCTGTGCTCGATTCCATCAAGCAAAAACTCGTTCCTAGACTACAGTACTCGCACGTGAACTTTCTTAAGGCTTTTTATTCGTTTAGACCTTTGCTTTCAATGATGGATGCGATAACGCTCCCAAATTACCGCGGCTCCTTCCTATTTCCGATAACGCCAAGTTCATTCTTATTTCATGAGAAAATTACAGCAATAGCACGTATGCCAACGTCATTGTTGTGTGATGGGAATAGATGGTGACTCGTGAATTAATGCTGAGCGCTCAAAGACCGCCACTTCACTCATTCAAGCCTATTCAATGACGTGAATAACCCACACAACGTTGATTCAGGCCGATTAACGACGTTGGTTTGCCTGCCAATATCTCTCCTTATCCATTTAGCTCCACTATCTTAATAGCTATATTAGCTTGCTCCGTGTCCGTCGTTGGTGGCAAGGCTCGTTAAAGCGGCAATAAAAAGGACGTGATGGTCGTAATGGACATTTCTATGCATTCCAGAGAGAGAACCGTGATTGGACCTCTGTTATGCTAACCCTGGTTGCCCGGTCGTCATCGTTGTAGCAGCATCGCGAGCAAGTCAGCCAACTCCTACCTCTTCCAAGCTGCAGTGTGTGCCCACTTAGCACCCGGTTGCAAATTCGATTGAGTCGGCCATCGCTCGGCTGGCAACCTCATCCGGTAGCACCTTTCACGATTCCAACCCAATGTCTAGTGTTCATTTTTTCCGGCGACCTTTGTTCCTATTACTTTTTTGTTATTGGCAGCGGGTTTTATAATCTTTAGTGAGTTTCCAACGCAACGGAGCAGCTTTCGAAGCTTATCCTGGGCTCCATTTTGGCGAGTGCCTGCAGCGTTCTTTTGCTTCTAGCTGCACAGGATCGCGTGCTTAAAGTCGTCCCTCGTCAGAAACCCTTTTCGCTCCCAAGCGAAGTTTGTGTCAGTCAACTAACTATAGGAAAAACGTAAGTCGTGAATGGTCCAGGTGTGATTCGGTCTGGCAGATAGTGCGGGAGCATTGCCATTGCGCTGACCTCGAGGAAGGATATTTTGAAGAGCACACTCAGCCTTAGAGACGGGATGGTTTTTCAGCGAAAGCATCATTTTGTCGTCCTTTGTAGATAGCGCCGGGGAGTAGCCTGAATGCCCCCACCCACATATGGCCAACGCCCCATTGCCAATAGCTTCATTCTCGGAGCTGGTTTCGCATTCGCGTGCTGACTGGCTGGTATCATTCTTTTTCTCTTCGCTCTGCTCATTTGATGTAGTTATTCGTTTCTTCCTATCTCATTTCATGTTCATTATGAGCGGAACTTCCAGCCAGCAATTTCGAACGTGCAGAAATGTCGGCGATCTATCATCAGAAATTGTCGCAAAGTGCCATTCAGTGAATGTCTGCTGCTCGTCCATTTTTCAATCAGCCAGTGCGTAAAATGCGTTCGTCGTCATGGACGGACCCGTCACCGGCCGCAGATGTTCCTCATTTGGGAGTTGGCTCCTATAATATCGCTCATGGTTTACGATCATTTCACAAAGGATCCGCGTTTTTGCCTGCATTCGTTGTAGAAGGATGTCATGGTATTCATTTTTCAAAATCTTCTAGCTACAAAATAAGCTATGAAATATCACTCAGCAATTGAAGTTGATTGTTTTTATACATTATCTCATCAGTTCTGTCACATTTATAACATTTCCTGGATTTTTCTTTTTGAGATTTACGACTTTCTGGAGCTGGGGCAATGAGGCCCTACCCAGCAAACGGCTCAAAATTGTGGACAGTGACGGTGATTTATTGTAGAACATTTCTTGGTAATATGTTAAGGAGTCATAAATTCAAAAATGTTATAAGTGGGGCACAATCTGTGAACTAACGTAATACTCAAAAATGAAATGAGATGCAAAATTTTTCTTGCATTTCTTCCCTTGACGTGAAAGGAATCCTGACTGGGTTATTTTTCTATAACAGTTTCTTCGGAGGTGTTTGGAATTTAATGTAAAGGTTCTTGTTGGATCATAGACAAACACAAGTTTTCCTTAGTTTTTTTTGAAATACTGCATTGTTCTTTTGGGTTCGATAACCCCTATCCACACTCGCGATCGCGATCGTAGGCGACGGGGTGCCACCGAATAGCTGAGGTATGGCGAGCCCGATCGCGCTGTAGGTTGCGGAAGAAATTGAGCAGGTGCAAGCAAGAAAGCGCACGACTATACATGCGATGTCACTGTCGTGCGAAAGTAGCTTCGCAAGGGTACCCGCAGCCCAACGGAGCCTCCACAATCTATGCGGTGACATGCTTGTCGATTGCTTAAAGATTCTGGTAGGGGTAATTTGTGTAATGAGAACTCCCAAGGTGAATCATGAAAATGAAATGTACGGGTCTGAGAAGGTTATGTGGCGAAATTTCTGGTGAGAAGGAGCGCCTTCAGGATCTATGAGCGCCGTCTTTTTCAACAGCTGCCACTTGCTCTAATAGTGCTCGACCTTTCGCTGACAGAGGGGGTCTTATTTTTTGGGTTTTGGCCGTTCCATTCGGTTTCTTCTTTATTCTGGTATTAGTAGGCATCTGGACTTTGTATTCAAGTTCTTTTTCCCCTGCCGCTCCCTTTGAGCTACCAACTTGTGTTGTGCTAATGAAGACCGCCGAGCATAAACGAGGTTGAGGGGGTTTTGGGGGAATGATCAACCAGTGCCATTTCTGGTGACAATTGAAGAAGTACATTAGGCGCTATGTGAATACGGAATGTGGAAGCAAAAGTGTTCATCCATCCTTGAGCTACTTCTTCTTGGGCTCCTTCCACATCTGTGGCTTGCAATCTTTCCGTCCGATGGTCTTCCCTCCATTAAGTGGTAGTTTAAGTACCGCTGGATGTGGGTTAACATGCAGTGACCTAACATGTCCCCATCCCCTTTCCATATTCATGTAGCGCCGCGAAGAATTTTGCCAAAGTGGTAAGTCTATCTCCGTGGTGATGTATGCGCTCGATTTTCTGTAAGAACTTTTTAGCAGTGGCTGGTGTGGAAATGCAATTAGAGTGATAAAATGTTTTTTAATGCATGTTTTTACCATTTATGATTTCTCCATGTTTCGTGTGGGGACCGCAACTCTATAAGTCGGACTCTAAATCATTAGCATGCACCCATGCACACATTTTTCGGCCGCCCTTCATGTCAGAAAGAGGGTATCAGGTTTACGGAAAGCAATTTTCTCGTTCTTCATCTGTAATTAGAGAAATTGCTAGTTCGTTCCGGATACATGAAGAAACAAATGTATTCTTGGAGTCAAATTCCCCTCGTTCATGTGAAATTCTGCTGAATTCGCGTTTTCAGCACAATTGGACGAGACTGGCTTCGAGTTTGTACAGCAATGTATAGCATTCCTCGAAGAAAGAGGTGAGCAGCAAACTGTACCCTTTGGAAGCGAGCTTTTTGCTCGCTGTGCATGTCCTTCCAACTCAAATTTTTTTCAAGCTGTCTCGATTTCTGTCATTACTTTTTCAGGAATTCGAGAGCAAGGCCTCTACCGTAATTGTGGGGTAACGTCAAAAGTGCAAAAATTGATGCAACTCGGTTTGGACAAACGAAAAGCGAATGGTGACAAGTTGAATTTCAACGATGATGAGTGGGAGATAAAGACGATCAGCAGTGCCGTGAAGACGTTCCTCAGGTCGGTGAGAAAAAAGGCTGGTAGCTAGTCAGGCTATGATGCAGCTGTGGCCTTGCGATTTTGTTTTAGTGTAGACTTAGGCCGAAATTTTTTGCTCTCTGTTTTTGCGGTAGCGTTCTGTGACGGTGATATTACGTTTTGAGGTATACTTTTTCAGCTTCACGCTTGGGTAGATTGCCATTTTTATCGCTGGAAAATGAGGGACAGTATCTGGTATTTGATGGGAGTTATTGATAGCCTGAGGTTGACATGTGAAGAGGTCGCTCTAGTGTGGCTTTTTTCTCGATACCACCACCCTGGCACTCCTTTCCCTCCGCCCTACATAGCGCTGAGTTGTTATGAGAACTGGAATTGAAATGTTTTTTCATCACAATTTTTCCTCTTGATTCTGTAATGTGCGCCTTCTCTCTATCTCTTTCTTTTGAATCACTTCTTTTCATGAGTTTTCTTGTTCATGTTCACCACCACTGGTTACGGTATGGGGCTGATCGTGGTGAAATCCTTCGAAGGAACACAGAATTTCTCGTTTCCTATAGTTTTTCTATGCCTATATTTATGGATCCTTTGAATCACCTCTTCAACTCAAAGGTGTTATTATTAATGTTTCTCTCGTTATTACGGATTATTGCGCGGAGGTTGAACGATTTGGTTTTCGGTAGTGAAACATGCATATCAACTTAGCATCTGTTCCCGATGAAACGAATAGCTGTAGTGGGGTTTTTTGTTGGGTACATGTAAAGTACGTGGTGTCTTCGTTATTCTATGGGTATCGGTCAGGATGTTATCCCCCAAGGACAATCACCCAGTTCAGGGCCACCCTCACCATTTCGCTGAAAGTCTACCCATTGTATGCCTCATAGAAAGATGAAAAGAACAAAATATTCTGTTCTGATCCTTTCTTACTTGAGACGAACCGCTCATTGTCCTCCATTCAGAGTTGTGTGGTTGCATCTGAATCGTAGCGCATCGTAGTATATGAATTCCATACAATATTTTGAAGGGACCAGCAGATGCACATGCTAGATTCTGTTCCCCTATGCCAGTTTGGTGCCGCTAAGGTCACCGTCACAGTTGATTTCGGCTTTGGATGGAAGGGAACTCCTTGGTATGCACTAGTAGAAAACGAACCGAAATGCCAAGAAATGGAATCTCATTCCTGCCGCTAATCATCATCGAAGTTGAGCTTTCGCGCCCTTTGCATCGCTAAAAGGGCGATCACACGGCAAAGCTCGATAAACCAGCATTACCGATATTGCTGTGCTCTGCATGTCTAATCCGTGTAGGCGCCCATCGCACCGAAAGCACATGAGCGGGGTCGGGCAATTTGGCCTACGGTACTTGCTGTAGTTCGGCTATTGCACACACCACGCCTTGCAAAAATATGTAAATTTGTTGGACTTCTTCGGTTCTCTTTGTTGTTTAATTTGCTTGACATCATCATGGACGAAATCAATTCCGCCTGCTCTTTTCGCCACCAGCAGGCATCCCGGCCACTAAAGCATGCAGCTCTAGGTGAGCTGCGCTGGGATCACAATATCCCCAGGGCACGTTTTTCAACTCGAGCTTCGCCACACATCTTTGGCTTGTCTAATATCTGCCGTAATGTTTAGACTTCGTTAGGTTGCAGCCATTGCACACACTACACTTTGCTAAGACGTCGAGTATGAATTTAATGGATTTTTTTTTTCACCATAAACACTTTTTTCTCATCATTTCGCTTATTCTCCCATTCACGGTTTCTCCTGATTTCTGGTTTATTGTTTCGCTTATTTCACATCATCATAAATAGATGAAATACACCTTACGAGACGACAAATGACATCTTCTACTGCAAGCACTCGGAAAGGTAATGCTGCAGTCCGTATACAGACCACAAGGTCGCGCTTTTCATTCCGGGTTTCTCTACCTATTATCGCTTTCAACCTCGAATGTTCGTTTCAAAGCGATCATTCTTCCTATCTTCCTCTTTCCCCCGAACCCTTCCAGTTCCTTCAAATGCGTGCTTTGCCGCAAATCATCTCTTTGGAAGTCGCCCACCATTTACGTGGAGTAGATCTTCTCAAGTTGTTACCGTTGTTGCTCCTAGCTGTGTCTTTAATCGCCCACCGTGAAGTGAAGGTTTAGTAGGTGTTAGCGAGCATCAGCCCCGGCCCCCTGGACCTTGCGAATGGCATGGCGTCACTTTCACCACTTCTTCTTCGACCCTTGCAGGCCTCATGAGATTGAAACTTTATGAAATGTGATCACGTCTGATCTTTCATCTCGGTGAGTGGAAGAGATGTCGAGCGCAGGTAAGCCAGGGCACAGTTTCGTTGGAAGAGCTGTGTATGGGGAGCCTATACATGTGGTGTTGCGGTATTCTCGGCTCTGGCTCTTCACTGCGTCCTTGAGAACACTTTGTATCGCATTCGAGGCGCCCATCAGTTGCTCTTGTACCCAGGCCGACTTTTGCCATTTTTTCGAGTCAGTCAGTTGCTTCCGCAGTACCTGACAACGCAGTACCGGACGCAGTAATTTGAAAGTTCTTCGTGTCGTTACATAAACATTCGAATGCCGGCTTTCAATGGAAGTCAAGACCGCGATGCACATCAGAAAGATTTGTTAGCGCAAATCACATTTTATGATACCCTATTTTTTGTGGCTTGTCTGACAATGTCTTCGATAATAGACACTCAGTGCGGCTGACTTCTTCCCATCGGGAACTATAAAAAGCCACACACATTCCTCATACCAACAACGAATCGTCGGTGTAGAAGTATGTATGGATTGGCTTTGCAGTTTCAGATGAAGTATCTCCTGAAAAGCGCATTAAAGCCCGTGACGCGATGCTAGCAACTTTCTTCCTATCTTTCACCTAACGAATTCGACTGTACTTGATGGTTTTAGTTGTCGAGTATTGGTTTGCCATGACGAAAATTTTCCCTTTTGAAGGAATCTGCCGGAACCATTGATGACGTTCGAACAGCATAATCTGTTCATTAACGCTGCTAAAATGGATGATCGCCGTACACGAGTTGATCACATTCATTACTATGTTCACAAATTGCCACCAGCACACAAATCTATGCTGGAGATAGTTATTCGACACTTGAAGAGGTGAGTGATGATCTCCGAGCGAGGAATATGATAGTAATATAATCGCAAGCGCTAGACATTACTTTTTGATCAACCATTTTACCGGCTCATTTTCACTATTATTTACCTTTGCTGATTCATTTATGTTATTTTATAGTTTATTTGTGTTGCTGAGCTAAGTGTGAACCGAAATAATTGAGAGGGCACGGAGTAACACTCTTTGTGCTGTAAAGTGCTGTCATGACTCCAAATTACGTGTAACAAGGTCCTAGCCTTATTCCGTGTCACTTTAAAGTCATGGTTGGAATCCAAAACCGCATATATTATATTTTCGACCGCTTCTGTACGTCACCGATTAGTGCGAGAGACTAATCCTCTTCCTGTTTCTGAAGCATTTCTGAAGCAACCGAAGCCAGTTACGTTTCAGGGTAGCAGATCGATGTAGCGAAAATCTGATGACAGTGGGTAACTTGGGTGTGTGCTTTGGTCCGACACTTCTGCGGCCGAAAGAGGAGACGATGGCTGCAATTATGGACATTAAATTCTGCAATGTGGTTGTTGAGGTTCTAATAGGGAATTGTGAACAGGTTAGTAAAGATTGATCTTCATAACAACCTCCTGAACACGAGTGATGGAGTTCTTCCAGATTTTTGGTACGGAGCCTCCGAAGTCCATAGGACAGCCATGTCCACCCAAACCTGATCACCGCAGCATTCATCATGAGTCAAGTCATCCAGTGATATCGCTAAGGTATGTTGTTTTCCTCGTATGCAGCTATTTAGTCCTTTTCACATATGAACAGCTAATCCTATTTCCAATTATTCCGGGGCAGTTGAGTTGTTGCATCGTGTGCCATCATCCCTTATTACTCTGGATTTTTGATAATCAACCGCTTCCTTTAAACGGTACAGATCTTACCGCTTTATTAGCGCAAAATTGAAATAAGCAATTTTCACAATTTTCGTCGTCTCACTTAACGTAGAAATAGTGACAATTATCATTTTGAGTTCTGGTTTCAGTGAGCGTCAAGCAGACAATGGTCGACAAATGCTTAGTGTATCGGCGACGTCATCGGTGCCAAGTTCTACACCTGTACGCCCACGTGCTTTTGTACCGTCTTCACCGGCAATTCGTGCTCATGCAACTGCGACCAGCAGTTTGGCATCGTCGAATAGTCATATTTATGATGTTCCTCCTGAAGGTATGCTTACTCTTCCGTAGATCGTTTGCCTTTCGTGAGTTCATGCCACCTAACAAGGGAGGTCTTTCAGGTCATGACGCGCTTTCGGAAAACGGTTGTTCCGTTATATGGGGGTATCTATATGAAACATAACTGACTTCCATTTTCACTGCGCGGCCCTACAAGTGCCAAAAAGGAGTAAAGGAAATTTTCTTCCAAAAGGCGATTCTAACCCACTTACAGAAACGCATCCTCCTTGTAACTTTGATCATGTGCAGATCCAAAGGTGTTCTTCTATTTCACATCCGAAACAAAGTCAAATACAAAAAAATAAAAGCTTATCTCCACCTTGTACTAAAAGTGCGTAGTAGTTTCATAACGGTTCCCCGATGTAGGGCCTCTGCGGCGACCAGGTGGCCTACTGGATAGAACTATGGACTCTCAGTCGGAAGAAGTGCTGGGTTAGTGGTTCGAATCCCGCTTTCCCATAGATTTGTATTTCTTTTTTGCCTTCACTTCTTCATCTTCAAATATGTCTGTTTATGCCAAATGAGTACGATTTTCGTTGACAGCATGCCAAAATGACTCTATTTACGAATTGTCAATGAATTTGGTGATGTGACCTTTTTGGACACGAAAGGGCCTGTAGCGCTCGAAATTCGCGATTTTGCTCAAAATGAGTGCCATATTTGTGTTCAGGAAATCGAACTACCTTGGAGACACATTTCTAGCCGATTCTGAATTCTGACAATAACTTTGAGAAAGATGTGTGGTCATGGTTACATGGTGCCCTTTCTACTTGTAGAAGTGAATAACTTACAAAATCGATGAAAATGGAATATGCACAGCATGGATGCCTATCGCTATAATTTCAGCTATCAAGCACCAAGCAAGCGAAATAGAGAGGATTTCCTAACAAGTGGTATCGCTGTCTCCTTCATCGAATGTGCAGTCGATGGTATACCAGTGCGCAGCTCAAATTTTCGAATTTTGGTCAAAACTTCGATTGGGCTGGAAACTCACCCCTGGAGGTAGTTCGACCTCCTGAACACGAATATCAAATCCGTTTCGCGCAAAAACGACTCGCTCGTGCGCTACGAGCGCTGAAAGGCCAGAAAATTGGACTGTCCGACTTGCTGAAAACTAGCAATAGAGGGTTGTCCGAAATTCTAAATTTGATTACTGCACTTAATCTTCATATTCGAGTGTTTACGAGCCCAAAAACTAAAAATCTAAATTTTGCAAAAATTTGTCCTCAGTGGGGAACGAACCGTCAACCCCGTTTTTGGCATTTGTAGGGCCGCGCAGCAAAAATGGACATCAGTTATATGATCCTCGTACGTACCGCCACACATGCAAAAAACAGCTTTCAGAAAGCGCGTCATGAGTTGAAAGACCTTCTTCGTAAGTGGCGTAGGGCAGCGGTCTTACCTTGTCAGAGTGATCTTAGAGGCATTGCAAATAGTGTGCGGGGAATCTGTCCTCTCTCCAATTCAGGAGATATGATCGTTTGAGGGGATCGTATTCGGCCTATCGGCAGGGTAGAGTGTAGGTCAAATCCAGATTGACCTTGCTTCCTTGAGTGGATCTGAGAACATCATCAGGAATTATATCATAGGGCAGAAAGATCGTATATCAAAAATCTAACGCGAGTTTGGATAAACTCACGCGTTCGTTCCTCGATTCTTGCATTTCTCAAGCTTGAAATCATTGAACTTGCTCCTAATTGATGTGTTGTGGTTGAAGTAGCTTAGTTTCTCGTTTTTTTTTCTGAATTTTTCCATGTATCGCTCCGCACTCTGAGCTATACCCTATTGTAGTTCCTTCGTCATCGTCGAAGTTGCTGCCCACGTATGGTGCTCCGAGCTCATCTGCGACAACTCCGACAACTCCACCGTCGCAGTCTGCCAGTATGGCATCTGCTCGCACACCAGGAGCAACTACAGTGCCATCATCATCATCGCGAGTTACTGCTCATTGTGAGAGCTCGGACTCGTTGAACTCTCTCATCAGTGGAGGCAGTGACAGCCCGAAGGCGAGCGCTTCGAGTAAGGTGTCGGTTGAATCAAGAGGTTAGCTAACTGTTTGAATTCTGCTATACTTTCTGCATACAACTATAGCAGAAGGAGCTGGCTGAGGTCGAGGCTTTGAGGTGTTGAGGCGGTTTGCGACAAACGGCAAGAACCAGGTTTATGCGCGATTGGGCGTCTTTATTCGTATTGCTGCTCTCAAACAGGGGGAGGGGGTGGGACAGAGAAGGAGAGTCATTCATCTCCAAACTTCGCTTTTACGGCAACAGCACGTTATCGAACACTATATTCCCATTCTTCATCCCCCGGCCCTTGATTTTACAGCTCATCAAAGGCGATATGGGGAAAAATAAGTGCCCCTGGGCTGTAATAGTCACAAGTCTTCCAAGACCAGAGTGGTGGTCTTCAAAAAGCGGCCTACGGATAATTGGAGCTTGAGAATTGTGCGGCTGCTTGAGGTTGAGGCGCAACTCTCTCCATTTTTGAGCTCGTCGGCGATAGCAGATGAAATCCTGTTCTGATTGCAGTGGAGGGTGCAGGGAAGGGCTTCGGTCTCTTTCAAAGGACCATCCGAGTTCGCCAGGACATAGCATCTATCTCTTCCCTCTGCGTGAAGTAAATTTTCTTGACGAGCGCATTAAGCCAAGCTACTTTCTCTACACCCCATTTATAGCCCCCTATTTATTCCAGTAGGCTGTTCATTACTCCGATCAAATTCGTAGTGCCTGTCTTCAGAGTCATGCGCTTCAAATGTGTTCACGGTATACAGGATGCGGCAAAATTGACCGCACGACAAAGCCTTACCATTTCAACTACCCTAAAATCTCATAGATAAGAGCGGCCCGTAGATAAGAGCGGTTTGTGCTAGAAAATGAGAATCGACGTTTGTATACGTTTTTTTTTGGCGCTGTGTGCTCATTATTATCGCAATAATAGCCTACCACTATACCTTTCTTTTTACTGTTTTCTATACTTTTTCTATTGCCACTTTTTTTTATTAGGTTGTAAGGAAAGTTCTGGCCGGTTTTTCGCGTTCACGAGATAGATTCAAATCTCAGAGCGCATCAACGTTAATCAGCTTACCTATTGTGCTCCTTAGATAGACAAAAAGTTGCTCTTCCTTACCATATGTTTTATTCGGAATGACGCAAGGTTTTCGAATTATCAGAGAAATTTTAAAGTTTTGCGAAAATGGCGCTTTTTAGATGACCTCACTTCACGAGCTCTTGTTTAGCTGAGTCCCAGCGAAGGTGAACACAAATGTGAGTACTGCAAGAGGAGGAGGTGAAGCATTGGATGGAACACTTTGTCTCTGGGTTCAGAAGTGCAGAAATGAGAACGAGTTGCTCGTATTTTCAATTGATCGAGTCGCTTCAACACGGCAGAAAGCGATGAGCGTTCATATTTAGAGGGGATATCCACAAGTATTGGCCTCAACAGACAAAGTTAGTTGACCACCTCAAGTAGCCTTGATTTCTTGATTCGGAAAAATCCAAAAAAATGGATGCCGCGGGACCCCTCAGAGCAGCTATGCGCAAGCGCATTTTTCACAAATTCTCTTCCAGTAATTGTATCAGTTGCAGGCTGAAGCCCTTACTCGTCCATCATATTCACCAGCTGCCCCACCTTCCCAAACATCTGGACAGCTTCTTTAGCAGTAGTGTGTTGAAAGAATGGTGATTTGAAGTCGACTTTTTTATTTCGCGCAAAATAAATCTTCAGCCTTTCAGCAAAATGAGATACGCAACCGCGCGTAATGTTGCTAAAAGCGTAGCGAATCGAATGGTGCCTATTCTGTAAGAAAAGATGCAGTCTGAGCCGAGTTATGATCTCCCGAAGTTGGAATTGCGAAAACCAGCCATAAGAAATCTAATTTTACTGTTGCATTGAGAGTGAATGCTGTTGGAGAGAAACTTGAACCAATGCTAATTTCTAAGAATTTTTTAAAAAATTTTAAGAATTATTAAGAATTTTTTTCCGGTGAATTAAACCGCTCTTATCTATGGGATTTTAGGGTATTTATTAGGTCGTGGCAGAAGTAATGACCGTTTTGAAGCAAATATTTTGAACTATTATAACTTGCTTCAAAATGTTGCCTTTCAATCGAAATAACAACCAAGAAAATCAACACGTTTCTGCCAACGAGAATGCAATTAAATATTCCGACAGAATAAAATTCTGAAGTTCTGGAATTGACAAATTCGTTGAATGTCTTCTCTACGTCGTTTCGGTTTCGGAAGCATCTCTCACAAAAGAAATTTCAAGGTGCTTGGAAAAGTGATAATCAGCTGGGGAAGATCTGGTGAGTATTGAGAATGGTCGAGAGTTTCATTCCCAAGTTCATCAGTTTTTTTTTTTTGTTTTCACCAGTGAAACATGCGTTCGGATGTTGTTATAAAGTAAGATCGCGCTCTTTCTGTTGATCAGTGCCGGTTGAATGCGATACAATTTTTCGTGCATTATCGATCTCCTCACAGTATTTTTTCTGCTGTGATGGTTTCTCGTAGAGCCAGAAATGGAGGCTTTAACCTGGATGATATGGAGGAACGCTGCCGGCCATTAGAAGTTAAAGTCGACGAATTGAAGGCACAGATAAAAGCCAACTCCAGAGCATTCACAAGGGAGAATCGTTGAAGAGCTGGGAGTTAACTTCGGAACTGTAGCACGTCAGTTGAAGAAATTGGAGAAGGTGAAAAAACTTGACAAGTGGATCCCGCATGAGTTGACTGAGCAACAGCAATCTCGCCGTCTCGAATTCTGTTCGCCGCTTCTTTTGCGGAAGAGAAACAATCCTTTTTTTGCAATGAATTGTAATGTGTCACGAAAAAATGGATTCAATAGAACAGTAGACGACGGTTAGAACAGTGGTTCGATTACGGCGAAGCTCCTAAATATTTTCCGAAGCCACAGTTGCACCGAAAACAGGTCATGGTGACTGTTTGGTAGTCTAAAGCCCGTTTGATCCACCACCAGTTGGAATTTGTTAAACTACCTATGCGGGATGCGCTCATTTGTAGTATCTTCGTTCCGTGCGTTGGTGATATTCTTAGCTACTTTCGCAGCATCACAGTCGAATTTGTAATCGTGAAGCATGATGAGTCGGATGTCGCGTCTTGACAACATCTTCGTCAGTGACCCAAAATCGTAGAAGAAATGGTGACAGAAAAACGGGAAAAATTTGTAACATGTCTTGAAAATGTGCTCTCGAACGATAGATTACTTTTTTGCCTGAGTTTCCAATGAATTTTGATCAGTGGAACATAGCAGGTCCGAAAACGGTCATTATTCTTATTACGACTTAGTAGAAAGAGGGTATTAACGTGAACATTGTATAAATGATCAACGGGCATTTTATAATGAAACCCTGAAATTTGATAACACCTCCTGTGATCCATACAAGCTCACGAGGACGACGAGGGAATGCGCTTATTTTCGGAAGCAGGTGACTGTTGGACGAATCGTCCAAAGCTCTTTCAGAGCAAATTTCAGAGAATTAAATAAGTTGTGAAAAGTAGTGCAGGCTTCACCTTGCAAGTTACTTAGGAAGGGATGTCGAGCGGTTGAGATTGTGAACTTTGGTGGACATCACTTGGACGTGATGAAGTCGTGAGGGCTCTTTTTAGACCACGGTTGCCGCGATCACGACTCAGGAGTTGGGGCTGGAAGTGATCCGAATCGGTCCGAGATGAGGCATTATTAAGGTCTGTGCGCACCTCCTGAACACGAATATCCTCGTGGAATTTTGGTACTCCGCCTCACCGTCCATGGCAGCTCCCTCCAGACTGCACAAGTGTTAAGCTGGTGAACTGTTCTGTTTCGAGCATCCTGAAGCACGCAAAGCCTGCGCTACTCCTAACTTTGCAATGCTGCTTGACTTCGTATCACCGGTATGGGACGATTTGTGCGACGATCACTTGAGTCCCGCTACAAATGTTTTCCATGGCCGTCTTCGTCACTGTGCTCTAGCTAAAAGAGATCCTATCAAATGTGGGACATATTATGGTATGTTAGTTTGTACTGTATGTTGATCACATATGTCAGTAAAGCTCATGTCGATAATTCGTTCTACGTAGTATGGTAAGGCTTCACCAGGCGGTCAATACTTTTGTCGCGTCTTGTATTGATCCTTCAGAAGCAAAATTATATATAGGCAACAATTGGCATTGTTCAATCCTTCGTGCTAGAAAAATCACCTCAATTATCCACTTAAGTCTGGTTTAACCGATGCCAAGCTCGACCTATTTTGCTACAAACTGGTCATAGCGCATTGAACGCTGCGTGTTTTTGATGTTCATTCAGTCGTTTCAGCGAAGATGAGCACCTCGTACGCTCCGTCCTACAATCCACTTGCATGTGAAACGTGAGTCTTCTTCTGGGTGTTTGCTCATTTTTCGGGAGGTGCTGGCAGCTAACTACATACCTGTCGTTGAATATCTGCTGTGTGCATGTGATTTAGAATAGCGCACAAGTTAAACAAGCGAAGCTCGGGTCTCAACGTTCTCTGTAGTGCGGAGTGAGTTGAACCTGCTGGAAATTGATCGGCTCCTTTCTAGCTTCTGTCGATATGTGGAAGCAAGCGCAATGGGACACCATGTGAGAAGCATTTGAACAGCCCTCTCCGGGGAATAGGCTGAACAGTAGGGACCTATCTATAATATCCTATGTGAAAAACACACGGCTCACATGGTTACAATAGTTTTTGACCAACAGTGCCGACGCTTTCTTGATGATTTTTTTCGATGTCAGCTCGCTTTTACTTGCTCTGGAAAGCACGAGAAACTTTGGAGCTTTCTTTTTCCGACTAACCGATTGCTATTATGGAATCATACAGTAAAATGGTTTTTATTCACTGCGCATTTTTTGGTACAAGTTTCTATTTCACATTTCGGAGTAGTGGGAAAAAATTGCCATTGCTAAAATCATCGAGAGATTGATTAGGATCAATGCCCTTGCGTATCATGAACTGTTTCCCTCTCGCTCATTTCGAGAGGAACTTGACACAGCACCCGAAATTGGCATTCATTCATGCCAGAATCCCAGGCATTCATTCATGCCAGAATCCAATCAACGAGAGTTCGCAGTTTTTGGCTTCGGCTAAGTGGCGGTACGCGATGAACTTCCTCTGTAATTGATGGTAGCTCTAATGATAAGAGATGCCTGGGGTCGGACAGTGGAAAGAACGAAAAAGTGGGGGTGCGGCTCCCATTTCGCGTTGGTTTTTGGTGGCGAACGAGTTTTCTACAACAATCGTCGCTTACGGCTTTGAAGTGTAGGTGGCTCAAAGCAGGAGCGCCCAGGCCGTGCGTCTATTGCGAAACGGCGATGTCAGCGTACATCTCAAGTGCCTCATAAGGTGCCCACCGATCTCCGTTCGCCGTGTTAATAGCACAATTCGAAGACTGATCGTTCATACTGATCACACATGAAAATTATAGAAAGTTGTTTTGCCACATCATTATTCCATGGATCTTGATTGCAGGATGAAATATTTTAATTAGTTCCAAATACCCTCATAGTCCATACAATTCATTTTTCAAGGTGTTAGTGGCGAGGCGCATTTTTCTGAGTCTTGTTCTAGTACGGACATGGTCACTCCTTCATGCAATAATGGCTGTGTACTTCCGCATGGGTTGCGTCGCGCAGTGCTTCACATTCGCCAGAGGTGCTTTCTGCTTCGAAGTGTTTCGTGAAAGGCACACTCCTTGATAACCAAATAAGTCGACTTACTTACCTGGGGTAGTGGTTTCCTGGGTAACCATCTACTTTGCTACCTTTTTGCACCGCCACAGTGCGCTGGCACGGCGCTACACCTGCTCGGACCCACTCCGATGCCACCCATCTTACTCGCTCAACCTCGAAGTGAGTTGGAGCAGGTGTATTGCCGTGATGTCACATGATGGCGGCGCACAAAAGATACATCTTGAATAGCTACCCGAAGACCTACTGCCTCAGAAAGATAGTCGTCTCATCTTGTCATCGTGAAGTGTACCTTTGACTCCTCTCGCTTCATCTGTGAAGTGACCGCGTGAGCGAGTGGTCCGGTCCCTTGCGACCGTCTATCTCAGCTCCATCATGGAAGGATATGCATGACCCTAAGTTTCTAAGAAGCACAAGCTTTCATGCATGTAGTGAGAGGTGCTGTATCGTGAAGCTGAATGTGTGTGGTTGTATGACGTCTGAATCGAACGCAAAGTCGTTGTTGGTCGTGTTCGAGTACCTGCCCGCGCTCAGTTTCAGTATCCCCCGTGGTGGGCAACAGACCGTTGGAGGGGTGCCGTCGACGTCAGCGTCGACGTCGATCTCAGTGCCGAACAATTCATCGACGTCCTCATCAGCACCACATATGTGCGCTACTGACTGTCCCGTTCAACGCATCTCTCCAATGTACTCCTCACTGATAAATCCGGTTGTCTCATTGCAACCGAGGTGGGTTGATCCTCTTTTCTGTTTCTCCTCGTTTCATTTCGTTTACCCTATCTGCCTGCAATCTTTTCTGAATATATATGTAAATACACAAATTTACACGCACGCACATACCTATGCGTTAATGTGTCCGCACTTTTCCTTGTATACAGCAGTTGTGCCTTTTGTGCCTTTCTCGTAGCATTAGTTTTTGGCAGCAAATGCTGTATTCTTCAGTTAAGCATCGTTAGCCATTTCCGGCATGGTCACATTATGTGAAACTCTACTCTTCGGCTTGCAGTTAGTGCAGCTACTCTGTTTTTTCTCGAAAGCTTCTTGAAACGTTCAAAGAGAGATACCGTGCATATGCTGTCTTAAAAACCTCTTTTGAATTGCATCCACAATGATTTACATAACGAGTTGGTCGGAGAACCCAAAAATCGATAACGTATTTCCATCCTTCCAAGCTAACCGGTAACATTATAATCACACCAAGCATTACAAAAATTTGTTGGCTTTAGTAAGGGAAGTGCGACCAGGTCCAAGTAGCGGCGGCGCTGCAACTGAAGTCACGAGTGACCTCACGCGCGACATTTCAAGGTGGTTGTGCTTACTATGGGCCGATTTAGCTCCCTGATATTCATTGCTTTGAGTAAGGTTGGTATTGAAGATTAGATAGGCTTGTCCGTTGAAGGAATCGGTACGGAAGTCTGCATGCACAGTGGTGGGCGGTGTTGTAGTGACCGATGGCATGTACCACACTCTCATGGTGCGGGGATCAAATCGTGCGTCAACGTTCGCCCAGGCCAACCGAACATTTCGTTCCTCAGGGGTAGGTTAACTGGTACCAAACTCGTTTGGGAGGATAAAAACTTTGACCTGTACATCGGCTGGTCCTGTATAGACTTACCTGCTACGACCATCTCAATGGAACTAGAATGCGCGGCGTATTTTTAAAAGGGATTGATTGACGTCAAAAACTTTCTCCTTTGCTTATATAGCATTTGAACAGAAACACAAAACGAACCAAGAAAAGTTCTTTGTTCTGACGCAGAAATCGAACGTCTGAATTGACAGCAAGTCGTTTGAATTTCCGCCATCCCACTTTCGAAGAGTGTTCAGGGTTTTGGCCTAATGATCGCTTGCTTTCCACTCGGCGTCTTCGATCACTGACGGCTGCCCCATTATTGCACAGCCTCCTGACATCCCCGCCTTCACGGCAGCCGCACTTCGTCGAACGTCACTTTGGAAGCGGTATCTCAACGTGATTTATATTAACTGCGTGATATTTGTATGCTGCTCACAGTGAGCAAATACAGCGTGGATTGGTAAGGATTGGGAAGCGCTCGAATTTGTTTCAGAGAGATAGACAACTCTTCACAAAGGGAGCGGAGATTTTCAACAGAGGGAGAGGTTGGATCAGAATTATTCATAAGGTGCAAATGAGTTGCCCAGTTTTGAGTCTAATGGGAACCAACACATTACTTAATTTGAACGGAATCTCTCTGTATGTTCCAGGAATATTTCGGAAAAATGCATTTTTTCTGGTTAATCCAATACTTCCGTATCAGCTCAGACAAATATGCGCTGAACATTCGGCAATTCTTTAATCAATTGTTGATTTAGTCATACTCTGTGATTTTCCACCGAGTTTCCAATTTCATACCATACGCAAACTGTGAACGGTTTTTGTCCAAAACTTCTCAAGAATCCACTCTGATGTGATGTGACGCGATGGTGTGTGCGTCAGGACTTGAATTGGGCGAGGTCAGAGGGAGGGTATGGCCCAATCCTTTGGCGCGCATACGATCCACAAACGGACCAGTAGCAGTGTGCGCGGTGACCCGTCCTGACTGTCGTGCCGCATACATACATGGTGCAGTATGTTAAAAAGGTGGAAAACTAGTACTGAAAGCTTGCTCGAACATTTTTCTGTGAGTCTGGAAAGAACGTTGTAGATACATGTGAAATCAAGGATTTTATTTACGAGGAAAAAACAAGATAGCAGCTTTGCAATATTTATTGCACTCGCACCTCCGCTTCCAATTTCGGAGTGGGACTTTTCGGCTGGGAGGAGGGGTTGCAAACTGTCGGATTGAAATCTGTCGTATTGGGTCATGTATTCTTCGATCTTGATATCAAAGGCTCAATACGCCACTTTATCACGTGCCAAGGTGCTACCACACTGGTGAGAGGGAAGTGCTGGCATACCACTATGGACGCTGCTTTTACTTGAAAGCACCGGGAGGGGTAAATTTGGCATATTGTGAATATGAAAGTAGGGGTGCCCAGCTGTGTAACAGTAGAGAAAGAATGAACTAAAACGCCGGAAACCCCGAGAAATAGGAACTATGAAAATCCCTTCCCTCTCGCGCCCCTCTGCGTCATTTGCCGGGAATAGACGGCTATGAACCATGTCCCACCGTGGCTGGCAATGTGCCCGTGTGCCTGGCTGATGGTGCAGTACGACACGCCGTGCTGCGGGATCGTGATAAGATCCCAAGCCGGCTTTTTCAATGCGAGTTTCGCCACAGATCGCCTCCTCCTGGATGTGTGGTTTTCAGCGAACATTTATTCCTCCTGTTCTCCTTACCCCTCTCGGTGCCTCTAGCCTAGAAAGAAAAAGCCACTCTTTCTCCATCCAATAAGCCTGAGGCAGAAACTACGCCTGAGTGTGCAGATTGACACCTCAAAGATCCCACGGAAATGTTTGGGATGCAACTTTCTATAATCTTATGATCTATAAGGCATCTATAACTTTTATAAGATAAGATGCCCTTGATTGCAACAGCACCCGTGTCAAATTCTGGCCTCTATTACTATAATGTGTAATAATACTCAAATGGGTCAGCCAGATTCGCATCAGAATCAGATCCGTTTCAATAACAGTCATCTTTTGAAATACTCCAGGTGGAATGTGGTTGGAGATGCTACAGGGGGAAAAATCATTCATTAAAAAAAAAGACATAAAAATTCGAGGCAAATCTTTGCGACGAGTAGATTTGCCGAAAGAACCTTCAAATTTTTTCCAATATATGCTACAGTTTTGTACGAGTGATATCGAATGAATGATCATCAAAGAGAAAACCTTGTTTCCAGCTTTATCTCCAACTGTGTCGAATATCATCAAGCTTATTCTGCGTAAGTCATTCGCATTGATTACAGTTCTAACCGTATGGCTTAATAACTGTTAGTGTAATCGTTTTAACAATGAATGTGCCGTTGGGGCTGCGGAAGTGCAGCGCAAGTTTGTCTGAGTCTGCATGTCTCCTATTCGTACCTTTATAGAGAAAAATATATTCAGTACGTTCGGACATTTCCGAGAACATTAGTGATCAACCCAGCTGCATTCGCTTTTGTTCCCTGAATAGGTTGTAAAGCATAGTAGGTAAATCGAGATTTTGCTCAATTTGGCGCCAATTATTCTTTATTGATTTAATGTAATTTTTTTGGAGTGTGGTACTTGGTACAAGATGCGGTGTCGCACGAAACTTGCGGCGAATCATTAGTGACGCATTGCGGGAGTTTGGCTGAACGACTCACCAGCGGCTTCCCGTTTCAGCTCAAATGTGCCGCAAACTCCTTATTTGCGACTCCGCTACCCAGCCTAGAGCTGCACACCTTTAGGGTGGTTACGACTCGAGAATTTTCGATAGACCGAAAGTCGTTTTTATTTCAGTAGACGTGTGAAGACTTTGTACGCGTGCACGCCGGACCATGAGTCGGAATTATCTTTTCAGCCAGGACAAATCATTACGAATGGTGAGGATTTGAGTGCTTAATTCGGAGCCATATAAAGTCATTTTTCGTTGAAATATTAGACAATTTACGACATAAAAACATATGCATGGATTTGTACCTTTTTCCGCTTTCCGCTTAGACCACGTCGATAAGCTCTTCCTGCTAAACTACTTATAAGTCTCATGAGAACTGTAGAAATCTGTTTCACGGTTGCAATTTGAAGCCAATGGAAGGGATGGTTCCGGCCGAATATGCGGAGACCACTGAATATGAAAGCTAAGGTTTCAGTACGAAAAAGAAGAAAAGCAGAATGAAACACTTAAAGAGTAGAGGATTGCTCTCCTGACGTTGATTCCGAACAAGGACGGGCCAGGTAAAAAAGGGGATAAACAATGATCACGTCACGAAGACCCTTCTGGATTTTTTCGGGTGTGTGGCAAATGTTCCGGTGATTAGTGTGTTTAGTGTGGGGTCACGTCACCCATGAGTGGGTTTGCTTCACAAGATGATTGATTCACTACTGCTTTCAAGATCTTGGCTACATAGGAGGTCTACTTATGTCAAAGACAAAGGCCAAAGAACAAAAACAGATATTTGTGAAGGTAAATATGCAATAGAGTTGGATGTTTGTAACTTGAATAGTTAAGTTGTGACACCTCCCAAATATTGGGTCACTCCATAAGTAATGTCGTTTTTTTGAGCGAAAAATTTCTCGATAAATTTATAAGTTTATGCAGCATTTAATACATCATTCGTAAGCGATTTTTCTGCTCTACAAAATGCTTCATTTAGTTTTTGGATATTTCAGCACATGACTGATTTTCAGACCGGTCGAAGTGATGGGTCCAATTGACAAAAATTGGCCAAACCGGCAATTAATTAAAACACTATATTACACTTTGAGAAAATAAACCAATCATGTGTCCCGTACTTATACTCGACCTATTCTACAAATTCCAATAATTGATTGATCGAGTACTCACGTCGCTCTTTTTCTAAAGCCCCTTTTCCGAAAGCATTCACGTTTATTCAAAAAGAAATTTTTCCTTTTAAATTCATTGTTCTGCATTGCTTCATGGACCATTCGAAAGAATATTTTCTGTTTACCAGGAGGATGCTTCGATTTTGTTCTGGCTGCGATTCAAATTGAATTTCAAAACCATGTCATAGGGGCCCAGGTGACATTATTTCACAATTTATTTTCTCAATAGATACTCAAGGAATCCGGTCAAAAGTGTTTCCTCGCTCATTACCTCTCCTTGACGTTTCACCACTCTTTCAACTGATTGGTTAAGAAAATTTTTTTGCCTCGAATTGGAGAAATTGTCAAAAGTCACCGAGTTGTGGCGAAAAAGTCAAAGTTGGAAAAAAAGCGCGGCAACTTCTCAAGCAACCAACTGGTAGAACTTATAGAAGAGGTCGGGGATCAGTACGAGACACATGACTGATCAATTTTTCCGAAGAGAACGGTAGTGTTTTAATTAATTGCCGGTTTGGTCAATTTTTGTCGACCGAACCAACCACTTCGCCAGCCTGAACATCGGCTCGGTCATGACAGACAGAAAAACTAACATGTCATTTTGTAGAGCAGAAAAATCTCTTTCGAATGGTATATAACATGCCACGCGAATTTGTAGCTATATGGGAGAAAATTTCGTTTGAAAAAAAGCGACATTACTTATGGAATGACTCAATACAATTGACAGCTGAAAGCAAATAAGATCCATAGAAAGGTGGAAACTAGTTACTGTAACAACCCATAGTGTAAGGATTACTTATAATGTTAATTTCATAGTTCCTGTAGTGAATAGCGCGCCACGCAACGCTGGTGACCTGGTCTCCCAGGTCCCTGCCCAGGTTCCGACCAGGGGTATACCCTGGTCGGAATACTTGCACGTCACTCGGCTTGGGTCTTTCTCCCCTTCAGAGGCTATGGGGAAGCTGAGCTGTGGGTGGAGGACGATTGACAGTGTGTACTTCTATAGGTGAACCCCTCTCAAGGGTTGTTTTTTATTCGCTTGCCTTGTCGACCCATAACGCACTTCACCCACAGCTCATCCGTGTTTATTGTTTTCTAGGTGAAAATCAGACAACATTTGGGGGTCCTCTCTATGTTATCATTACTTTTTATAATGGAAATCCATATGAAATGACTATAGAATTCTACTAGACAGTATTTGGACATTCAAGTCACTTGATCTTACATTCAAGAATTATTAGGTTGGCAACTAAGTAATTGCGGATTTTTAAATACTGCTTTTTCCCTCCAAACTGCTTTCCAGCAATCTCTTCTGTACATACACATGTAGTGCAATTCCACACGCATCTATAGGTATTATTGTCTTCCATCTCCCGGATAACCCTTTTCGGCAAAATAAACATATCAAAGGTCAACCTCATTTTCAATACAAAAAATATGAAAAGATTTTTCTTTGAATGGCGTTAGACAGGGAAAGGAAAAGGTGATAATCCGATGGAGCAAGATCAGGGCTATAAGGTGGATGGGGCAGCAATTTTTATCCAAGCTCGAGAATTTTTTGGCGAGTCATTTTTTCAATACTGGTAAAAAAATTTTTAAATTTTTTTTTCAAAAAATTCTCGAGCTTGGATAAAAATTGCTGCCTTATAGTTCTGATCTTTCTCCATCGGATTATCACCTTTCCCTTTCCCTGTCTAACGCCATTCGAAGAAAAAAAATTGGAATTAAAAATGAGGTGACTTTTGATATTTTTATTTTGCCGAAAAGGGGAGATGGAAGACAACAATACCTATACAGGGTGCGCCAAAATTACGTGCGCAGATATCCACCGTTGTAGAAAAGGCTAAACAAAGAGTTGCGGACTGTTTTTTTGGTAACAATTTATTGATAGCATTAAGCAACAAAATATATGATTACAACTCAAAATGTCCTCCTTTGGCACGGATGCAGGCCCTAAGACGAGATGGGAAGTGGTCCACCGTGGCGCGCAGGTACTCCGGGAAGATTTGATCTCAAGCTTTTTTCAGGTCCTTCTCTAGGGCTTCAATCGTGTGATGCTGCTTCGAGCAGGCCTTGCTCTCCAAGTAGGACCATACAGAATGGTCCATCGGATTAAGATCGGGACTACTCGATGGCCAATTCTGAGCACTGACGTTGCTTGGGAGGTTGTCTTGACACCACTGCATGTCACCTTTTATCTATGAGCCGGTGCCGTATCGTTCTGAAACACGAATGAGCGAGGTCCGAAATGGCACTTTGTCCACGGGACCAAGGTGTCATTCAGTAAGATTTCCAAGTAAACTTCTATGTTGGTTTTGGTAAATTCTTCGATAAAAATGAGTGCTGGCTCGGCTCCATACGCAGTGATGGCCCAAACCATGATTTTCTTTTAATAACCAAAACGCTTTGTATTCTCCCATTGTCGTTAGCCTCTTCAAGGGATGTGCAAAACACACGATCATTTTGCCAGTTGAAGGTCGACTCCATCGTGAAGAATTTTTCATTGGAGAAGACAATGTCGCGGTCGCGCGCCAACCTGAATGGTTGAACGAGCTGATCGGAGAGTATGAGAGCCAACCACTGTATGAGAAACGAACGCTGATGACTGTGTTTTTGAATGGTGATAGAAGAGAGCCAGATTGAAAGCCCTGTAGCCATTTGACCCCTCATCGCTACAAAAAAATAAACAGATCAAGCACCGCAACCTCGCGCACGTAATTTTGGCGCACCCTGTAGATGCGTGTGGACTTGTACTACATATACATATATGTACAGAAGAAATTTTGTGGAAAGCAGTTTTGAGGGAGAAAGCAGTATTTAAAAATCCGCAATTACTTAGTTGCCAACCTAATATTATTCATTTCTCTTTCATTTATATTTTATTTGTTTCAGTATACGAATCAAAGGAGGAAGGGTGGCTGGTCGGCACACTCAATGGTAAGACAGGTCTAATTCCTTGCAACTACGTGGAACCATTACCGTAGCGCTGCACGGCTTTGGCACCTATTTCACCTACGGATTGATGCGATTCAGCGCGCAGCAATCGCGCTGACTATTGTGATTCTTTTTGCGGGTATTGTTTGTAACCTTAGAGAATCTCTGCAGGGCATGTCGTTGTCAGTCTGTCTGACATTATTTACGATCATTCTCGAACACCAGCAGCCAGTATTTCATCGCTATATTTAAATTCGAGTCTTTTCTCCTGATAGATTTTTGTCGTTTCCTCATCACCTTTGAGGTTGTAGTGTGACGTCTTGGAGTGTGTTCAAGATGTGCTGCACGCTATTCTCCTTCTCTAACGTTTCGATTTTTTGTCTGTGAAGTACAATTCTGTAGAGTAGATTTATCTGACGGGTATCACCCCCTATCCCCATGTTTGAAGACCACCAGCATATGTTATCTGCTGCGCTGACAGACTCCGCTTTCGACCGTCTCCTGCTCATGTCGAAAGCGAAGTTTGGTTTGTGCTCTGTGAGTGTTAGTTGCTGGCTTGTGCTTCTGTCATAAACAGTCCTCGGTTTGAGGTCTCGCCTACCTGAACAATTTGGGTTTCGCTCTTAGAGAGCATCTCGAGGTGTAATACAGTGATCCATCCATCCATCCGATTTCTATGCGCTCCTAGTCGCGCAGCGATGCTTCTTTGGCAACGTTGCAATCTTGGGTTCTTTTTTTGTCATTTTACTATGCTGTATAAATTTTCTCATGGTGGTTATTCTGTGATTAAATATTGGCAATTGGCTGCATCTTTGGATGAATAAGCTACACTAGTGTTTGGAGAGCGTTAACAGAGCCGGATGTGACAAGAAATTATGTATGATGAAGCAATATTGAGTACAAAAACGTATCTTCAACGGAACAACGGAAAAGCGAGAGATGAATTGCTTTTCTGATTGAACGCGTCGATCAGAGTGTAAGGCGGATGTCAAGAGGTTTGGTAAATGCTGAGACGTCTGTATCGGTCTAGTCGAAACGGAGTGGGGTAGATCACACCAAAAAGTCCGGGTTTGTTCCAGTGGTAACGATATTCTTCCTTTTCCTAGCCCTGGCCCCATGCCCTTGCAGGGTTCGCTAATCTTGTCAGTTGTCGCCAATTTCTTCCATCTAAGGTATCCTCCGGCGTGGCCTTTACTTCTAGGAGGTCGATCTTGATGACGTTCCTGTATTGTTTCTTTGGGGCTCATCGCGCTCGCTTGCAGGGGTTGAGGGGTTGCTCTGTCGAGCTTCCTAGCACGTTCCCATACATCTCAGCTGCTGATCCCTTAACTGCAGCTGAAAAGGAATCATCTGCACAACCGCTGTAACGTCCTCGTTCCTGAACTCGAGCTGCATTAAGCCGTACGCCTATCTCAGCATCCTCATTTCGTTGTAGTGTAGACGCCTCTCGTGATTCGTCGTATGGGCCAACGCTCGCTGCCAAAAAATTTCGGCCCTTATCACTGATCTCTGCTAGCCTTGCGTGCCATCTTTGCACCCCCGCCGGAGGTGTTCTGTAGTACCAATGCAATCGTCAGCGCACAAGATGGTCCTCAGTGGTCCCACCATATATCTTTTATCATGCCATCAAGGATGAGCAGATGGAGGAGAGGACGTCTCAAAGCTGAATCTTGCTGTACCCCTACAGCAAGATCAGCAACACAGTTGTCAGCTCCTGAGGGGTGCATATGAAGACCTAGCTGCATCTATGAGGGAGACCAGGTGCTCTGGTGTCTGTCGTTTTCGAAGCGCGATCCAACTGAATGGGCGGTGCGGACGGTCGAATCCCTTTCAAGGTCAAGGAAGGCTAGAGCAGGGTCAACGCTTTTCATGATGCTTTCCATTACTTATCTAATAGTAAGGATGACGATAGCATCAGCGGCGGTCAGGCATGAACCGGAAGTGCTCTAGAGGGATGGTGACGAGCTCTCTTATTGGTGGCCTTGGAGGCACATTCGGCGATAATCAGTAGGGTCGACTTACGTTCTTGGAACAGTCATACCAGGATGACTGACTCGATAGACCTTGCTTTTTGTTGAGGAACCCGACAGAAGATCAATGGAAACAGGTTTTGGGAGGTTTGACGGTCCCTCAGAATGATGAATTCAGACAGATCGGGTCGCTAGCACTTTCATATCAGTTTGATTCTTCCTCCCTCTAAACTCACCAAGTAATCATCTCCAGTACCAGTCAGCCAATGCTTCATAATATCTAACAGTGTGTTCTTCATGTTTACACTCCCACAAGCTTTATGCCAAAATCGACGGGAACCAACAGCGTGTTATCATTGAACCCGAAAGCATTACTAGGGCCCGTTTACTGGTATACAAACATCCTATCGGTATGGTGTACCCCACCAGACGTTGTTGGCCTTGATGGGTTGCCTCCAACGAATCAGCCGGTAAAATTTTTTTTGTTTGAACAGAAACACTGCGAGGTGCGTGTAACCGTTGAAGCAAATGACCGCAAAGTGCATTTGAAAAACCTTTGAAATCTCAAAAATAACATGAGCGTTACCCCGACAAGTATGCATCTTGGCAGAAGAAGATCCTATGCACCCACTGAGCAGTAATGAAAGGAAGAGGAGTGTTACAACAATCTGTATAGAAGAGTACCAAGAGACAAGAACTCTTGCGCCCATAATTCTGGGACACCTTATGATTACGATATCGGATATATTTTGGGGCGCCACTAGGTTACTCATGATATGTATTGGGGCTCGAATTACAGTCCCGCTTGCGCGAATTCAAATGCAAGGGTATAGACAAGCTTTCACACTGAAGGATGGGCTTCCTATGCAAAGAGGAAATTCGTTGAAAACAATATTCAAGTGTTTGAAGTTCTGTTATGTAAAACTGTTATGTTTAGGTGCTTCTCCACTTCGTTTAGCAAGATGGGTCACTTCCAAATGTATTTAGAGTCGTGGAAGTTGTTTGTAGTGATATGAGATACTACAAATACAATCCCATCCAGAAGCACCAAAGTCCTCCTGCCAGAAGGAATTCCTAATTTAAGGCCCACGTTCCATGTTTTGCTCTCAATCATAAAAAGAGAGGGAGCACGAATGCCACAGGTTTTTTTTAAGTGGAAGAATGTCGGTACTAAAACGAACCTCAAATTATTTGAGTTCAATCGGAACTCCACCATCAAGACCGATTTTCAAGTGGGCATAATTGTCCTGTGTATTGTAATGGCTGTTTGGAATACATCTGAAACGTGCTCCATTAGTTTTCAAAAATATTATAATGTACGTATCCGAACTTAAACCCAGTCTTTCAGGGTTACAGCTGTCGCCTAATGAAAGGAGGATATTGGTTCATTTCATAGCATTATAATTCGAGAGAGATTTATCCTCCCTACAACGTTAAATTTCTGAAATGGGGTGGGCTGGGGTTTCAGACGGGCAAAGTGGTAGGTCGAGTCAACAAAGGTAGTCGGTTAAAACACTACATTTCACTTCGAGAAAGTCAATCAACCAGTATCCACTAGTTAGCACCAGCCCCTTCTACAAGGTCCACAAATTGATTACGATGTGCCGCGTTGCTCTATTTCCAAACTGCTCTACAGGGTGGGGCAAAATTACGGAAACAAGGCGCGGGTGCGGGAACTTTGACCCCTGAGGCGCTTTTCCCATTCGGGAAGCTCCTGCTTGTTCTTAATCGATTCAGTGCAACCATCTCTACTAACCAGCACAAAAAATTTCATCTTCGGTTCAAAATGACGAGGCCATCCCCTCACCGGAATTCCATCACCTACCTGCACCACCAAGGACTCCGAGCGATTAGCATCTCCCGTCGTCTGAAGATATCAAGAAGTCTTGTATCGGAAACAATCGCAAGGTTTACAGAGCTAGGAAACCTTTCCGACCGACCAGGACGTGGAAAACCGACTTCTGCCACGATCAGGGCGAACATCAAGAGAGTGCGTGATCGTCTGCGTTTGAAGCCACTGCGGTCGCTTTGGAAGATGGCAGAAGAAATGTCGATTTCCACGTGACAGATGGGCAGGATTGTGAAAGATCACTTGGAAACTGAAGGCCCACAAGCAAGGAGAAGGCCAGTTTCTTTCTGCCGACAGCAAAAAGAACAGAAACCAACGCTGCAGGAAATTTTCCTAGATTTCATTGCCTTTGATGAATGGTCTCCCGGTTCACCGGACCTCAACCCACTCGATTTCTCTGTATGGAGTGTCCTCGAGCATAAGGCATGCTCAAAACCCCATCCCGGCCTTAATTACTCGAAGGCAGCGCTGGAGAAAGCATGGGATGGGTTGGATGAAGGATATCTCCTCGCCACGGTCAACGCGTTTTCGGAGCGTCTTCGAGCCTATATCGAAGTAAATGGAGATGGTTTCAAAAAAAAGTAGTACTGTTTGTTCAGTTTTTTCTGGAGAGTAAATCGGTAATACTCATGTTCTTGTTCGAGCTGAAATAAGGTTTTTGGGTAGCATCAACTTTGTTTCCGTAATTTTGCCCCACCCTGTATTAAAAAAAAACGGGCGTTCATTCGAAATGGAATTTTTCTTTTCAAATTTTTTGTTTAACACTGCTTCATGGATCATTCTTGTGAATCTTTTTTGCACTATTAGCTATATGTTTCGTCTTTATTTTGACTGTGATCCATTTTGAATTTTAGGTGCACGTAAAGGGCCCTATTGACACATTTCAAGGTTTATTGTTTAGTACAGGTTCAAACAGTTTGATCAGTGATGTATCCCTGCCCATACTCCTCTTTCTAAAGTTTCACCTCTCTTTCAACAGATTGGTATCGAAAATTTTCTGGCCCTCATTCGACGAATTTGTCAGAAATCATCGAATTGTGGCGGATAAAGCAAAATCTGCAAGAAGAGCGACGCTATTTTTCGCTCAACCAGTCTGTGGAATTTATAGAGGAGGTAGGGAGCAAGTGCGGGATATAAGATTTGTTCATATTCCGGATAGTGTTTCATATATTTTTTTTCTCCTATTTTACGAATATAGTGTTTTGATAGATTGTCGCTTCGGTCGCTTTTCGTCGACTAGACCTACCACTTCGCCAGCAAGAAAAACGGCTTCATTCTAACATGGCAGAAACTGAACCCTTTGTAGAGAAGATAAATCCCTCTCAAATGATATGCATAAACGTATAATTGATAGGGAAAATTTCCAGCAAAAATACTACATTACTTATGGAATGGCAACACATTCATCAGCGAGTAAAGTTCTGACTATGCTGATGAGGTATGCCCATCAAAGGTGACGTCAGCGTTCATTTCCGGGAGTTCAAGGAAGATTCACGACTTCAGATTGAACCCCGTGCACAGCACACATGATGAGCAAAAAATCACGTATGTGGCGTATTATTGTGAAGGCACACTCACGACATCCAGTGGTGTCACTTGCGATCTTGTAATCACTCTGATCACTGTGTTAACTGGAAATTACCAAACAAGCAGTTACCGAGGTGCGAATGTAGTTGGGGGGGGGGCACTTCACTGAGCTCGGCATCCGGCGCTATTTTACCTAGGTTTTTGGCCTAACACTAAGCCTTAGTTTAGGATGTAGCCCCTACCCCTCTAAAAAGGCTTGAATGAAAATATACACTCCTGTATACAAACTGATAATTGTAGAACGATTTCGAGTAAGAGACGCGACAATTAGTGCCCCCTTCCCAAACTATTAGGTTGATTCATAATAAATCGGACAAATTGACCAATTTTAATCATTGTCGTACAACTTTTTTACGACAACAGGGATTCACTTGAAATATACTCCATCTTTATCGATGACCTTCTGCCACGGTATAGGCAGATCATGGATGCCCTTGCTCCAGAAGGTCGGAAGCTGGAGCTCGAAGAATTGCCGAGTGCCGCCTTGACCTCGTCGCGAGTTTTGAAGTCTTGGTCGTCCAGGTGGCGTTGGCTGTGGGAGAAAAGGTGGAAATCTGAAAGGGCCAGGTCTGGGGAGTACGGTGGGTATAGAAGTACTGTCCAACTGTACGACAGCAGCTCGGCCTTGGTCGATCTTACGAAGTGCGGTCTGTGGAAGTAGACACGTTGTCGTGCTGGAAGTAGACATGTGACCGCCGCCGTAGCGAACTTTGGACATTGGCCTTCAATTCTCGTAATTGACGAACGTAGACGTCGACGGATACTGTGGTACCTTCATCGAGCAGCTCCCAGTACTCTACGCCGTGTACGCTCCACCAACCGCGGTTTTCGTCTTCGATGGAATAGTCGCCTGACGCAAACTTCGAATGCTACAACTACAGTGTACTTCTGCCGGGGGCATGCTCCTTGTGAACTTCTATCAGACGTCTGCCGATATCCGCGGGTTCCTGGCCAGATAGCGATATAAATAGTACGACGTTGCGGATGTGGTCTCTGGACCGCTTGAAATCGTGCGGCATTGTGGCGGAATGAATTTACTTTGGAGTGATTAGTTTGCGGTACTTTGAAGAGCTTTTCATACTCATTCCAACGGTACCTAGTGCGTCCATTTTCGTTAATTCGTTACTGAGTTATGATCTCTAGAAATCATCACTACCATTTGTCCGATTTATTATGAATCAACCTAATACATTGGCACCGTCATCAATTCCAAAATAAAAACTTGAAGCTACACCGTGATAGACACTGTATGATTAATTGACAAACCTCCTTAATTTTAAAAATCAGTGCAACTGTTTGCTCTTGAATTGAAACCTTACCTACAGTCAAACTGCAGAGAAAAAGCATGGCTTCAGAAAAACTAGGCGCAAGTATTTAATTTTTCTGGCGCAAAATTACCGAAATGCCAGCAGCACGCTGTTCAGATGTGGAAAACCACACAGACCGCAGTATTCAAAAAACCCCAATCGGTGCCCAACCTTTAGCCTATATAAATATTGTTTCAATGTTATCGTGTTTTTAAAGGGATCCTTTATTTCTTCAGGAAAGTGTGTTGCACGTGTCATCGGATACTATGTGCGAAGTTCCTTGGAGAAAGTTCAGTGTTCTCGGAACTAACCAATGCGCTGCTAAGCCTATCACACTGGCAATCCGGATCACGGAGCGGAGCAACATGAGCTTCAGGGATAACAAATGGGAGCAAGTAATGTACTTGTGTCATGGGAGGAACCGTAAAAAGTCATAATCAAAGAGTGGAAGTAGCTTTCGGGAATTAGCTTACTCGAACATTGGAGGATAAAGGATAAAGTTTTTGCGGCTAATCAGTCTTTTGTTGATCCGTGCATTTTAGTTTCATCTTCATTGTCGTGATGCCAGGTAAATGCGATTTGGACTATACAATGAATTGCGAGAGACAGCCGATGTTCAAGCCCCAGCTTTTATCTTTCTGGATGGGTCTTTTACCAGTTCACATGCCTTGAATTTGTGTGTTCGGTGGTTCAGTGTGTTCAGAGTGTGGATATCGTAGGACTTTACACGCAACACCGGTACTTCTTTATCGCACCTTAAACTTGGGTAATTGAACCTTGGAAAAACCTTGGAACTTGGATAAACCTAGCTTAAAGGCACTTTCCGCGATCACCTTGATTGGTTTCAAGAGCTGAATTATGAAATTCGAGGTGCTGAAGAATACACTAAGAGAGAAAAATTCGAAAGAAGCCCCCGAAAATGGCAAAAATGAGGCCTCCTGAAATCTGGCCTTGTGCGAGGTTACCGCGTGAAAACGAGCCTTCGAATCACTTTTCCCTTGAATGCTATCATGAGGAACGTTGAGATATTACTTGTTTTCCCAAGTGAAGGTTCAATTGCCTACTGGAATTTCCTCTTTATCTTATCGCAGAATTACTGGCCCAGGTAAATGCCACGTTGGAAAATGCTTCGTCCACTGCCGGGTGGGGTCACCAATTGGTGGGCGGAGTCCCAGTTGCCTCCCGCGGGCTTTGCGCTGTCAGGAGGGGTCGTGGCGCCGCTCTAAGGGTACAACCGCGACAGTTACCCGGGAGTCTATCGGCTGCGGTAGGGTAAATAGCTGGTGAGACAATCGCGGAAGGTGCCTTTAAGGATTAAGGAACAAAAAATGGTTGCTTTTATCGATCTTCTTGCCTTTTATACCCCTTGCACTTTTGGCGCGCGAGTGAGGATCTTCCCGTGCTGTTGATCGGGGATGGTCTAATCCACTAATATACATAGTTAACTTAACAATTCAAAAACAAAATAACACAAAAAGATCACTGTCCCCTTGGCGACATCACATACCCCGTAGGGATGGAAGGTTCGGTTGGACTGGGTGGAAAATGATGAAGGGTTTGATCCCCTTATCATGAGGTTGGCAGCACGCTATCTATTACAACACCATCTCGGACCACTGGATGAATATATCAAGTGCAAGTGTCTAACTGCAAACTTCTATGGAAGTCCTAGGAAGAAACTCAACTGGATCATTACTTCCCTGTTTTTTCTTCTAAAGAAAAACAAATGTTTTCGCTTGCGATTTGAGTGCAGCATGTTAGATATCTGTGAAGAAAATGTTCACGCGTGTGGTCAGCTACTAATCATTAAGCTCCTGGTAAGTTCCTTCAAGGTCCTCAGATTTGCAAAAAGGAAATTGGAACTCACCTAAATTCTTGGTGAGCGTATGAGTGACGATTTCATTTCGCTTACGCTTACGACCAGTATTCAACTCTATTTGAATGGCCACTTTGTAACTGTGCAGAAACTAAGTGTCGTTATTGACTTCTTCAGCAAAATAACAATTGTCGTCTAACAAGGGAAGGTATTTTACTTCCCATGTAACTTTGAAATGAGACCCGGGGGGATCGATAGAGCTTCGAACGCTGATTACAACTGTGTAAACCAAAATTGCTACCTGGCATTTTGAAGCGAGTTACGATGGGTCAAAGTTTGCCTGTGACTTGCCTGTGACATCTCATTGGCGAGGCACTTAACCATCACCAAGGCCGTTGAATAGCCAGAATTGACCACAGTGGCTTACTGGTAGTGTTCCAGATTTGCGGGTTTGGGTTCGTGGGTGATTGGGGTTAGCAACGGCCTTGCTGATGGCAAAGTGCCTCGCCAATGAGGTGTCACAGGCAAACTTTGACCCATCGTAACTCGCTTCAGAATACCAGGTAGCAATTTTGGTTCTCAAAGTTATAATCAGCGTTCGAAGCTCTATGGATACCCCCTAGTCTCATTTCAAAGTTCCATGGGAAGTAAAATACCCTCCCTTGTAAGATGCCTAGCTCGCTCCGAGGAACGTCGTACACCTGTCAAAAGGATAACTGGATTACTCACCGTCTCTCGAAATATTAGGTTGTCCCAAAAGTCTTGTCATATTTTCCCATAAAAAAATCAGTAACTGTTGTTCACTTCGAGGCAGGTCCAGGCGGCTCAGGAATATGGTAGAACGTTCCCTAAGCTTTCTAGGGAAATATATATTGACCCACCAGATCCCGTGGAGAGCTACAATGCCCGTTGTCGATACCCATCCATTTCGCGGTGTCATCTATTATGAGCGATCTTGCGGCACCAAAACGACGGAAGCTTGCCACTCCATCAGCGCTGCATTGGGCAAGGAATGTGTGAGCTAGGAGACCGTGCGCCGCTGGTTCATCAGCTTCAGCAACGGCGAGATTGACATGAAAGACAAATCACGCTTGGGACTGTGCTGGTTCTGGGACGAAGAAGGAATGCTTTTCCGCGAGGTGCTGGTACAAGGCGAGACAGTCACTGCTACCGTATGCACCCACCAGCTCCAGCAGCTCGCCGTCGATGTTCGAGAAAAGTGCCGGAAAAGTCCGCGGTCACCCTTCTTCATGACGACGCCCGCTCCCATTTCGCTCCCATTTCGCGAAAAGTACCTAGGCTATGTTATAGGAGCTCGGCTGGGATGTGCTGCCCCACCCACCGTACTCTCCAGACATTGCCTCTTCTGAGTATCACCTTACCCATCCTCTCGAATCCTTCCTGGCCAAGAGAAAATTCGTTTATTATGAATTGCTTGCGAAGGCGATCGCTGACTTCTTCGACTCTCAGAACCCAGAGTTCTGGGGGAAGGGAATCAACGATTTTCCTATAAAGTGGCAGAGGGTTGCCGACAACATTGGTCAATACTTTGTTGCTTAATTATTATTTGTTGGACGAAAAAAAAATAAAAAGTGATGATCGAAAAAAATATGACAAGACTTTTGGGACAACCTAATAGTATTACGCATACGAACCACAACGAATGTGCTCTGTACCAGCTTTGTTTAGTTGTTGTTACGAAGTTGAAAAAAGAAAGTCGGTCTAAGCGTTCGAGGAACCATGTCATCCTCTGCCTTTTCATCGCTTATGTTTTCTGAGCTATAGAGTGAGAGCTAATTCATCACAGTGATGTAAGATCCTCATTTTTCGTTCTCGCAGTTGTACTTTGTCCAGAACTTTCCTGGAAATCTCTTCAAAAAAAAAGCATGCTTTCAATACGCTCCTCCCTTCTGGAGATTGTGTAGTATATATTTCATCTTCAATACAATAAAGTCTCTCAGATACAGCACTCACACCAGATTGCACCTTTGAGTGGAAGTGTGCTGCATAGGACAGAAACAGCAATTACGCATTCCCACAAAGCAGCACCCCCTTGCGCACGAGAATGGTTAAAAACTGCTATGAATGCTATGAATGAAGTTGGGTTGAACACTTGTGCGATTTTTACTCTTCACAAAGAAACAACTGACTCATACTCTTTAACAATTGCAGAAATCAGACTATGAGAGGTAGGGGGCTTGAAGAGCTAAGATTGTGCACATTCTGTCCCTATGTTTCGCTTTGCACATAGTATTATTGCTATAAAAACAGCTACTCACATATACTTGCTCATATGTATGAGGAATATGCCCCTGCCAGTTGAACTCCCACGATCTTCTTCGCGCATACAAGGTACTAGTGAGAACTTGGGTCCGTGTAATCATTCAAGCTGCAGTTACCAGTTTTTTTTTTTGGTGAAAGGAATCGTGCACGAGAGAGGGGGTTTCTCCATTACCCATACATTTATGTTGTGTTTGCTCAATAAGGGCCGCATGCAAAACTGCTCGCGAAAAATGGGAATCCGACCAAGATACGGCTCCTTAACCCATTGACGCCCGTAGGAGACGCCGGGTATTCACGCCCAAACTCCCACATCTGGAATTTGGGAATCTTCGGGTAGGCCCTTCAAAAATAGGCCTCCCACTAACCCTCCTTCGTTCGTTTTGTGGGCATACATTTCTACTGTCCCCATGATTGTATAGAACATATGGTCAATCAACATCTGTGACTTCAACAGATTTATGATACTTCAAAATTACACAAACTTGGCAACAATTACAACAATCCTGGTACAAAAAAAAATCGGTGAGCAACAACAATAGAGGTAGATACGCGAACAGAACAACTGATACATTACGACAATACAATATTCGACAGCTTTGATCGTTTTTTACCGAATTTTCTACCTTCACATTTCCAATGGTACATTCGGAAACAAATTAAGCAGAAAGATCTTTCACAACAACTGCATCTGGTTTTGACTTGTTTAGCCCGATTTCTCGCAACCTTACGGCCATATTCAGCGGATAAGCGTTCATAGCACTTTACGCAGCGACTACGTGCTTTGCTCCAAACACCTCCTACAGGCATTAGAATGTGACGTGGGCGTTTTACTAGCAGTTGAACTTGCTCCGAGCAGTCAGCAGGCGACTTTGTGATGCGCTGAAAAAGCTTATCATGTAAGGAAGTTTCAAAAGTTCACTGCGCCTTGAGAGTATAAATTATACTACGGGCCGTCGTATATGGTATATCATGCGAGGTTTCAAAAGCACACGTTTTGAATTGGACACACTCCCGAAGAAATTCATACACATCACCACGTTTTGGCACTGATTACCCTACCCCGAAAGGCTCCCCTCATGGTGCACTCATTCATGACAAATCACCAACTAAATGACATGAAGGTTTGTAACTCACGCAGTCATCCTTGGCTTCCCACGTGACCTCTTCGTAAAAGCAGCCCTCACATTTTATCAAATATTCGCGACGTCCGCCCTTCATTCTGGTGGCCAAGATCTCTTTCACAGGATACCATTCATTTGCTGAAATTGACTCAAATACATATCAAATTCGGTGGTGCATCTCTAACATTTCAAACCAACGCCAAATTCAATGGGTGTAATTCAAACTAAACTCAAACTCATTGTATGTATAAAATAAACAATCTATAATCAACTGGAATGAAAAATCATTGGTTGATCATGGAAATCATTGACATGGTTCATTCATCACGTCACTGCGTAGCGTCACGTCATTGTAAGCTTCCTCCTTTACATCTGGCTCCTTCTTCGGAGACATTCCAAAAAAAGGCATAATCTGGAACAGAATTTCCAATCTCATATGCTATCCATAAGTGGAGACTCACCTCTGTATAAAACGTTAGCCTTGACTTCGTCGCTGTCGCGAGTAGTAAAGCCAACTAATCCGCCTTTCGAGCTCACCCAGTTGCTTAGTCGTGAGAGATCGGAAATATCTGGAAAAATTTAAGTGCAATAATTTATTTTTATGACAATTTTTGCGCTAAAAAAGCGCTCGTAGATACAAATAGCGAACTGACGACTAGGCGAGAGGGATCAACATTTCTGACTTCAACTGATTTATGATAATTCAAAATTACACAATCGCGTTATTACACAATTCAAATCAATCAAAATTCGCGTTATGCATAAGATACAAAACGATCGAAGAAAAGTGAGAGAATTAGCGCAGCCGCGATTTGAGAGAAATGGCGTATTCGCCGCGTTATGCGTAAGATACGAAACGATTGAAAAAAAGTGAAAGTATTGGCGCGGAGCATTCGCGTTATGCATGAGATACAAAACAATCGAAGAAAAGTGAGAGAATTGGCGCAGCCGCGATTTGAGAGAAATGGCGTATTCGCCGCGTTATGCGTAAGATACGAAACGATTGAAAAAAAGTGAAAGTATTGGCGCGGCGCATTCGCGTTATGCATAAGATACAAAACGATCGAAAAACTCACCTCTGTATAAAACGTTAGTCTTGATTCCGTCGCTGTCGTGTGTAGGAAAGTCAACCGATCCGCCTTTAGAGCTCGCCCAGTTGCTCAGTCACGAGAGATCGGAAATATCTGAAAATTTTCTAAAAATACAACTAGAAATGAGATAACAAACCAATAATTAAATACACGCACAAAGCAAAAGAAAAAAAAGTGAGCATATCGAAAAGACGCGCGAAACCATTAAAAATTGGCGCGCGGTTATGCATCTGCACAAAATGTCCCACATACGACATTCGTGAATCGCGAGACACGCACGCGCGCAATGCGCCAATATCATATGTGGGACATCGCCTGAAGTGCGCGCGGGCGTCAATGGGTTAAAGTTGTGGCAGAGTGGGTGGGGCCTCAGAGTAAATGCCCGCCCCATCGCCCTCCGGGGTAGCGGATGCACAGCGGGAACACAAAGTTACGTGAGTTTTTGTCTTTGACCGCAACACGAAGGGAGAGGCATTTATCCTGAGGCCCCGCTCTCTCGACCACCTCTTTGAGGAGCTGTATCTTGACCTGATTCACATTCCTTCGCGTGAAACTTTGCACGCAACTCTTATAAAGCAGCTCACCTGGCTACTTGGATGCTCGTCGTCAGCCGATATCTTCAGCGGTGAGCACACGTTGCTCCATTTTCGACGGTCCGGTCGGGCTCACTGCTGGACCGCATCTTCTTGGAGGTGCTTCAGAGAACCCTTCAATGCGGTGCAGGGCGGCCAAGTAAGCGCTTCACATCCCGTGGGTACCAGAACGTGATGCGAACAGACCATCTATCGTGCGTGCGTCTACCGTGTTACCGGCCACCGTTTCTTTGCATTCCACGCATACGTTGCTGCGTCGCGGATGCCAGAAACTAAGCTCATACTACAGTAGCGCTCAAAGTCTTCGGCCAAAACTTTTTTGTCATAACTTGTTTTCTACCTGACCAAATTTGACAAAATTATGATATATGGTGCCTGAACCTATTGCCAACATTTCCTTCTACTTGAGCGCCGCTTGACTCTTCATGATTTTTTACAAGAATTTACTACAAAACCACCCAAAAAAAGTAAAAGGCTTGGTCGAGAAAAACGGCTTTCTTTACAAAAACAAAACGAGCAAGCCTCAGAGAACATCAATATTTTGTAGAAATAAATAAAACACTCATGAAGTAGGTAAGTAAACAAAAAATGATTCGTTTCACCCCTTCATCAAACGAATCATTAGTGTGATCATCCTCTGGGGATCTTCAGTGATTGGAGGATGATCGGATATAATATGTGTTAGATGACTTGTCTTAGGATATGAGGAATAGAGGAATAATGAAATTAAACGAATTTCGACATGGAGATATTTCGAATAAAATAGTTGGGAGGTGTGAAAATATTTGTAAGATATGACAAAGAAATCACTTGTCCTAAAATTACGGTAGGTTACTGTATGATAGTCAGCATTCTGATGTGTACATAAATAGCAATGGAGCAGATAAATGTTGGATAGTGTTCTATTGCGTATAATTGGGCGTCGGATAAAATATTGTATAATAGATATGAAAAAGTTTAACAGAAAAAACTAAAGCATAGTCTTAACAAAGTTCACGACACTTTGGTATCGGTCCTTGATGAAGTATTTATAGCTAATAAACTTATTTCTATAGATGCATTTCAGTATGTTTGCTATTATAAATTCTTTGGTGTATTTGTTATTATGTAGGACTACTGTAAATTCCTGCAATTTATTCTTAAAATTTTCAAATCCTGTAGTAGTATTAGCAATTCTAAGAGTTTCTGTGTATATAACTGAAGATTTGTTGTTGTTTGATATGTTTGTATCATTATGAGGAAATCTGATAACTTTAAAATTAAAGTCATCCGTTTTATTATATAGACTGGTGTTTACCTTATCTTCATTTATATTAATTTTTAAGTCTAAATAATTACTATTATACTGATCAATATTAGTTTTCTTCAGTTCCAATTTGTTTTTATAGACTGCTGCTAGTTCTTTTTCTATATCCGTCTCCCTTTGATTATGTAATATAAGGAGATCATCCATATATCTGAAAGGTAAAAACAGCTTATCTTTACTCAGTTTAATATTCTTGGCATAATTATATTCCAGAATTGAAAGGGTGAGATCTGCTAGTAAAGGGCTGAAATTACCTCCCTGTGGTACCCCTTTATTTTGTTTATATATATTTTCTGCGAATATACAGTAGCTATTTTTCAACAAATAATCAACCAAGTATATTAAATCATTGATATTGTAGCTTCTATAACCTTTTTTAATATCCTGACCATCTGTGTAGTAAACACGATATCCGTTAGTGACTAGAAGCTGTTTACTGGTCCGTTAGTGACTAGAAACATACTAAAAGACCACGACTTTTGATGACAGCGACACAGCGGGACGGTATAGCGATGGCACTCCAAAAACAAAAAAAAATCATATAACCACGTAACGTACACCGTTGAGCGCCAAAATAGTGTATTAAGTATGCAGTGTCTCCAGGTACAACATACTAAAATTTCTCTTAGATCAGTGCAGTTGCAAAAAAGTTACAAGTGAAAACCCAAGGAGCGCTACTGTATGTTGCGTATACTACAGCCAGTCTGCTCTCTGTGGCCAATGTTCAGTAGTGTCCGCTCCAGTGCTTTTTATGCACTTGTCTAAACCAGCCTAGACACCTTATTCTCTGCCCATGTTTCGGATACACAGCAGACTGCAGACGGTACCGTAGAGTGAAGAAGGTCAGCTCATAACTTCTTGTCCGAGATGAGGTGGGCAGCCTACTTGATGCTTTCCGTTGCCGCCCATGCTCATCTCGCGTCTCATGATCTGCGCACAAGTTGTCACCCATGTAAACAGGTCGGATGCAATTCCTCCTAGTATAACGAGTGATGCGACGCCGACTCATTGCGCATGACCACAGTCTTGCTTCGATTCATCTTTAGCCCAATAGCTCTGCCAACTTCGTCCAGTTCCTCCACCACCTGGTGTAGTGTGCTTGGCTTGGACCTATCAGAGCGATGTCGCTTGGACAGCTTTTTTCTGTCAACCTTAATACCTCTATCGTAATAGTCTAGTTGCAGCATAGCCTGATTGAGTGCGTGGTTAAGAACTTACGGGAAATCGTATCACCCTGCCTGGCTCCTTTTTCGGTCAGCACGCTGGAACATGCGGATGATGATGAATGTGCCCGTGTTGTGTTGTTCCAGCAAGTTGATACATATAACACCAGCCGACGCCTGCATGATGTAGCGCGTTCCATACGGATTCAGCACTGTCGAATGCCTTCGTAGAGTCGATGAAGCAGAAAAGAAGCGGTTGTTTGTATATAGCCAGCTGCGTAACAGTGTGCATATGGTCCATACAACAGAAGCCTTCGCGAAGCCCAGCCTGTTCTACTCGTTGATAATAATCCAACTACTTCTCGAGTCTAAGCAAAATGTCTTTCGTGAACACTTTGTATGACTGTAGGAGAAGTGCAATGTGGCGGCAATTCTTCATTTGGTCGCGCTCGCCCTGATTGTTCATAAACAGAAGAACCGTCTTGAAGATGATCGTAAAGGTCCTCGATCCCCATTCTCGATGTCTGTGGTCTTCCCATTGGGTCCCGCATGACCATAATGACTGAGCGAGAGTTGTTAATGTCCCTAGGACATCGTTGGAGGCTCACCCTCGCTTCTACCGCTTCCTTCAGTAGAGTGTCTTTGTAGCGCTGAACCGACTTCTTTACAGCACCGGCCAGCTTTGTTTAATGTAGCATGCTCCAGTAGTGTGGACGCAGGGTTACGGTGAATGGCAACCGTTATTGGAGAAGTACAGGAGCCTTGTCATCGATCCTACTCTCGATCATCGATCCTGTCCACTGCTGCTATCATAGGCGATGCTGTAGTGCAATGTAGGAGCCCATGCACGAGTAAATTATGGTCTAGAGAGAAGTCATGTGCCTCGTCGCACATGTGATGAAGAGCAACCGCCTCCATGGCATCGGCCTTGTACTGCGGCAGTCGTATGGGAGGAGGATGGAAGTGATCTCGTTTCCGAAGTTTTGCTCGAAGGCGTATTATGACTCTGACAAGCCTGTCACTACCGGTGCGAATACATCCACAACGCCGACATCGAGCAGATTCCACTTGCTGCAGGTGGTAACGTGTTTCCGTGGAAGAGATTGCTCTGCCCAAGAAAGTCCATCAAACGTTCTCCATTCTCCTTAGTATCTCCGGTTCCATGTGGTCCAACAGTGCTGCCATCGCCTTCTTCTCGTGGATTACTGCATTGAAATCTCCGACAACGTAATTGTAGCCGGAACGCTCTTTCTTGGTCGCCTCTTCCGGCTTTTATAGAGCTTCTCTCCATCCGTTGCCATAGACGTTGGTGCATAACAATTTATGATGCTTATGGAGGTGCGCTAGTCAATTCGTTTGGGAAGGATTGATAATCGTGAGCCAATTCTCTCGACTGAGTCGACCATTCAGTGCGATGGTGGACGAGAAACCCTACGCCACCAGCATTTTTTCTGCTGACTTTGGCTCCAAGGATAAGCAGTGGCCGTCGTTGGTCTTCTTGATGGTTGTTCCTTTAGCTTTAGTCGTTGCGAAGCAAAGCCTTTTGCTGGTCTCCATCAATGCGATCTGGTCAGCCGTTGAGGCGATGGTACGACAGATGAAGCTACAGATTCGTGAACAATCACCAAGTCTCGACGGTCGCAGTACTGTGCGCTTCAAATCCTGCGGCGGTTTTTGTCTTCAGATCCTTTTGAGTCGCTGTTAGCTCCAATGCACGCAGGGTCAAGCCTCCGTCGAGGAATCCTCGACGGAGGCTCGGAGAGGGGTCGTATTTGGTCCATTTGGAGGGGAGGGGGTCATAATCGTTGAGGTAGACAGTGATCAATTTCGTACACTGAGGGTTTAAAGTGTGAAGGGGGAGATGTGATAAAACTGACTAACTGGCTTCGAACCCGAAACTAATTTAAATTAATCATCGTAGAGACATCATGCATGGCGCAATCCACAACGGAGCCGGCCAATCCCAATAACCCTTTTCTTGGTACGCTGGCAACGAAACCACGTACAGAGACACCTCCGAAATTCACCGTCTGACCGTAGGGAGCTATATTTATTCCCGGGTACCACCGTGGCCGAATACTCCAGAAATTGGGATGAAAGTGAAAAATTAGCTGATATGGGCAAGCACGTAAACTGGTGTTAGCTAGCCACTACGCGGATCACAAAAGCATTTGTATCGACTGAGAATGGGAAGGAAATCCTCATGCATGGCGCATCCCGCAACGATTCCAGCCGAGGCCAACCACCATCTTGTTGGTCTTCTGAGAGCAGAAGATGGGTACTGGAGGCGTAAAAAACCGGATCATTATTTCTAAAGATTCGTGGGAAAATCTCGCAACTTCGACGGAAAAATTTCCTCGACTGGCTTCCCTCAGGATAACTTTCTTCTTTTCGGAGATAAGGTGCAGCACAGGAAGTCAATCAAAAGCGGCAATCTTGCAAACCACGGACAACAAGACCGCACCCATATGGTTGAGTTTGAAGGAAGTCATGACCATTTGAAGTGTTACACTTTGACATTTTTCAAAATTTTCCTCGACTGCAACTCATATCGAGAACTACGCAACCATTAGGGAAACTAAGAGGCGAATAGATCGGTTCAAGGATGTTATTAAGAAAACAGTTCACAGTACTCCGAAATGGAGTCTAAGTAAAGTTTCAAGTATTCAGAAAATGTCCAAATTCAGTATGGGGCGCAGTGGAGGGCATTACATGGCTCCTACTCAGCCTTTCGTTTACATTTGACCTTTCACCTTTTTTATTCTTGTTTTTTCATCCTTTATCCCTGTCGCATAGCTTGCATGTCTTTTAGACCTTTTCCTTCGTCATCAGAGGACGCGCCCATCAACCATGGTCGGCGAGGCTTTCGTTTCGGAATATAACTATTGAAAATATTAGGTTCTTATCTTAGACGCTTTTGTTTTAGAGTATGAGTGCTGAGTTTTGATAGGTTCATATTTCTTTCATTTTGTCAGGAATTTGGCCTCAACGCCTTTCTTTTATACCATAGGCTGTTAATTTCCTTAGTGAATCACTGGCTGGGTAGAAACCACGGAACTAGTGGTGCCTGAAGAAGAAGGGGAATCGTATGAAGTCTTCCCCCCATGGGTGGAGGGGGAGGGGGGGAGGAGTCGTGTTTTTTAAAAAATTTTCTCGACGCCACACTTGAGTCTGGTTGGCCAAGTTCCCCTTTCTTCACATAAGAGCACCTCGCCTGCGAACATCGAATGGAGCACTCCCGGCGGCAGCAGCCAATCGTGGCATATTTCAAGCTGGGCAAAATTGTCCTGAATGGTTGTCACTAATCGAGGCAAAATGCTGGCGAACGAAAGCCTCGACGAACTTGTCATCATGGCGGTCTCACCAGCGAAGTTGAGTGCTGAGAGCAGCTACTACGCTGCAGCAGTTAATACTTGAATTGGTTATTTTGCAGCAATTAAAGACGCGGCACTTGAGAGGCAAAAAATGAGGCCACTACGGGCACTACTCCATTGTCCCGTGCTGTTTGTGTTCGGCTCAACAAATCCACGACGGGCTACTTTAGCCGGCAATCGACGTCCGGAAGCTGTTTCATCGTAAGAGCATTCCAGAAAGTCTGGATTCATTCATTCATCCTTTCGATGCGGCTGCTGTTCACAACCGTACTGATTTAGAAATGGGAGTGGCTCAGTCTCCGGCCTGGAAATGATCGGAGGAATTCCGCTTCGGCAGCTCTTGGGAGGCAACGGTCTCTCAGCTCCAGAAAACAGATGAAAAGTCATTCACTCAGCTACCCTGTTCCCTTGCTACAACAACATACTATAAATCCATAAGGCTCAGCTCTGAGGTCCCTATAGAGTCAGGTAGACCTCTGAAGTCAGGGATTGTAGAACCTGCCCTCAAAATCAGCTAACGATCTTCAAACAATTCGACTCAAGACTTCACCCTCTAGCCGAAATCTCACTTGTTCAACAGACGTTGCACGCGGCCCTTAGTTAGCGAATACAACATAAATATCTGGGTGACAGAGAAGCTCATTTTCCGTGCGCGATTTCTTCAATAAAGCCTTGCTTCGCTTACTGTGAACCCTCCCCTCAAACGAGCAAAGCACCATCGCTTTGGCAAGAATTCCTCGACTAACGCTTCACCCTGAAAGAGCAGCCATTTCAGCACCATTCAGCTCAGTTTGGTCCTTCATGTCAGGTCTATCGCCGCTAGGTTATACTATCGTAGTGCTGTAGATATTACCGGATCTTGGTGGAAGGAACTGTGGTAGTGACGCTGTCATCATATTTACTTCACTATTTGGTCTACCTCAACCTAACACTTCGTCATGGATGCTATTTTCGAAAGGAAATCGCCTCATTCTTTTTCCCAAGCTCACTAGTTCTTGAACAGTGGCAGGCAAAAGCTCACCTCGGACATTTCTATCTGTCCACGCCCATGTTTGCTTTCCAGAGGTGACCTTCAACTGCCTGCAAGTGGCACATTGCTCAATCTTGTCACTTTATGAATGCCTTTCACGCTTGAATTGGGCTTCATTCGCACTTTCACTGTTGACCTTTCATAACTCCGAAGTGTGAAAGATTAGAACTAATTTCGAAATTCTGTATCATTTCGTGAAATCACATCAGCGTAGCCTTCTAGAGGTTCCACATTCAATAAAATTGCCACAAAAGATGATGTGACCATTCGATCGTCGAAATTACTTTCAATGAGCGGTTTTCAGGAGTTCGAAAGAAGCCCTTCCTTTCCTGATAAAATTACTTCATAAAAAGGACATTTTATTAATTTCCCCAACTGATCGCGGCAGTTATTCGATTTCCCTAGAGTCTAAGCTGCTATAGAAGTTGCTCTCCTCACCTCTAACAAGCTTTTTGTTAATGGCTTATGCTCCTTGGATTTTCGGCCTTCTCGCTCCCTCTGGCTGTTCTGCAATATTGTGTTAACCACCCTCCCAGCTCCACAGGTAACCTGCATTGACAATCGGCTAATTGCCTCAAATCTCTTTTGTGGTGTCGGCTTCTAGCTAATTGTCTTATTATCTACCCGTGCTTCATTGACTCACCTCGGCTCTCCGTATGGATTTATAATGTCGCACGGGAGCCGACCCGTGCCCTGTTGAGCCCAAAAAATTCTAGTCATTCAGTTTGAAATCCTAGAAAGTGATCTGTTATACCTTCGCTGAATCTTGGCGAAGGGGAAGGAACGAGGTGGGTGAACCACTCCGGAATCCCACTTCATATATGTATATAATATGTATGTATGTACACCTCCTCATCTTGAGCAATGATGCCAAAGTGTTCTCCATTCTTCTAATTCACATAGCGTCGTAAGCGTCATTCTGAGTCCAAGATAAGTGCAAGATATTCTCCTGAGGTTGAGTGACCCTTTGGGTAGTCATAAGCGGTCGGGTTACAACTTAAAGGCAAACCACGCGATAATCGAAGTGGTCCTTACCTTTTGAGGGCAAGTAGACCCTTGGATGGCCGCAAAGATTGCACCCTTTTCGTGGCGCCACGGCTCACCCCCGCCGCTCACGGCCTGGTCGATCTGAGCCGAGATGAGCCCATCAAGCCGAATCACACCCGGCTTAGACGAGAGGGAAACTTGCGATAAGACAAGATAAGACAGCGATATCAATAGCGGAGGTGGCTTCAACAAGGAAGAACAGGTGATATCGTAGCATTTTGCGCGATATCATCGAGGAGAAGCTTTCTATAATCTTCAATACTCGTACGAGGACTGAGGGCAGAGAGCTCTATTTTGGGTGGTTTTGAGGGGTTTCGATTCATTTTTCTTCACTAGTGGGTAGACCAGGGCCTCTACATCCTGTAACACGAGCGATAGCTCTCACAATTTTTCGCGTGGTGTGCCTTTAAGGAAAATACTTACTTTGATAGCACCCGTCGTCAAATGTTTGAATCCAAAAAATAACCGTACTATTCGTCTTGAAAGGACGTTACGTAAACTAACAAAATATGCCATCACTACTTTGTAGCGCATTTGTAGGAACATTTTCCTCTTAAAATGCGGAGCTGTGGACGAATTCCAAACTTGAGAAATTTTTTTAAAACACAATTTTAAGTTCAACATCGCTGAATCGCTGCATGAGAGATAACAAAATGATCAAGGGTTCATGCTCTTCTCGTACGCGTAGGTACATATTTTTTTGCTATGAAAAATCTATTTTGAAATTCACAGTCGAGGTGGAATGTTCACGACCCTGCCGCGTTGATGAGAAACGCTTGTGGTACTTCGAGGCAAAGTTTGCGAGAATCTCGAGAGTTATGCCGAAGGAGAGAGTAAAAGTGAAGGTGCCACAGACACTTACATTCGCCTTGAGCAGAGCTTTCTACTGGTAGCTTTTTCAAATTATATGGAAAATTTTGAGGAGAGTTATAACAAAAAGACAGGAAAAATCATGGTTTATCCAATTTTTGACGTCGATTGACAAGAATTAATAGCGATACCGTAGGCCCAATTTTGCTAAAGTGGCTCGGAAAAGTCCGATCAAACATCCAATCCTGCTGTGCTGAAATCGCAACCGACGCGCCTTATCGGGTGCAATGCATTTTCTTGATCTTCTTGGAAAAGTTGCTTTCGATATCCTCCTGCACCATTTTTATCGCCACGTGTTTTCTATACTTCCTCATTCTTACCTCCCTTCCCTGAGCTTATAAAGGCATCCTTTAGTAGAGGTATCACGTCTTCGAACTACATCCGAAGAGCTGTTTTATAGTTTCCTGTTGATGTTCTACTTTTCTTCGATGTTAATCCTGTGTCGCCTCAATGTTTGATGTTAACTGGATAGCTCAGTGGTACTTAATCCTTTTACCGCAGGGTTGTCATTAATCTCAAGAAAAGTATCCATAGGAAATTTTGCACTTTGGAACATTACTGTCCGCTCTTTCATGCTTGTTGAATCTCAACGACAAAAAGATAAAGTATGACGTTTCTGGCTTTAATCAATCCCTTGTTGTGATGCGCTGCGTATTCTAATTGCATTCAGAATTCTAGTGGCAAGTGAGTGCAATTCGCTGGTACAATGACTCGCAGGGGGCTGTGGCAAATCAGTGGCTTTGCTTTCTCGAATAAGTCTGGTACCAATTTGCTCACCCTGTACTGATGGAAGACGTGAATAGCCCCGGCAGGCCGGGATTTGATCTCGCATCATGAGAATGAGACTACGTGTCATTACACCACTTCCGCCAGTCTTAACAAATTCCTTTTTTACTGTTATTATTCTATCGTTTCTGTAATTTTATTGTTTTCTTCATGCAATATGTCACCTAAACTTATTTATCTGTGCCTTTTAAAAAAAAACCCTATATTAGACTTATGTTGCATAGACCACTTATTCGATTCTAACCCCTATGTAATTACATCACAGCCAATGTGGCTCGAAGGGTGCAGCCCGCTGTAGTATTTTGCTCCCTGACTTCCTTGTTTCAGAACATGATCACCCATACTGTTCCCATATTTCCAACTTCCACGATTTTGTGTCAAATTAATACTGGCCGATGATACGCGGTAAACAAATGTGAAATAGTAAATTTGGTGAGTGATAAGGTTATCAGAAGATCAGATCAGCAAAAAAAGATTCGATGATGTAGTTCCTTTCCGCTCATAGCCTTTGGCAGAAAGCAATTGAATGTACTCTACAGAAGGGGAACGCAATGAGTAATGAATGAAATAATAAAATAATGAAATATGACAAAAAATAATGGTTATCAAGCAATATATAATAGTAACAATGAATAATGAACAGTTTCAATGTTGATAAGAGATGTAAAATCACAAAATTTTCAGCTCAAATGCACATTTTTTGTGATGTATAGGTCAGCATTGCTTTACATTTGATCATATTATATCAACGTTCTTATTAAACTGAAGTTATTTATTTTAACAACATTTTTTATGTTAATAGCAATGGTATTATAATTATTTCATATTAAAATTGAAATTATTATTGCTATTAACATAAGCCATTGCATGTTAATAGCTGCAATAATATAAGATTAATCTAATAAGAGTGATGGCATAAATGTGAAGGAACATTAACTTATATATCACAAAAACTCTTAATATGATTTCGAAGTTTGAAGTATGTTGTTACTGTACGACTATGTATTGGTATCTTTAGCGACCATTCCGATGGATTACATTCCTACTGAACACTTCTACCCTCGATTATTAGTTGCTCTATTTTGTTTTACTGTTGTTGCTGTTTTTGTTTGCATAGTTATATAATTTTATTTTCTTGTACTAATATTGTCTGTTACATAGCATATTATGATCAAACTGATACTGTTGAATTTATTGCGTAGTATTCTCAATATAATTTCTTACACTCCTATTCACTTGTAAGACCCTTTCCTTGAATTGATCACATTGACGCTGCGCATAATTGAAATGTGATAGATTGTCTCGTTTATTTGAAGCGAAGGTTTAGAACAGCTTCTATGCACTTTGTCGTCCGTGGAACAAATTTATTGGGCGCAGAATTAGATGGCGACTTGTGGACAACGTCTCAGCTTCTCCATAACCTAATAACAGAGGAGAACTGTTCAAAAATTTCCATAGAAGTTCACAGATCCTGTGAAAAATAACAACATTCAAAAGGGAAGCACATTACTGTCACAGCACAACAGCCTCTGCTTGTTTCTTGACAACGATCACTTCTAATATAACTTGGAGCTATTATTTTTTCGTTGACCTGTGCGAGTGCTCTGAGATTTTATCTGTGATCGCGGATAAGTCATCTATCAGTAATGTTATGCCGTCTACATTTTGACAGTGTTTTAACAGAATCGTTGCATCATAGTACGATGTATTTTCCGGTTAATCGACCTTTAACTACTGACTAATCCATTGTGTCGTCTTCGTCCACAGTGGATTAAATGGATGCAACCGTGAGCAGCGTAGTTCAAGCATGTGTATAAAGTTGAATTGTAGCTGCCAGCTTTTCCTTGAAGCTGGCAGAAAACCTTTCGTATTAAGTGAAACTCTGTTTCTTTGAGTCCCACACATTTTCACATTAGCAGTGGCTTATCATTCATCTTTCACACAAAAACGTATCCTATAAATTCGAATTCTAGAAATCATGCACCGGCCCATTTACGGCTTATTAGAATGGACCGCGAGGGTAAGGAGACGGTGGGAACTGTCAATAAATGAATTGGGAGTAAAACAGACATTGTATTCCGCGAATACTGGGAGCCTTGCTAAATAAACAACAAAATTTACTTTGTCTTGGACTTTAAGCTTTACCTCCCTATGAGGTTCAATTGCCGATAGAGGATCAGAGGTATGAAAGGTTTGTATGTTGGCGGCGCATTTAATCCACGAACGGTGCATATGCTAGCAGCTACCTTGCCATAATCCCATCTGTACTCCTTTAAAGATCGGGAAACTAGGACAGCTTTCTTCCACGGCTGCTGAGCAACAGCCATGCAATTAAGGGCAAAAAGGAAAAGAGGTTGGTGTTTTGTTAAAAGATTCACCCAAATTTGTGGTACAAAGAAACGGGATTCCAAAAAATTCTTATAAAATTTGTTATCTGTGGTAAGAAACTGGTAACATTGCGAAGGTCCTTAATGTCTAGTAAAGAAATGGAAAGAGGTTTTGTGACGTCCGAAACAAAGCTGCTGCGATGTTTAAAACTTTTGAAATTTTTCACCAGCCACTACGCGGATGATCTCATTACCTCCGCGACAGGAAAGATACGGACATCACATTTTCAGGTCTTAAAGGAAATAAAGTAATGGAACGAAAACTGTTGGCCTTAACCAGTTGATGAATGGAACGATTAAGCTTTCAAACAATTTCAGTGATCCAGAAAGGAACTTGAATACATGATGTCTCTCAGGAGGATTAGCCTTATTGTGTTGTGCTTCACTTTTCGATTACCGCATTTTCTTACGGTACTTCTTCTTCAAATCTAGCTGGTATTCATCTTCAATTTTTCACAGCTTCCTTGAGCAGGTGGACGTTTTTTCTGTTTTGCAAAGTTTTACTATTTTTACAATAAAAATTTCATTATTCTCAAGAAAGCAAAATGTCGGAAATACGGGAATACCTATACTGGTGTATTTTCATAGCGAATGTTGGAACTTTGGCGTTCATTATCATTCGACCCATTCCAATAAGCTGGAATGAGAACGCAATCCTTGGTTTTCTTTACGACTTGAGGGAACGTCGAAACGACGACGATCGTCGTTCTTTTTCTTGAAATGAACGTAGCTGGATGAAAGTTTACTCAGCAGACACATTGGAATCAGACCAGGCCAGTCTTCCATCCCGCACAGATTATGCAAAAGCTGCTGCGATACGACATTTCTTCCCAGATCCACTCAATCATCATCGTTTTCTAATCATAGGTGTCATTGAGGATCTATGCCACCCGATTCGCATTTTCCACATAATCTATTCGTCACAAAGCGTCGCACCAGTAACGTGTCACAATGTATAATTATCGTTTAATAATACGTTTACCACATCAGCAACCGCCGCTCTACGGGTGTCTGACCAAATCTTAGTGGCTATTTCCCCGTCATAGCGGCTGTACTATAATTGTAGAGCAAATATTATAGATGAATATAAGTCTGCTGGTGTAAAAGTGCATTTGAGAGTAAAATAAAATATAATATTTGATAATGAGGGGTTATAACGATGTCGGACTAAAGAAAAAGTAAATAGTCAACAACTGGTGCATATAAATTATGGTTCACAACATGATATCAAGTAATATTGGGTAGTCTAAAAAGTTTTTTCGTATTTTCAAATACCGCTTTCTCCCTCCAAACTGCTTTCCAGCAATCTCTTCTGTAAATACACATGTAGTACAAGTCCACACGCATCTATAGGTATCATTGTCTTCCATCTACCGGATAACCCTTTTCGGCAAAATAAACATATCAACAGTCAACCTCACTTTCAATACAAAAATTATAAAAACTTTTTTCTTTGAATGGCGTTAGACAGGGAAAGGAAAAGGTGATAATCCGATGGAGCAAGATGAGGGCTATAAGGTGGATGGGGCAGCAATTTTTATCCAAGCTCGAGAATTTTTTGGCGAGTCATTTTTTCACTAGTGGTAAAAGTTTTTTTGAGTTTTTTCTTTTAAAAATTTTGGAGCTTGGATAAAAATTGCTGCCTTATAGCCCTGATCTTGCTCCATCGGATTATCACCTATCCCTTTCCCTGTCTAACGCCATTCAAAGAAAAAAATTGGAATTGAAAATGAAGTGACTTTTGATATTTTTATTTTGCCGAAAAGGGTTATCCGGAAGATGGAAGACAACAATACCTATAGATGCGTGTGGACTTGTACTACATATATATGTACAGAAGAAATCATCTGGAAAGCAGTTTTGAGGGAAAAATCGGTATTTAAAAATACGAAAAGACTTTTTAGACTACCTAATATTATGGGTAGAAAATCTCAAATTGCTGACGCTGATATCACTAGTAGCTGAAGGCTAAGAATCTGAGAAAGCGCTGCATATTGGTCCATGGTACATGGTTGAGAAATCCTCTAACCAGGAAGGGCTTTTTACTTCCCATGGAACTTCGAATAGGGACCCCTACAGATCGATAGGGCTTCGAACGCTCATTACAAATGTGAAAACCAAAAGTGCTACGGGCTGTTCGGAAGCGAGTTAGGAGGGGTCAAAGTTTGCATGCGAAGACTCATCGACGGGGGACTCTGCTAGTGGTGACTCGTCAACGCGGCTAATCATGTATGTCACAACGGGTTTGTACCCTAATGTCAGGATGCCGCATGACGATGAGCGGCGTGCGACACAGTGTGTGCGAGCTTTGCGCGTCGCGGTAGTTGGGTCTTGGAACGATTACAACGTAATGCAAATGGTGCGATACGCAGTTGACTTCTAATCACTTCGGGACCCAACAATTTAGCTCGTCCGCATTGTTTGACTTGCGACATGCCGCAGTGCGGCATCCTGACATTAGGGTACAGACCCGTTGAGCCTTTTTGCGTTTTGTGTTTCATGGCCAGAAAATGCTTTTCTTTCACTTCTGAACGTTTCCTTGTACTGGTACCTATCACACCCATCATTTACTCTGCCACTTTATTTATAACTACTAACAATACTCACAAGGGAAGCACATCAGGCCGAAGAGACTCCCATACCACACGAATTTGGCGTTGTTGCGTAAAAAGATTATGATATTCGCGCACAGGGGGTCAAATTACCCCTCTGTGCAAATTTTCAGCCGAATCCAGTTTTTGGTCCAACTTAGGAAAATTAGGGGTGGCTAGGGGGTAAACTGGTAATTTTTTGAATTTTCTTCTACAAAAAATCCTGGAACCTGAACATAATCACCTACACATACCTGTTACACTTGCCCATCGCACTGAACGTACGAAACAAGCGTCAAATAAGAGCATTTGCTCGGCAAGAGTCAACGCCTTCTCCACTGTTCATTGTGCTGCCACCCAATAGATCGTGAATTTTTGCGAAATTTGGTCAAATTCTCGAATTGGCTAAAAGCTCGTCTCCTAGGGTAACTTGATTACCTCAACACGAAAATCATACTGGTTTTGCACAAGAACGACTGGCTCGCGCGTTATGGGCTTCCGAACGCACCATGTAATAATATTAGGCATTCAGGTAAACGTGTAGACAATGAGACACAAAATGCAAAAAAATCTCCACCGGCGGGGAGCAAACACAAAACCTTTATGCTGCAAATCCGGAGCACTACCAGCAAGCCACAGTGGCCGTTGATAGTTCAAGAGCAGCCGTGCCGACGGCAAAGTGCCTCGCCAATGAGATATCACAAGCAAACTTTGTCCCCTCCTAACTCGCTTCGGAACAGCCCGTAGCACTTTTAGTTTTCCAATTCGTAATCAGCGTTCGAAGCTCTATCGAATGATATGGGTCCCTATTCAAAGTTCCATGGGAAGTAAAAAGCCCTTCCTGGTAAGTGGACGGAAGAGAATGGATATCACAGCTACGCTGAGATAGAATTGAGGGAAAAGAGACCGTGCATACATTGGAAAATGGGCGGCGAAAAATGCAGTATGAAGTCGAATTCCTCGTGATTCGCTGGAAATATGGAGCCCCACTCCCTTTTTTACGCTATTCCAGAGGTTTTAGTCATACGATAGATAGGCCGTTCGAAGTGAAGGGATAGCGTTGTGTCGCAGACTTTTCAGAGGAGGAGTCCTTTTGATGCGATTCGTTCATTCTGACAATCCATATGACAGGCGAGTGAAGGGCATACTGTAGAAAACCGGCCAAATTTGCCTTGAGCCCATGCAGACGGCAACAAGGCAAGAAAAATTACAAAAAATAATCTGAGTAACTCACATACTTGCAACACTCTCTCGCATCGTGGGCTGCGGCAAAATCAGCAGCTATAAAAAATTATAACATCAAAAATCTGAGTAATGTTCTAAGTTATGTCATGAATTTGCTTTTAAAATTTTTGATATCTTTTCATTATTTTAGATTTTTTATGCCACAACTCAAATGTGTAAAAACAGCTTGAGACTCTGAAATTCGATTCAAAGGCCATAGAGGTTCGCAAAAAATTGCAGAAGAAATCTGAGCCTAGCCGGGCAAGCTTTTCTTTTGCAGAATTTTGAAGCCTTTTCGAGTCTCTTAGATACTAGCAAATGATACCAGAGGAGCCATTTGAAACTATGCACGAGTCGATCACTTCACTGGACACTTTCTGTTATTTCATCTCTTAGAAAAGTATTTTATGAACTACACCAACAAGTACACCTTTTGTAACTCTACTAACCCTTAATTTTAACAAATAGGGATTTTCGTTGTACCATTATAGAAACCCACTCTTGAAAACTTTGGAGTTCAAATTGCTTACATATTTACAAAAATTATGTGCATCTAAAATGCAAGGTGCAGCTCTAGATCGTACTAAAATTCCACAACGTTTTTTTCTTCATGGTACCAACAACATCCTATCACAGGAGAACACCATACTTAGGATGAGCTCAGAAACTCAGTCTGAAGAGGTATCTCCCAGAATAATAGACCCCCTACCGATTATAAAGCAACCGTCACTAGCTGTCTCTGCAACAGCGATCACACACACCGTACTGTTGACATCACGGCTGAAAGCTGATCGCTAGCTGATTAACGTGTCTCGTCCTCCCCGTCCCCGCCCACTACCTCGCCGTTCCGGTCAGCGACCTCTTCGGAACTTCATCGTGGTTTATCGTTCCTCCTGTGTGGCTCCTGAAGATTCTGTGTGGGCTGTCCTTTCGTGGCTAGTTTATGCAGAGGCATGTGAAACGAACCGAATTAGCATTAGAACAATGCTCTTGAGTGATTCGGCATGAAATTGCATTCGTCGCAGCCGCCATCCTCTTCCCCTTTAGTGATATCCGACGTACCATGGACGACGCCGCATCACAATTAGATGAAACCACTGCCCGGAGGGGGTTGAACTGCCTCTCTGTTTCTGGAACCCAGTTGTTTTGAAGTGGTGTTGCACCCGTAATGACTCTCCTTTGGGAGTTCAGTTGTCCACTACGTACATTAGAGAATCGCTTAACTTGACATATCAAAAGGAAGGAGCCTCTGCTTCTTTCCATATTTTCGTGATAAGACCCTGCTTCGTTATCGGACATTTCCTATGCATGAGCTAGTACTTTTTTTTAAAGCAGTCTCGCCAGACTCTGGAAAATTTTTCTAAAAAGTTTTGCCAAATTTCATAGGAAGCGAAATCTACTGAACTTTCCTCTTGCTCGACTTTTTTTCATTTATATGGAAATGAATTGTTTTTTTTTTCATTTTGCCTGATCCTGCTCGTCCTTGGACTCTCAGACACCATTATGCTTCCCTTCTTTGTGGAATTCCCGTATGCAGTTATTTACAGACTCCTGGGTTATCAGGAGGATGCAATTGTTTTTGTATGAATATAAGCACTTTCTCATTCTCGCAAGCCCTCTGTACAGGACTCTGCCGGGCCAAGAAGCTGTCCTTACCCACTTATTACTTAATCTTATTACTTAATTACAGGGCAACTCTCTAGCAATGCTAGAAGCCTTGGCAATGTCTCTACAGGCTCGTGCAACTTATTGTGTATGCACAATACACTTTCAACTTCTTCAACGAAATACAATGAAAGTCAAGTGTATGGCTGCACCCATAGCGGAAGCTATAGCGATCGACTAGGCTGTCTATGCTGTTGCGTAATTCGTTATTATTGGCGTCTCGGCCCAGGTCACCAGACCACCCTTCCCCTGGCGAAGAAACTTGTTGGTAGAAGCGACTGTGACGTCATTCTCACCTTAGCTGGCTTTTCCCTCCTTGTCTTCTTGACTTGATCTTGCTATCGAAAATTGTCACACGTTGTTGACCATTTTGAAATTTTACAATACGTTTCCGAAAAATCTTTTCTCTGATTGTGAGGCGAAGCTTGCCAGCTTACCTACAGCAGAGGGCAATTACAGCAGTAATGACCACCCTTGACCGATCTGAATCTGTTTAGTTACAGCGTAATACTTCTTATCAGTGCTTTCCGCGGTGCTCACAGCAGAGAGGTGATAGTCAGTTGGAATTGCGTAATTATGACCTTTCACGTATAGAATGGGTAAGCTTTAATGGGTAGTTAACCCGCATACGTGGCTCATGGATTCTTTGGAAAACAATGGTTCAGTGGAAAGTGGTTGGAGAGCCAAGCTGCTATGGCACGGTGTGCGGTGCTGCGTGAGCATGTCTTTGCTAAAAACTTTGTCTTTGCAGAAGGTGGGTCGGCTTAATGCTTTTTCACTCCTGAAAAGTTCGTCGACATCTTTCAGCACAGACCACATAAATTGAAGTTGTTTCAACTGGAATGCGCGAAATGATTTGCAGGGGCAGAAAGGATTGTTGTGACCAGCATCTGCTGGTGTCTCCCCCTCGCTAACGTATTCCACATAAGAAGGAAGGCGACGTACCTTGAATCGCCCTTGCCCGTCCACTTGACCGCGCGGGTACTCGTCTGGCTAATTTGCATGTTGGAAGACGCGACCTGCATCCCATCAGAGATACACCCCCTGAACTGTTCCCCTCTTCCCTCCAGGCCACCCACCATGGTTCGCTCTGGGTTGGCGTGGTGTCCAAAATTGGCTTGCTGACACTTAAGTGCCTCGTTACGTGTTCTTGATTCCTAATAGCCGCGATATCGCCCTTTCTAATGACATATCCCCGTGGCTCATCTTGTCTCGTCGCAGCCAACTGTCAAGCACCACCATCACCACCACCATCACAATCATCACACCCCCATCATCGTCACCCTGTTCTAGTATAATGCCACCCGTACACATACGTGGTGTAATTGCTGTCCCAAGAGGTTCAAAACACTCCACTCCACGCGATCCATAATCTCCTTAAACGGCTGTCTTCAATTATTCTTGGATCCAGCATAGACGGGTCATATCGCCCTGATTTTTGCCCAAGGTCCGCTCTTCAACGCATGGGATAAGAGTCAAGGGGCCAGTGTGGTTCCGGGTGCGCTAAACTCCACTTTCTCCCCACTTCACTTCACAAAGCCACATTTTTCCTGGGAATGAAACCGTGATAACATTGCCCTTTTAGGCGTATGTTGTGCACTGGTGAGCAATACACGAACGTTGCGTCATACTGCGTCTCCCCCTAATTTTTTGTCCTGAATCATTCACTGGAAGTACCCACTACACAAAATTCTGAGAGCTATCAAATCCTTTACTGTTCAGTTGAGGGTACGAAGAGGTGCGAAGGGAGGTAATGTGGTACGTAGCGCACGCCAACTGATGAAGGCTGCAAGTTTTTTGTAAAATTGAAATTATACCTGCCGTAGCTCCGTCAGTGCCACTCCCATAGATATTCAGAATAGAGATTCAAAAAACGTAATCCTACACCTTATCAAGCCCTCCTTTCCCGCACACCGTGTTTCTATCACAAAATACCAGAGTTAAGCCATAGGAAACGTTCAGGAGAGCGTAACGTCTTTGAGATCATCTTCTGATTCCCAAGCTGAATCAAATCATTTTCGCAAATGCATATATGCGGGAGCAGGTGTGAGAGAAAAGGTCAGAAAGGGTAAAGCTCGACGGCTGTGGCTGCCCACGGACGGATCGTCTTTCGAAACCTGAGAGCTGCGATTATTCGACGACTTTGCTACTTTGGCACGGTCATCCGCATTGCTCTGTCTTGTCTTTCTTTCACTAACATAGCTTTGAGAACTACCAAGGCACTTTTTCAGGCTCGAATGCGGTTTTCTTATTCTGGAATTTTCAGCTGAAGCTACATACTATCGCCTATAGGCTACTATGTAATATGCCTACTTCGCCTACTATTATGTCTTCATTGTCCGAGTGTTTCTCTAATTGTTCGGTAGCCCTATGATTACAATGATTACCTTAAAATGAGAGAGGAGGGTCATTTTGTCTCCAAGATCTTTTCAATGTTAAAAATGAATTTGCTCCCCGTGCACGTCTTCTTTTCCTCCTCTCCATTTTCATTCCCGTTTCGATCTTCATCATACAGGCGATAAATTCGTAATGTTGGCTCTTCAACACCTGCTGACATGGGCTGTCAGCTATTTCCGTTTTCCGACCTTTCCCAATTCACGCCATTTATCATAAATATCTTCAAAGCTGTCACTGTAACGGTTAGGCAGAGGATCTGAACTTCCGGTTTTTTTTTCAAGGTAGGTTAGCTCGCTGTTCACCTTTGAATCGGGATGGGAGGTATAACAGACCGCCAATTAGGGAGTGATCTCACATTTAGACAACCATTTTGCAAGTGAAGACGCGTCCTCATTCGAATGATTGTCAGGGTCCAGCATGGGCAGAGGAACTATCAGTCGTATTTTTCTGTAATGAGATTGGGACACTCTTTGAAAATTCTTCGGAGAACACCATCGACCACCTTTGACCTTTGTCGGGCCGATAACAGGCCTGAAGAAAAAGAACAACATTCATCAATCGATAACCATAATTTGTAGTAGGCAGCAATAATGCAACCTTTTTTGGTTTGTAGGGCGACACTTTCTGTATATCGGTAGTACCAGTGTTGGAAGAGAGAGAGGTTGAATGGTCGGGGTCGGTTCATGTTCTATGTATTCCTGAGAAATTTCTGCAGCGCAACCATGACGCTGGTGGAGACTTCTATTTCTGGCACTGGAAAAAGGACTACCATGCTTGCAGGAGTAATATTTAAGGGAGCTTTCCTTAGTTAGAAAGGTATGCAAGTGAAAGGAACAACGTAATGGATGATGACGTACCTAAGATAACCACGGAACTACCCAGCGCTCCCTGAGCACCATCTTCGCCACGAAGGCGTCAACGCTGTCGAGGTGAGAGGTGCGACAGATGCGTTCCGTTGGCACCGTGTGGCGATTTGGTGGTCCGAAGTGATTGATCGCCATTTAATTAGCACCTAGTCGTGACATCTGCATTACAAACTGTCGTTCGGTGAAGATCAGCCACCTCTTCGAATAGCCATTACCCACTTGTCATCCTCAGACAACTACACACTCTAGCACACGTGTCAACGACCAGCTATTTGTCACATTCAACGACGCTTTCTCACGCCCAAAACTACTTCTGTCCACCAATCTGCAGGTTTCCTGCACCTCAGCTCTTCCTTCTTCATTGGGCATCTGGGGTCTTCGTTACCCTTACGGAAGACTGAACCAAAGTTTAACTCACTTTTTATTTATTTATTAACCTATTTACTATAAGGATGCTGAGTTATGGGCAAAAGCTTCGGTGTCGGACGGCATTCAAACCCGCACTTCATCCTTTCCTAATCCTCAATCCTAAAGGATGAAGTGAGGGTTCGAGTCCCGTCCGACACCGAAACTTTTGCCCATAACTCAGCATCCTTTTAATAACCTTCGCATCGCAAGCTGCTGCGATAAACAGCAGTTACCAAAAATCAAAAAATTTACCTATTTAGTTATTTAGGGAGGCGGTGTAGTGTCAGGTGGTGTGCACCCCACTCTCATGGTGCGGGGATCAAATCCGGCAAATACCGTTCGCTTCTCTTGGTTTAAGATGCTATTCTGGTTCAGCTCGCTATTTCGAGGCCGAGTTTGGGCTATGGTCGCTGTTCCAGAGAAAGATAGAAGTACGAATGGCAACAATCGAACACGAGCATGGATGGGGTGCCAACACATTTGAAGGGTTCTTTCCGTCGTGTCAATGGTCCCATCAACACGCAATAATCCTCACCGCAACACACACACACACTTGCACACATGCCCATCATTCTGCAGTCAACACTTTTTCGCTCTTATCGCAGATCAGCTGCGCTTTTGGGCCTTGCAATGTTCATATTATTTTTCATCTGTTTGTGGTATTTACTTAGTTCTATCAATATCGGTTTCTGTAAGAGTGAGATACAACTTCGACACGTAATCTTAATGCAATCAAATTGAGCTCATGAGCCTGACTGAAAGGTCATGCTTCAAGTTTTGGTAAATTTCTGAGGCTCATTCGAGGGAGGGTGGAGCAGCGGTATCAGGGATGGCTTATAAGCACTCAATCCTGCGATCAGTTTCGTTCCACACCGACTTAATCGCGTAGACTTCTATGGGACCAAAAAAATGGCTCATGAGTTCAGAGCAGGATTTAGGAGGGCGATCAGACATAAACTGCATCATGTGACCACTTTCCTTTTCATTTGCATACATTACAATAGAGTGCCGTATAGGCAGCAGGTAGGCGAACTTATCTATGAATCTTGTACAATACTTTTAAATTCAGAAGACCTTGACGTTTACTACTATCCAGTGCAATAGTAATATCAATTATCACTCCATATCATATTTACTGTAATCACCACCATTACCATTTGTACAACTCCAAGCTGGCCTTTGTAACTCTAATTTCACTCTTACCAACTAAAGCGATAGTTAACTTTCAGCTTCGACTCACTTCTTGTGTGCTCTGGACAGTAACATATTCCCTATCCCATCTGTCAATTTTGAGCGCATGTTTCGGACAGCTATAACAAAGCGGCGTAGTAGGAAGAAGGCACGCGATTTCGCGTTTCTGAACCGGAAATATGCACCAAAAATCAGGCCACATATTTTCACTGTCTTGTTCTGGTGCGGCGAGAAATTTCAATCTTTTGCCAGTTGTACATGGAAAATCCCTGCTTCAGTAATCCTAATACATGTTATTAAAATTCTGATTCCACCAGCTCTCTCGATTATACTACCCGAAGTCTCATGATGCTTCGAATGTGTGAACATTTTATTATATTACATTCCAAAAGGGTTTTCCAAAATATTACATCCCAAAAGGTTATTCCGAAATGCTGAAAACTTGAGAAACTTCGAAAATATTGTGTACAAATGCTCTTAATGCCTAGCTTCTCCCTCAAACTTGGATCATTTCGATGTCCAATTCATTTCTATGATCATTTCATTCTTTCATAGCTCTTAACTTCTGTGGACATTTGGATTTTAGAAGAAATTGATCGCGATTATTTTCATGATCAGCTATTTCAAGTCGTTAGCACATGGGACAGTATTCTGCTATCGATGCAGGTATTAGCCGCTTGTTAGTAACAAATAAAAATGTATAATAAAAATAAAAGTGATTTAAATGAACAAAACGAAAGTGAGGCGGATTCGTGTTTTTAGCTTGTAAAGTTTCATGGTCACTAAATTAACTATATAATCAGTTTTAAAATCCCAAAGTCGTAATGCTGTGGTGTGACCACAAGTTGTAATCGTGATCAATTCATTTTAATAAAGTGGTCAATGTCGGGACTCGTGCAGGGCGTGGGTTGTTCTTATAGCTTATAACTTGAAGTGAAGATGATGAATGAGCTTTGATAAACCCATGGACCGCTTCACTCCGCCATTACAACAATTATGTCGGCAGTGTCCATCTGGTTGCGATACAAAATCACTCTCGATCACTTCTTTTACTGCGGCTAACACCTTGAAGTCACCTGACTGGTATTCGTACCTTTCAGTGATGCATTAGATTGTGTGGTTAGAAACGTTTCCTTCCTTCTAAAGGTCATGGCTGAACATTGTTCGGGAGTTTTCGACTCCTAATTGAATTTCATTTTCGTGTTCACTATGTTTCATCTGGTTTATTTCACACAAAACTCACATTTACAAATTAAGTAGTTTTATGTAAATACACACGTTCAGAACATTGTTTCGTTTCCCTTCCCAAACTGAAGAGCATAGAGGGAGAATACTGATAATAGTGGCTTTCGTCTGGGGGCCCATGCGAACGGAAATCAGGTTCACTCTTTCTTACATAACTCCTAGAAATAATTTATATAAAAACATTTCCTAACCCTCAGTTTACAGTCATATTAAAGTAAATGATATCTCAGTGCAATTTTTCATTGTTCTAATGTTCAATCCCTCAAGAACACTAAAAGCAGCCTTATTGTAAACATCAAGTTATCTCATTTTCTTGGCCGGTCCACAAGTTATTCCATCTGTGAAATTTTGAGTTCAATACTCGAATATTACAAAAGCTGTGACCGTTTAAGCAAGCTTTTTATATAGTTGGTCCTGCAAACATCAAAAACGGGTTCTTACCTCATAACCACCGGGCTTAATGACTACTACATGTTTTTACTTACATTTGTGCAGCGGAGCACCGTGATATTTCAATGCGTGCATGTTCATAGTTCCCAGGCATTTTACATTCGTACATGCGACGACTTTTTATGGCCGTCGGCTCCGTAATGACATAACGAATGAGAGCGTTTTTCGTTGGGATCCGTAGCTGATCGTACGTGGTTGATTCGTTGGGAGAGTACACACTTCCCATTCTTTGCGTCTATGCCAATTCGCCTTAATATTGACATGTTGTTGTCAAAGAATGAATAGTTAATGAAATAATCAGATGACTTTTTTAAACCACCAGTTTGTTTAGACACTGGAGCTCCAAACTTCCAAGGAGAACTCTTCCTTTCGAAGAGGATGAGATAGAGCTTCTAAAACCAAAATTCCTGAAATTCACCAAGTAATTAGGATCATCCATATCAAAACTGCATTTTTTTAAACCTCCGTCTTATTCCACCAGATAACCCACTATGGTCCGTCTCTCCTGGCTGTCCAGACGAATCCGATCCCTCTCTCCCTAACGAACTAGATACGCGCCATGGAGGATTTCTCTCTCATGGGTTATCCATGATTCTGGAACAGTGTGAGTAGTACTGGGATCACGCTCAGAGAACCGCAAGTGTAAAGAAACTTCAAAGACAAAGACACCGATTTCCACTAGTCGTCGCACGCGATTACTTAGCCTCTCTCCTCACCCATACTGAGTGTCTGCTGGCAAATTCTACAACTTCCTATTTTTTGTCTAGTTTCCTAAATGTTACACAACTTTTTGTTACACGGTCCTAATGTTACACAACTTTTTATAGGCTGCTGCTGAAGTGCACTATTAGGGTGGGAATTCCACTTGAGTTTTATTAAAATTTCATTGCCGGGCTCCTGACTCCAATCTATTTGTCGACCAATTTGATAGCCGAAGTTTGCATCCTCGAAGTGTACTGTATTCCAACCAAAAGCTACCGTCCTGGAGTTTCCAAGCAGGGATTCTCGCCATGGCTGATCTTACTTGAGGCGGAGTCAACGCCAATGGCCTCTAGTCTGAGTGACTTAACCTTTTCTTCCTTGCATTTGCTGGTCACCCTCGGCATCTCTGGTACTCCGAAATGGGTACCTTAACTGGAACTGATCATCCATTGCGTTAAATTCGTCTACGACCGCTCTATTAGTTTGAGGCTGTCACACAATCATACTATAAGTGTGAGGCTTGTTGACAAATTTGCTGGACTGCCATAGATTTAGGTTTTTGTTGAGATCAGAAGCTGCCCAACGATCAAAACATCCATCATGTGTAGTTTTTGACAGGTAATGTGCCAGCTGCCAAGGCTCACCAAGCGGCTGAAAACGCTAATTGGAGTGGCAGTGTAAATGGTTACGACTGTGATTGTTGTGATTTCAAAGTGATAGTCACTATTCTCAATTACTTAAAGTCCAATTAACGGTGATTATGTCTGGTAGTTTTCGCCCAGCTACAACACTGCTTCGTAGTCGTTCCTCTGAAACTTGAATATAGGGCAATAGAGGCTTGAGCCGTGTAACAAATCCCTTCAGGATGTGCCACAACTAAAACCTTCGTCTCTCGTTGAGGTATGGCAATGAGTGGGAACTGAAAAAGGAGATTTCACCTGCTGTCCTTTACATACGTGTGGGGGAATTATATTTGACATAGATGGCATGGGAAATTTAACGAAGCATCAGGAAGCTGCTTACCAGCATGCCGGTTACATCTTTTTGACTTAGGTTATAGTCCTTCATACTCCTGCGCTCTAGCTGGTCTGGTGGAAGTGTGGCAGAGACTTCAAGTTAGCCATACCCATCGATTCATAGGATGCCATCAAATACGCTGTTAAGATAGAACGTTACGCAGGCTAAACTTCGGCTAGCTATGCAAACTATTATGGAGGCAAGTATCTTTTCAACTGCCTCTACGATTCCGTACTGAAACCGCATACGAGGCTCATCTTGAAAGAGAGCCTCATCGTTCGCCATATTGTCCTTTCTACGTTGTTGACTTAATCGGTGTTTTTGACAGCATGTTTCTAGTCTCCGAAAGTAAACCGAAAATTGTTTACCTGAGTCATATTTCCTTGACATCTTCACGCATATCATTCTCAAAATGATTTTTTCATTCACCCTCACGTTTCTTACTTGCTCGAAATCGCTCTATAGCCTTTTTCTTCGCATTTGTTAATTGTCGTTGGCAATTCATTGTTTACCGAGCATCGACCACCGAGCACTTTGGAAAATGAAAAATCGAACTCATTTTTTTTTTGCAAATGACGGCCTCACGCCCTAAAAAGCCTTTACCTGTGTTTTTGAGCGCATTTTGATCCACAAGTGTGGACATAGTGAAAAGCAAATGTGCGGATTAAGTGGGCAAACACACATACCCACCTGCCCTCACCTCTCAAATCCCCCCGGCACATCCTCGATTTGTGCTGGATCTCCTCTTCCGTTGCCTTGTAGCAAGCGAAGTTTACATATGTCCAGTTCCATCAGAATGTCTGCACTGCCCTTGCCGTCGACATCATTATGATCATCGCTGTTTTTCTGCTGCCCACAGCATTGGCAGCACTTTGCTCCGACACCGCTACCTGCATTAGTCGAGTGCGGGAGATCGTCGCCGCACCCAGAAAGTGAGTCGTTTGATAAAAACCGTACCAGAAAGCAGTTCTAGCCCATCATGTTCAGATTTTGGTTTGGTGAGCAGCGGCGGTCCCTATGTCAGGGTCGTAATGCGGACCCAGTGGATTGCTTTGGACCAGAGCAACTCAGCGCTTTCCACTCGGTGGGTAGTCGCCTGTTTCGAGTGAGAACATACCACGCGGCCTATCTGAGAAATCTTCGGATATTTCCTCGAGTTACATTTCGAGCCCATTCAGGTTTGTGCTTATCATCTTTGTGGCCACTTCGGAAAGGTCTCAGCATCTGAATTCAGGTGAATATCGCGCCTGCGACCACGATTTTCGAGCTGGAAATGGCAGCGTGCAAATCATCGAGGCAGACCCAGATATGACCCCTGTAGCACCGTATTTTATCCGTTCAAAGCCAGAAATCACATGGCATGGGCTACAGTACGACGAAGAATTCATCATAGCTATCGTAGATGTTGGATTTGGCTCTCTCAATTATCTTGTCACTGGATTTCCTCGTCAACCTATGGTGAGTTACGTCATTCGGGGTTTTTGGGCGTCCCACGGTCAATGGCAAGTCCTTTCAGGTGCTGCACGATTACGAGCCATCGGAGAACTTCCGGCCAGAACCAAATCCAATGGTGGTGATTGTATTTCGAAAATCGAAGGCATCGTCGCTGAAACTTGGACGAGCTGGCGACTTTGACATTTCAAAGTTTATGCTCGACAATGACCTCGCTGACGGTTAGTTTCTTAAGAAATCTCAGTGTATGCACTCACAGGCTGGGAACTGGTAAGGTGCTGCGAGAGTCTTCAGCTGAGCTATTTCGAATGCCAGTTCAGAGGATGTCTTATGAGCAAAAGATTTCGAGAGCTCCCATGCGATGGTTCGTAGGTAGGTGCCAATGTACGAACTGGTAGAGGAGGGAGGCCAGTAATAGCCAGGAAAGTTTTCAATAGTCATTTTTTTTGTTTTTGATGCGACTTTCCGGCGCATACAGTAAATAAATAAATAAATAAATGAATAAATAAATGAATGAATAAATAAATAAAACCTTTGCTAGTCTGGTTGAAATTAGAAACTGACTTATACCATGCCTTCATTCTTGAAAAGGAATAAGTAGCTCGATGTCCGGATCTTGGTCCCTTCCGAGGGCCATTGTTTGCTTTATGATTTCTGAGCACTTCGGTACAGGTCTATCAAATAATTGCCGTTTCCGTTAAAAAAGTCGAGAAAATTTATTTGTTCAGTGAAAGCCTTATGCGAGAGTAAAAGCAAGCAGTTGTCATGAATCTTTTTTTTATGATGGACACAATTATTTAACTGCCTATTTTTGATGTATTTCAGAGTTGATCGGCCTTTCGCTAATTATCGTTGGTAGTGATGCATTTGCTATTGAACGCCAACGACTCCGCGGAACCATCGACAACTGTCATAGCCTTCTGAGAAGCAGTGGGTCATTTTTTCTGAAATTTAATACAAGCCATCTTTGAGCATGGGAAACCTTTTAATGTCTTGTGATGTGTTTGATTTATTCTGGCCTTCGAGCTTGCTGTGTGTACTTGAATTTCCTTTGCTTTTATGATGAAGGTTCTTGTAGGGCAACAAGCGTTATCTGGTCCCAAAATGATAGTATTGCCTTTAATCATTAGTGTCTAGCAAGAAAAGCTATAAAAGGGTTTGAGCAAAGTGCTACTCTAACTATCATAGAAAGCCTTAAGTACAATTGACATTGGCCTGTGGTGAGCAGCAAGGCCGAGCGTGCATGGCTTGAAGTCTCAGTGAGGTGGGGGGGGGGGTCATATGGCTGGAAAGAGAATGTCGCTTTCATTGTAAGTTGTACTACGTAGCAAAACAATCTAGTGCAAAAATTTATCCATTGACAACCTAATTTTTAGGGAGGTAATTTCAATATATTAGCAACACCAGTCATTAGATGTGCTATTAGGAAAAATTCGCGTGGCTGCGTTTGGCGCGACGAGATGGTGCGAGATGGAGGCGCCGCACTAGTTGAGTCCAGGAGCGGCTATGCCTACAATAAGGCGTAGAGCACCAATATTGCTAAGGTACCATCAAGTGCGGCGCGCACAGCTCTCACCATTGCGTCGCATGCCAGATGCCGCAACTCGAATTTTCTGTCCAAATGGCCAACATCCCCCGTCATTGAAGGGAAGGGAGTCATGTGGTCTGGATCAATTGGGTCGTACATATGTATGTATGTATGTATGTATGTATGTATGTATGTATGTATGTATGTATGTATGTATGTATGTACGTACGTATGTATGTATGTATGTATGTATGTATGTATGTATGTATGTATGTATGTATGTATGTATGTATGTATGTATGTATGTATGTATGTATGTATGTATGTATGTATGTATGTATGTATGTATGTATGTATGTATGTATGTATGTATGTATGTATGTATGTATGTATGTATGTATGTATGTATGTATGTATGTATGTATGTATGTATGTATGTATGTATGTATGTATGTATGTATGTATGTATGTATGTATGTATGTATGTATGTATGTATGTATGTATGTATGTATGTATGTATGTATGTATGTATGTATGTATGTATGTATGTATGTATGTATGTATGTATGTATGTATGTATGTATGTATGTATGTATGTATGTATGTATGTATGTATGTATGTATGTATGTATGTATGTATGTATGTATGTATGTATGTATGTATGTATGTATGTATGTATGTATGTATGTATGTATGTATGTATGTATGTATGTATGTATGTATGTATGTATGTATGTATGTATGTATGTATGTATGTATGTATGTATGTATGTATGTATGTATGTATGTATGTATGTATGTATGTATGTATGTATGTATGTATGTATGTATGTATGTATGTATGTATGTATGTATGTATGTATGTATGTATGTATGTATGTATGTATGTATGTATGTATGTATGTATGTATGTATGTATGTATGTATGTATGTATGTATGTATGTATGTATGTATGTATGTATGTATGTATGTATGTATGTATGTATGTATGTATGTATGTATGTATGTATGTATGTATGTATGTATGTATGTATGTATGTATGTATGTATGTATGTATGTATGTATGTATGTATGTATGTATGTATGTATGTATGTATGTATGTATGTATGTATGTATGTATGTATGTATGTATGTATGTATGTATGTATGTATGTATGTATGTATGTATGTATGTATGTATGTATGTATGTATGTATGTATGTATGTATGTATGTATGTATGTATGTATGTATGTATGTATGTATGTATGTATGTATGTATGTATGTATGTATGTATGTATGTATGTATGTATGTATGTATGTATGTATGTATGTATGTATGTATGTATGTATGTATGTATGTATGTATGTATGTATGTATGTATGTATGTATGTATGTATGTATGTATGTATGTATGTATGTATGTATGTATGTATGTATGTATGTATGTATGTATGTATGTATGTATGTATGTATGTATGTATGTATGTATGTATGTATGTATGTATGTATGTATGTATATTTTTATGCAATGCAACGCTTGACCATGGACAGTAAGGTTGGCCTCTGTCGCTTAATTTCATACACTCATCGGCTTCTTTACTTTAATCGTATATGTTCTGAGTCGGAACTGAACTGTGGTCCGAATTTCCATTGTTCTTTCTTTTTTGAGAAGCACCATTTTGTGTTTTTAGAGCTACTCCGCCATCCACCTGCTCCATCGCTGAACCGACTTCCACTGGAAGAACTGAACTCATGGTTGACGGTCTCCGTCGATTTACCACAATTGGACGTTAACGTATGCTGCCAGCAAGTTCGACAAAAGTCAGTTCAAAATGAATGGTTGTGGTAGTTTAAAAAAATTGAAGTATAGGCAAAGAAAGATTGTGTGAACTACTAATTTTCGATTCTGTATGACTTTACCTTGATATCAAGTGGCTCGATAAAATGAGTTCTCCGTGGCGTTTTGCGAAAAGAGTTAATACGCTTTCCATTTCGCACGGGACCTTAGACAGCAACCGAACAATGAGGAATATCCCTTCCTTGTGCTCTTCGAGATAATGCTTTCGCTGAGTCACTAGGATTTCAGAGCCACTGCAGTCTTCTTTGATCCGCTCGGTGCAACCACTGTTTCCGCATCGGCCACACTTATTCCGCCATCAGTGAACTCGGCGAGAATTCCCATACAAAGTCCATCGTATGTCAATTATCATCGTCAGGCCAGAACACATATTGGTGAGTATCTCATGGCAAATCCTTTTTGCACTTTTCATAAGTGTTTTTTCAATAGCATATCGGGTTTCTTGTCGCTGTGTCGTTTTTACAACACATGCAGAGGGTACTTACCAACTGAAGTCAGAATCGGGAAAACACTCGTACTGGAATGTGTACTCCGCGTTGTGTACCACCACATACTTAGTTGATTTTCACCATTGTTGGATGCAGCACTAGGGGTAACTTCTTTATTCAAAACATAACGATTATGAATAGATGTAAATGCTCACAAATCTTTTATCCATTTTTGATTTATTCTCCGGAGGGGGGAGGCTGTACCACCATTATTAAGAGTTTCGATACAAGCTATTACTTTTCAGTATTTTTCAGTATTTGCTTAGCAAACTCCTTTTGATAACCATCAACTTTGATGATTTGGTGATGGGAACGAGATGTCCGATACAGAAGCGTCGGTTGGTCGGCGTTAGGGTGACAGATATGGTCCATGGGCCCCATTGGCAAATTAGCTGCAAGGGGGGGGGGGTGTGCACCTTTAGTTCCAATAGTGTACTGTAGGTGTACGGTAGTATAATTACTAGATTACTCAGGTCACTTCGCACCTCACCTCGCACCTCCTAGCCTTGCCGGTGGGGTGACCTTTACCAATGCTCGCAGTGACCATTGGCATCTTCCCCACTGACTGAATTTACGATATGTTATGGATCCACTGGAAATTGTACGGACAAGTATAACGTGTTGTATCTGTTGGCAATGTAGGTATCGAACCGTGAAGCTGAAAGCTTATGGAGGTCTTTCGGAGCTTATGGAGGTCATTTTCCATGTTGTCTTTGATAAGCTGCTGATTTTCGCCAGAGCTCGCGATGAAAGTTGTTACCAAGGTGCTGCATTATGGTCTTGATGGTCTTTTTCCGGTGAACGTCAGCAAAATGCACGATTAGAGGTGATGCTGCTAGCCAGCCTGCGAAAGAGGAAGTGTAGCGCGTCATAACCTCGGACGATGGTTTAAACCCTCGTGGAGCTCTCATTTTCCCACTTTGTTGCTTATTATACAAAACACTTCTGTCTCGGTTTTAACTAATCTCAACGCTCCTCCCTTTGGCATAAGACATGGTTATGTGACGGGATGGTTTATGCCACAGCTATCATGTCCAATTGTTCTTTATTCCTCCAGATCAAGGTAACATCATACTTCTATGAACATATGTGGTACGCCAATATAGGTAACATGATTAAAACACAAGCTTCCACAGCAAGCACAACATATACAAAAATCACAAAAGTCTGTTTTTCCGTACACAACACTCCGAAGTATGTCGCGTCACACACACACCAAATGCGACTAAACCAGAACTGTGCAGTGCTCAAAATCCCCTGGGTGGATGCATAAAAGCACCGGGAGGGTAAGGAGAAAGTGAAGTGGAAATACATGTTCTTTGAAAAGAACATTCTATTAGGTTGTCCCGAAAGTTCCGGAACACCCCGACCACTTTTTTTCAAATTTATTTCTTTACAACATAAACACATTTCGGCTAACAAGATATTTACCATTACTATCTATCACCTTCTGTCATCTATCCGGAAGCTTGCCAATCCCATCCGCCCAGAACTGTTGAGACTGCCTCGCGAAGAAACGCTCGACCTCCATCTCGATGTCGCGCTGCTTTTTGAGCTGTTTCCCCTTTAGGAAGTTCTGTAGAGGGGCGAACAGCCGGTAGTCAGACGGTGCGAGGTTGGGGCTATATTGAATGGTGCCAGATGTCGGCTGTCGGATAGGGCATGGGGTGTCCAAGTCGAGAGCACTTTCCGGTATCCCAGCCGAGTGAGATGCTGATCGACTGTGGTGTTCCCACAACCGAGTAGCAGGGCTACTTCACGTGTGCTTGCCGTGGGGTTCTCCTGCACAGTTCTCCTGAAAAGCTGATCGTCAGCTCAGATGGACGGCCACTGCGTTGCTGATCTTTCAGGGCTATATCTTCAGAACGGAAGCGGGTGAACCAACGGTGGATAGTTGTGCTTGCTCCACATGCGACGCTGATTATTTGGACCACTTCCCTTATGGAACTCCCTCGGCAGAACTCGTAGAGGTACAATGCTCGGAGTGACGTCTCGTCCATTTTGAGCTCTATTCCTCTTGTGGATAGGCGCAAATCCTTATGTGCCTATGGCATGGAACGTTCCTCAAAGTCAATCGACAAATGCCCTGGTTATCCATTGCGGGAAGGCCCGAAAACCCTTGTCCGCCAAGGTGTTCCGGAACTTTTGGGACAGCCTAATATTTCAGACGAGATCACTTGCGGCAAGTCTCACAGTGGAAAAAGGGCGGCGTGGGATCTTATCACGATCCCGCAGCACTGCGAGTCATGCTGCCGTTTATCCGCCAAGGAAGTTCCAGGGGAGGACATGAAAAGGTCCGCGACCGGCTGATTTAGTCCTTCGCCCGTCTGCAATCTACCCCACCACCTAGTGACGCAGAGAGGTGCGAAGGAGAAAGAGTGAGAAGGGAGTATTCGGGTTTCTATATCTCAGGTTTTTACCGTTTTATTTCGTTTTTCTTTACGTTTGCGCTTCTGAGAACCAGTACTATCGAATTACATTATCTGTCATACTTACCCTTTTCGGTGTATGACAGGAACGCAGTTGACATTTTTGGCCATGGAATAATCTCAATATCCCAGAAATATCGAGCAGCCCAAACAGCTCTGGGAGAAAGGCTGTTCAGCCTACCACTTGATCACGTCTCATGCTAGAAGGAAAGTCAAAATGTTGTCATATCAGTATAGGAGTGTCACCTGGAGCTACAAAATGCAATACAAAAGGCTCTATAAAAATCCCAGTCATCGTCTCCAGGTTCAAGAACCGCTACGTTTACCTCCTTGCCGGGCCATCACGAAGCGTTTCCTCTTGTGGTATATTTGTGCTGAAGTTCATCGAAAAAGGCCTTGTAACCCTGTTGAAAAAATCGTTTTTCGAATGTGGAAAGCAGACTCGAGATCAGCAGATGGTTATTGATAACAAAGTTGAAAGTCTGGTTTGAATGAAGTTTTACTGCGAACTACGAGTGACTTTTTATTTTATTGTCTTTCTCCTTTTCCCTTTTACATGTGCATTACATTTGCTCAAAGGTCAATAGTCGGTGCGAGCAATCAAGTGGGGCCACCCCATAGGCAAGGCTAGGAGGTGCGAGGTGAGTTGCGAAGTGACCTGAGTAATCTTGTAATTATACTACCGTACACCTACAGTACACTTTTGGAACTAAAGACCCTCACCCGCAAGGGGCCTTGCCTAACGAAATACTCCTCTAGAAAATAACGTATATTACAAAATAGTTCTCATTTCTTGGGTTTTCGGCTAATTTTCATGCTTTACTACCGAACAACTCATCAACTTTTTTTTATATTCAATATTCGACCCTAAGACGATACATTCTTCCTCTTGAAGCAGTCCAAGATAGAGATAGTTCCCCCGAGTGAATTCTTTTTTTAGCGACTCACTAATTTTTCAAGATTGATTTCATGTTTTCAGCCTTGATGGATGAGCTTTACACAATAGTGGCTGTGGATGCGAGCAGTTCACTGCTTCATTGGATGGTCGTTGACATTCCAGCACAAGAACTTGCCTCATCCCCAAAAGGGATTACGGTAAGCTATCAAGGATCAAAGTTTCGCTGATTCGTAAAAATGCAATTGTCGAAACGAGCAGACGACGATAGAGCTACTTACGTACATAGTCGTAAATTGTTTCGAAGAGCACAGATCAGAAGGTTGAACGTTGGGATTAGACTGGTTATTGTGCGTTCTATCTTTCGTTTCTTTCACAGCTATCTTTAGAAAGCAGACTACCTACCTTTCGCTCCTGAACGACCTGCCAGCTGCACGCCGTTCGCACTGTTCCTTTACTCTCAACCAGCGTCCCTCAACATGATTCCTAAGTACTGCGAAGGGGAATGTGAATTGCGAAAGAAGTTCAGGTAATTCGATTCTTTTATTTCTGTCAAGGTTATGGAGACGGAATAACAACTAACTGAGTCTGGTGCTCTAAAGCGGCCTGTTACATTGGCCCACCTCTAATGGACAAGCCTTTTCTCACTTTCGAGTTGATATCAGGGGATAGGAGATATGTTGCAGGACAAACAAGCCTACTGGCCATGGGAATGTCTTCAATAATGATGAAAGCAAAACGCAGAACGCGTGGCATTCACCGAAGGAATTGTCCAAGTCAGGCTATAACCCAGTCACAGCGTTTCTCTCAAAGGGGCTTTCCTTGTTCAACCGAAAGAAGTCACTGTCGGAATTCATCATTGGAGGACGTTTGTTGGGAAGCGCCGTTTTGCCACACACCTTCGCGTGCATAGTCGCGAGATGACACGCCCCAGCTCTCTTCTACCGATGATGATACAGGAAATACCTTCCCTCCAGTAAATACGGAACTGGCTTGTTCAATTACCGATCTATTCGATGGAAACTGCTTGTTTTTCTAGAATGGACGTATTCAAGCAGCACTATATGCTACGGATGAGGGCGATATCGTGGATCAGCGTATGCTATGACCTGCCTTATGCGTACCATGTGATAAGAGCCGCCATGAACGCGACGACGGTTCCACCGAGGAAGACGAAAGAAGTTGTGAAGTACGTTCTGGATGTTATCACTTACTAGTGTCGTTTGCTCTGAGAGAAAAAACATAAGGAAAGTATCTTTAGATCCTCTGAATGGTGTAAAGAAACGTAATCGCAGGATACCGTAAAAACTAAGCTGCAAAGAAAAGCAAAAATGAGTGACTGAATAGCAATGGACTGTAGGGAGCACATTTGGTTTACCTGGAATTTTATGCGTGTAGCCGAAAGCACTGTGTGCATCTACAACTGAAAAAAGAAAAGACCCGTCGAAGCTTTGGGACCAGCGGTCAAAAAGGCTAGCCACTTGGGTTTCAAAGTCCTTGGTTTTAAAACTCGCGGATGTAGTTTTATATGACGCCAGTTGACCAAAAACAATATTGGCTACGATGTGCTAACCTCGTACATCCTAACTTGCACCTTATGACAGATTGTCTCAAACAAATGCAATAATCTCTGGAAATTCACTGCAGATGTAGTATTTGTCAGTTCGCGTACCCTAGGTGAGTAAGTTCATCAGTGTTTAATGAAGGTAAAGCAGTTTCCGAGTAGCCTGAAATCCGCCTTACCGCACTCTACCACGAGATCGCCTGGCCGTGTACTAATTCAACTACCAACCGAACAAGCAACCAGATGACTTATATGATTAGTTGATCAATGGTAAGTGGAGGGGAATCTATGAAGTAAATTTATATTATTTCATGCCAATCAAGCACTTTTATTCATCATAAGAGCAGTTGAATAGTAACTTTGCTCACGACGTGAAGCTTCGCGTTTGAGTTCGAGATTCATGATACATATGTATGGCACATATGTATAGGTTGTCGCATTGAAATTTTCACTTTATCAACAAAAAATTCAGTTCAAATTATTAACAATACAATCAGATCGATTTATTCAAAGTACATTCCATCAGAATCAATAACTCTCTGCCAACGACGAGGTAGGTCTAATATGCCATTACGGTAAAAATCGGAAGACTTAGAAGCGAAAAATTCCGCAAGGTCGGATTCGAGGTCCCGAGAATCGTACTGTTTTTCAGCCAGGAACGCCTTCAGTGAGCGGAAAAGGTGGTAGTCTGTTGGGGCTAGGTCGGCCTAGTGCGGAGGGTGTACCACGGTAGTCCAGCCCAAACTCAGGATTTTTTGGCGAGTGACTGTAGCTGCATGGGGTCTGGTATTGTCATGCAAAAAGTAAAAACGATCCTGCTGCAATCTGAGTTTATCGCCCAGGCGATCCAGCTGCTCACAGTAATATCCCCTGGTGGCAGTAGTATTGTCCGGTAGCAACTCCCAGTGAATCACTCCGCGCATATTCCACCAGACAGACAACATCACCTTCCGAGCCCCTTGTTCAGGTCGTGGTGTTGGCACTCCTTTCTCGCATTCTCCGAGCCATTGGCGCCTGCGGCTATGGTTGACGTACAACACCCATGACTCATCCCCAGTAACCGAAATGGAAAGCCAGCTCGAGTTCCTGTGTGCGGACAGGTTTGCCATGCAGGCCTCGATGCGCTGCCGCTGATGGGTTGCAGTCAGTTGATGTGGTATCCAAGATCCTTATTTGTGCGACTTTCCCATTTGATGGAGATGTCTAGCTATTGTGAAGTGATGACACTGAAATGTCTTCGCCAGATCGCGGGTAGAAGTTCTGGGGTCCTCCTCTACAGCTTCGCGTAGGCGTTCCAGATCGATGGTTACACTGCGTCCGGGGTGTGATGAACCTTCAAGCTCGTAGTCCCCATCGTCGAACTCATTGAACCAGTTCAAGGTTGTCTTGTAGGAGAGGCTGGACTTGCCCATCGTACTGCAAATGTTCCGGTGGGCTTCAGCTGCTGTGTGCTTCAGACGATAATCCTGAAGTAAAAGCAAACGACTTGGTTGCGTGAAAAGCTCATTATTAACAGGTTAGAATGCTTGAGCGGATAACACTAACAGTTTCGATTGCGCGGGAACTTACCCTCATAGATCCCTAGCCAGGGAATGTTCTGGAAGTTTTTAAACAAAAATATACGATCACATATGAAATTGAAAATTTCAATGCGACAACCTAATATAATGTGAATGAATCAAAGGTGTGGTAGCTGTCTCGCCACCGAGCGAAAGTCGCTGTGTGTTTCTGCCACATGCCCGGCACAGGAGGACGAGAGTAGCAACACGGTCAAAAACGTTTTCCCACGAATGATATCCACGAAATATCTTCCTCCCAGTGAACTAGATGTGCCTTTACGGGGACGGGGGGCGGGGTGGATGACGCCATGATGATTTCTGAAGTATTAAAAATTGAGCCACAAAAGCTCAAATATGTTTCAGTATCGAAAGTAATGGGCTTGTTTCTCAAATCAAATGTAATTTCATATTTTGAAATTTGAATCCCAGAATTGGAATAAAGTTCATTTTTTAAGCGCTCCATCACTATCCACATCGTCGCCATCAATGTCGTCGTTGATCTGCTCTGCCTTCCACGTGTCCCATCATCACAAATGTCCTGTCAGTAGCTCAGTCTCCTCCGGGCTGAACTCGGTGATGACCGTCACGGTGCTGTTCTCGCTCGTGCTACTTCTGCTCCCAGATAGATACGTCTAGTTGTAACATGATTCTTTGCTTGGCTCATATTGTGCTGAATTCTTTCATTTGTGGTTCACGTGTGCACCTGAGATTATTTCCGAGGGCAAAAGTGGCTGAACAGAATCACAGAGATTCTTGGTTGCCCAGTTGCCCAGTTCTGCCGCCCGACCCTTAAATAGAGTCTGTACAAATCACAAATAATTGTCATATGTAACAGAAATTATGTGTATAATAAAAACGAATACTTCACTCATTGTAATATTATTTGCACAATGATGGACCGGCAAAAAAGTGATGCTACCCCTCACAAGGCTCAGATGTCGCAGCGGAGAGGGGGAGGGGGAAACGCGGTATGACTCAACATTTGGATATTGCGCCATTGCACCATACACATCTAGCAGTGCGCACAAGACCTGCCAAGACATAATTAATTCCCAGAGAATGTACCAGGTAATGAAGGCTTCACCATGTAGATGGAAAGAGAACCTGGATTTTACCATGCCATATTGCATCTCTCCCCGAGCCCACCTTGACCCACCTTCTTTGTTCACCACTTTTCTTTCGTTAGAGAGATTTTCGCTTCCGAAAGCTGTGGCGCGGTGCGTGTCACCGACATCCTATCACCGCAGCTTACCTACTGCGTTTTTGAGCTGAGATCCCTGCCCTTGGTGGCCTTCTTCTGCTGCCAAAATACTAAACAAGTAATCTGCAGAGAATCACCTCATTTCATTTCATTTCATTTCGGACTGTGGTTTTAGACACTCAGCTCCAATATCTCTGTATTTATGGCTCACCCTGTGCACACTTTTTCATTGGTATGCACATGCATTGGTCTGCGTTATTTCCATCTCTGCGCTTTGAGAATTTGGACGAAACGAAGATATACATAATTGTGTCACATTTGCAAGGTGATCCTTTGCAAAATGGTAGGTGGGAAGAGTATGAAAACAACTTTAGCAGAAAGAAGTCCATCACTTGGCATGTTTCAATGCCAACCACGACCACACGCGTTTGCCATTCGAATCACTCAGTTATGTCTAGCTTCGGGTGGACATACAAAGACAAATGGACAAACCTAACTCCTGATTTATATATAAGGTATGATAACCGCCACAAACACTCTTGACTCGTTTTGCCCCACTTCATCCCGATGCCTGGGCTCTTTTGGAACAAATCATAAAATTTTGTATCGGAGTCTGACAAAGTCTATGTGCACCCTGTACATCTCCTACCATGCCCCACCCAACTCACACTTGATCCGACCTTTCCCGCTAATGTCCGAAATTAATGTCCGAGGTTATGTCGAGTTCCGGACACATACACACAGACTCCTGGTTTATATATAAGGTATGATAGCCGCCACAAACACTCTTGACTCGTTTTGCCCCACTTCATCCCGACGCCTGGGCTCTTTTGGAACAAATCATAGAATTTTGCATCTAGACACCGAACATTTCAACGGACGCCCCGCCCAGAGTGGACGGAGATAAAGAACGCGCAACGAAAAGATAAAGTACCCGATTATGGCGAAATATATTAATGATCTGGTATCCAAATTGCCCCAAACGATTGCAAATGCGGTTGACGCGGACAGGAGGGACCGTAGCTAGATATTTTTGGGATTCCTGAAACTTCCCCTGACGTAGCTCCCTCTACAAAACAACGCAAAGTTGAGGGCGCAGTCAGCGAAATTTTGGATTGCCTGGAAGTAGAATGTCGACCGGTGCAGGTGTACCGTATGGATAAGCTTGGAAGTGAACATCCACGCCTGGTCAAACTTGTGCTCCCATCTAGAAGTCATGCGCTACTGCTCTTGCGAACAGGTATGGCTTGCGCACAGCGGGACTATATCAGGCATATATGTCCGCAAAAGTTTAACGCCCGCTGAGCTCAAGCATGAATTGGCATGAGGCAGGAATGTAGGGCTCGTAACAAACAAGGGAAGGGCCGCGTTTGAGTGGTGTATCGTGGCGAATTTAGGCGTCTCGATGGACTCCCTAAAAGGGAAACGCCTGAAGCGTCAGGGTACGCCTCTAGGAATGCGATGTTTTCTTTTCAATGCGAGAACTTTGAGCAACAAGATACAGCTCCTCCAATTCTTTCTAGACACCTATAAACCTGATATTCAACCAAGATTTCTATATCCAAAATTCTTGGAAGCTATCCCTATAATATTTTTCGCCTCGATCGCAGAGTTCGAAAAGGTGGCGGCGCTTGCTGTTGCTAAAAGCCTGATCACATTGCTCAGGTGACTACGTTCTCCTGGCTCAGCTCTAAACTGCTCTGCCTAGGCGGTTTCCACACATCTTCAAATGTGACGTTTATTATGATTTATAGACCGCCATTCGTTTTCCGATAACGACAACAATCTTATAGATTCTCTATTAATTACTGTTCTTTCACTGACCTCTGATCGTTCTAGTGACCTTAACATTCATGTCGATTGGAAATAAGGCAGAGCAAAAAATTCAAACTCATCTAAGTTTCTAAAAATATTTCGATGCTGTGACTTTCTTCAATATGTCACAATGCCCACACGTGGAGAGGCTACTCTGGGGTTAATATTACCTAACACTGCTGTTATCAAAAACGTAGCGGTACTTCCACCTTCCACAGCATCTGATCACAGCACAGTCTTATTTGAAGTCCTTATTTCCTCTCATGTGGCCAACAACTTTCTTTGTTTGACGGAAATCTCTTTATGTGATAATCGAGCTCACGGCATACATGTCTGTAATGAAGGGTCAATAAAGGGTTGCATTGTAATGTATCATAGAGTCTAGCCTTTTGGGCGAATAGTTTATTTATATGTTTTGGGTACCGCAGTACTGGTAATTTGACAGAATTGAAGGGCACATGCTTAGGTAGATCTGAATAAACAACACGACAAAATCTTTTGTACACGTCATCGACGGAAAAGTATCACTCAAAGATGGTCCACCAGTTGATGGAATAAGGTGTATTGTGAGAGTGCGGAGTAATCAGCTCTAGTGAAGTTAGGTAAAGGGAGTTTGTAGCTATCTCCATGTTACGCTTACTGACAAAGTCTTGAAAGAAACGGAATTGCTGGAGTGTAGCAAAACCGATCTGCCTAGGATCGAACCGCTAGATTATAAGGATGATTCCTGTTGAAGTTGTTTGTGTTTGAGTGGGAGTGCGACAATGTACGGATAGACAATGCCGGCAACATTTACTAAGGCAAAAATCTCATGGGCGTTAGGGAATCGGAGCCGGTCGAGTCAAGTAAGGGTCGCATGAAAGCTTCACGCGAAATAGTCGAAATCCGGCTGAGATACATCTCCTCAAAGTGGTGACCGAGTAGGCAGGGCCTCAAAGTATATGACGGGTCCGTTGTCCGCAGCGGTCGGAGTCAAAGAGTGGGACTGTTCACGTACCTTTCTGTTCCCCTATGCGTCTCCGACGGCGGCGAACGACGGGGCGGTCATTTACTCTGGGGCTTCTCCCCCTCAGCCGATATCTAAAGGAGCTGTATCTAAGCCGGAATCTCACTTTTTCGTGTGAAACTTTGCACGTGGTCGTCAATAGGCAGATGTAACATAATGACATATATGTGTATCAGAGAAACTCATTTTTTCCGTGCACGACTCCATTAGGTTCTATGCGCAAATAGCAATGTTGAATTTCGGCGCCATTTCTGTAACACAGATGGAATTATTTCACTGAACCAGTACGAATAGAGTGTTGAAAAGGGTGCCCACAAGGTAGGGTAATTAAAGACCCAAAAGAAAAGCGAAAGAAGACGATGGCTACACCGGTTCTTATCATTCATTCAGAGAATGTTACCACAAATTTCAAATATTACAGCTTTGACCAATTCTAAAGATTCACCGAGGAGTAATTATTTCGTTAGTAAATGCTGCTGTTAAGAGCATCTGGTCCGTGAACCGTTAGAAAATGGTAAAAATTCACGTGCAAATATGGGATTTTTCTTGAACGGATTCTTGCTACAACTGAGCCAGAGCAACTCATATACATTTAGGGGAAATCTAGCACTAGCTACTTTGCCTCTTCAACATTCGCCGAACAGTTTTAGGTATCAAGTGTAATGCAATTCACTCGTCTTGAGAGGGACAGCCGTCCCATCTTCATAGTAAAGAGGTGAGTTTGTCAGATATCAGAACAGTGTCCTAGGTAAAACCAACTAATGTAATCACACAAACATGCCGAGCTAGAAGTCGATTCCAGGCGAGGTTTGTTTTGAACCAGTTTTTCTTTTGAGCTCAGTTCTTGTGACGCTGTACAACATCATATTCACAGTGCGGGTACAATTTTATCATCGGAAAACCAGTAAGTACAAGTATTCTGATAAAAGCAAAGAATAAAGTAAAGCAAAAATATATTTGACATTACAATGCAGGTCATGCATTTTCTGAGAATGCTGAGTTTTTCAGTTCCAAAAGAATGTGTTCAAAAGATTCTCACAGTTGTATGGAATGAATGCGTTTCAACAGGTTTCCAGCATAGCCGTTGTCGGAATTCTTGTCGTAAGGCGCGGCTCAGAAAAATTATGCTGTAGGCATTTACTGGCATCAAAAGGAGAAAGTCGATAGCGCACTGAAATGCTAACAGTTACAGGAGCTCCAGGGCAGCAGAGCTCGTTTAAATAGATAACTATACAAAACTAGTGGTGGCAAGGGTGACAAAACGAAGAAAGCAAGAAAGAGAGAAGGAAGGTTGTCTAGCTCGAGTTGGACTCATTGCTGCTTTGTGGGCAAAACATTCCTCAAAGGCAGCATTAGGGGAAATTCGGAAGTGAAAAAGAAGTAGTGAATATGAAAGCCGAGATGCCTAGTAGCAGGACAATGGAGAAGAAACGGATGGAAACGGCCAAAAATCCAAGAATTAAGACCCCTTTCCCAGCGTTGGTTCTAGGCCCGGACGACATCTCCGGCAAGAGGCTGGTAGTCCGCACGAGGTTTCCATTGGCGTCACCAAGATGTAAGCACGAAGGGATATTTGGAAATGCGACAGCATCTATTTTCTTGTGGTGAGTTTCAAGCTAAAAGTGAGAGAGCGGGCCGTGATACTTTCAATCCTGCCGATCTTCTTGACCAACCTTACCGTGACCAATCACTAATCATGTCGCCTGGAGGCGGGGTCGATCATCAAAGGCGTCAGCTCTTAACCGTTGCGCCGTTTCTAAGCTTGGAGGCGCTCTTTTTCACCGGGATTTCGCCACAGATAGCCTTTCTAAACCTATGTAAGTGACTTTTGTAGATTTCCCAACAACCGCGTCACCTCCAATGCAAAAATTAATAAATAAATAATTGTTAGCAAAGAAACCATGTTTAGAAAAATTTTGGGGGGGGGGGGAAAGCAAAGAAATAGTTTAACCTCCGTTTCGCACCGGCCCTTAGACGGAGATTAAACCTAGAGAAAACCTCCCTCTGTGCTCATCAGTAAGGGAAGGGAGGTAGGCATGTTTTATGTAATATTTAAGTTAATTTGAGTGAATCAAGTACTAAGTCTTTCATTTTATGTATAAATGTTGTAAATTTTTGAATACTTCATTGAATACTTCAATCAATGAAACTGTGATTTTTTTGGAAAAGGAACTGACTTCCATAAAGTAATCGTTCCCTGCCTTCATGTGTGTGAGTGAAAAATGAAACATGGTGAAAGTTGTTTTGACCGTGGAACGTTATCATACGTTATCTACCAATGTCAGAATTAGTATCATCATTCGACTCTAAGTCATTTTCGACTGTTCTTTGCTGCAGGTGGGTCGTTAACGTTTTTTATTCTTAAAACGCTTTTTGCTTTCAACCACCTATTGCATGTTTCAAGTCCACGTAAATCGTTCTCTTAACATCACAAGCGCATACTTAGTCATTTATAGGAACGGTGTGAGAAATGGACCCGGTGGATGCCGTCGCGACTACTGTAAGTTACAAAAACATAAACATCACACTAATTTTTGTATTGAGAAATAATAGTGATGTTATAGGTGGGCAGTGTTGAAGATGTTATGAAGGGCCAACAAACGGTGGTGAGTGCATCAATGGTAGTCTGTCTAAATAACTCTAATGACGAAAATTTGAAAACGTTAACAATTAATAAGGTAGAAGAATAAAATGAATTAGATAAAGGGGTCATAAAGTAGTTATGAAGTTCCTTAGGATTAATTAACTTGAACTTGTACCTTATAAAATCATTTAGATACAGGCATCTAGTGAGACAGGTTAAAAAGGTCTCTAATTTATATCCAGAATCTTGTAATTGTCTATAGGTGTGTTGAAGTCTTTCAATAAAATCTTTTTTATAGGTACAGGTTCGTGCTACTCTCAGTATGTTAGTGGATATATTAGGAAATCTTTTAATGGGGAATTCAAAGTTGTCCGTTTTGTTATACATTTTGGTATTAATCTTATTGTCTTTAATTAAAATTTCTAGGTCTAAATAATTACATTTATAATCATTTTCGTGTGTAGTTTCTAATCTTAGTATGTTATCGTATATCATGTTGAGTTTGTTAAGAATAGTGGTGGAATCTTTGTTATGTAGAACTAAGATGTCATCCATATACCTAAAAGGTTTGAAGTTAGAATTGGTGCTTTTGATTTGCATTAGAGAGTAAACGTATTCATAATAGGACAAAGTCAGATCTGCCAGTAGGGGACTAACATTGCTTCCTTGTAGTACTCCAATTTTTTGAATGAAAATGTATTCTGAAAATTTACAGAAACTATTGTTAAGTAAGTAGTCTATAAAGTAAGGAATGTCTGTTATAGTATAATAGCGATAATTTTTGTAACAATTATTATCAGCGTAAAAATTCTGTGATTATTAGTGGCTATGTATCTTTTGCTACTGTTTTTATAGCAAATTTTGAGTATTTCTCTTATACTAGACATTATTTTATTATGTGGTAGGTCAGTGAACATGTTTGTGAAGTCTGCTGAGAATAGTTTAATATTATCCATTTTAATATTGTGCAATTCTTCTGCTATGTTATGTTATCTATTGCCCGAAATCCGATGAAATTAATATTTCTGCTCTTGATAGTATCATTATAGTTGATGAAATGTGCTTTGATGAAAGTGAGTATACGTGTTAATTCCAAAGAAAGTGGTTTTAAACTGCTTGTTTCTGCTCCTGTCATGAACCTAAATTTGATGGGTGACTTATGTAGTTTTGGGATAGCATGAATAATTGGAGTAGTCATGTTATCAAGATTTTCAAGATTGTTGTTTATGTTAAAACTGTGGTGTTTAGTAACAATATCTCTTTCTTCAGTATTGGGAAGGAGGGTGTATGTATTTCCTGTATCCTGGAAATACAAGGTGTTGTTGTTGTTGATTTCTAAACCCATTCCTTTCATAATGATAAAAATGTAAAATTTTTTACATGTAACTCCGTAATTGTTGCTGGCTTTGTCTAGAGGACAAAATATGAATCTATTTTGTAGCTCTTTTATTTCCTTTATTAGTTGGGAATAGCATACTGTATTTCTATTTAACCAGTTTGAATGAAGTTTAGGTTTGAGTGTTTTGTATATCTTGGTTTTTAGATACCAGAAAATGTCTTGTAATATGTAGTCTCTAAGCTTATATTTTCTTTTGATAATTTCTGTATATTCTTCAGCTGTGACATTAATGCACTGTCTAACAGTATCCTTAGTTAAGGAAAATCCAAGATATCCTAAGGACCAGGATCGGATCCAAGGGCAAGCATCACTGCTAGTGATAGGATCCCACAACTAGGATAGGATCCCACAACTAAATTATCGATCGCACTCTGCCCCTCTCCTGCTGCCAACTGCTCCTCCCACCTGCGTGCTATTGTCTCATTGTCTTATTGTGATATTCGATCCTAGGACTACCCATCATGGCACCGGAAAGAACTGCTCTTTTTGGAAACAGAAAACGTCGGTGAGAAACAAAGCGAGGAGGACACTCAGGTCTTTGATAGGGATGCTATCAAGGAGGTTGTAGTAACATCTAGCGACAGCGACCTGCCTGATGAGTTTAACAGTGGCAGGATACAGTTCCATAGATACCGCCAGACCAGAAGCCACCGCAAATCTCGCCCACGCATCCTCAAAATCAGTCTAAGGAGTCAGGAGTTAAGGGACCGCCACTTGGTCATATGAAAGGCAAGCGCCAGTCACTCACAAAAGAGTTCGCGCACTCGTATGCTCGTCCGAATTACACCAGGGAGGAAATTGAGTACGACCGCGCTCTCCGAAAAAAAGGTCGGACTCATGAACAGACAAGAAGGAAAGATTCTGTTCGTAGTCCGTGATCTAGCTATTCATAGGTTAAGGACTCCGCGTGACCTCCCAGTCAGTGACCCAAACGAGGCTCCCCCTCACTCCAATACGTCCTGAGTGCCAAGTCTTGAAGTCGGTTCCGGGCACACACCTGCAAGCACGCACTAGGATCAACGTACAAAAGGTTTCGTCAGATGCACGGAATGTTTTACCCTGCCAATCCCGCCTATTCAATGCTGCCTCTATGGTAAATAAAATTGCAGTACTCAATATTCTTTTGAGTAGTAGTCCTAATGGAGTATTCATCACAGAGAGTTGGGTCAAACCACACAGAATTCATGATGCGCTTTTGAGCTATGACTCCTACTATTACGTTTATCGATGCGATCGTGAACGTGATAGAGTTGATGGTGGCGTACTTGCGCTAACTCGTCAACGCGTATCCCACCACCTTGTTGGTACGAAAGACTTCTATGGCCATATACAGTCGCTTGCTCTTCATTTTGACTCTCCTCGTTGTAAAACTCTTTTGGTCTTAGCATACGGGAGCCCTTCTTGCGACACCAGTTCATTTTTGGATTACATCGTGTTCATGAAGTCGCTACATAATGAACGGTGAGAGCAAATACTAGTAATAGGCGATTTTAATTTTCCTTTGATTGACTGGTGCAACATGTCACACAGAGGGAGCCTTTCAACTCCCTCTTCATCTTCGTTTCTTAACTTCGCGCTCTCCTTTGGCCTTGTACAAATGGTCAATGAGCCGACACAAGGATTAAATACCTTAGACATTCTTTTAGTGTCAGAGTCCAGTATGATAAAAGAGCTTGTTGTGCTTCCTCCCTTCAGTAACTCGGACCATGGCTGCGTCAGTTTCAATATTACGGACTCATTAGTTACCCCTGTGAGCGAACGAATGCTGCATGCACAACATTCAAAAGCAGACTTCGAACCCATAATTGCTGCACTCGTTCAGATTGACTGGATTGGCCTAAATAGCGTCAATAAGTTCTTATGATAGCGTCAATAAGTTTCACGTAAAATTCGTTAGAATTTGCAAGCTGTTAATAACGAGGCATATTTCAACTGTTGCTCGAGGAAATGATGAATGTGACAAATATCCCAGACGCATACTTTTTCTAGAAGTCAAAGTTGATTATCTCAGCACCGTCTCGTCATTTGTGCGCGTAAAACAGTACAGGAGTTACTTGATGAAACTTAAGAGAGCTCTTGTGCGTCATCAAATCCTAAGAGAGAAAGGGATAGCAAACAGCAAAAATACCAAATGGTTCTTCAATCACTGTAGGAAATGACTCAAAATGGGCGGCACTATTCCGAGTTTAGTTTCACAAGGGAATGTGCTCACAGATGACAATTCTAAGACTGAGTTATTCGCTGCTTATTTCAAGTCGGTTTACAAAATGGCTCGTCCCACTGATAGTACTCTGGCCCCTGTGACATCGGATAGCCTTGACTGGATAGACATAGGTAGCGATGTTGTGTACACGGCTTCAAAAAGCTTCCAAATAGAGTTTCGACATCGCCGGATGATATCCCTTACGTCTTCCTCAAATAAGCCGCACTGGGGCTCGTTTTGCCTCTAACATTACTCTTCAACAGGGTGTTACTTGAAGGAGAGCTACCAGATCTATGGAAGGTGGGAATTGTAAAGCCGCTTTTCAAAAAAGGTTCCAAAGATGATGTCCCAACCACAGGCCTATTTGTTTGACCTCCTCTATTAGTTAGGTGATGGAGCGCATAGTCTGCCGTGAAATCTCGGATTTCCTTGCCGATAGACATCTGGTTAGCTGTGCCCAACATGGTTTCCGCCGCCATAGGTCTACCTCTTCCGCCTTGCTTTCAACAGTACCTCTCTGGCAAAAAGAGATCGATAAAGGGAATTTCGTTTCTGTTTGCTACATAGACTATGCAAAAGCATTCGACTCCATTGTCGTACCTCTGCTAATGAAAAAGCTGGCTGCATATGGCATCTGTGGTCGGCTTCTTCGATTCCTTGAATCATTTCTAGTTGGTAGAACTCAGGTCGCGATGATCAATAGCGCAAAGTCCCGCCCATATCTTATGCCAAGTGGTGTTCTCAGGGTACGTGTCTCGGACCGCTGCTATTCGTCATATACATGAGCGACCTTGTTGATTTACTTCCTGACGGCGCCTTTTGTAGTATATATTGGGTTGAGGAATAAGTCCCCGCGGTTTTTTTAAAACTCGTTTTTCACATTGTTTCCACCAACTTTCGACGAAGTTTATATATGTTTTCGATAGAGCTTTTCTGCTCTAAAAAATGCTCGTATCTGTTTTTTGATTCCTTCGACCACCTAATATTTATGAGGTTTGGAAGTGAAAGTAGCTGAAGGCAAAAAACTGGCACTTGCGCACCTTATCTTTCTCGTCTGCCATCGAGTTAAAAAATGGATGTGTATATGTTTCGATAGAGTTTTCTCAGCTCTACAAATGGATACTACTTATTATTCAAATCGCTCAACTTTTTGCTGTTTTTAAGACTCACAAATGCAGTACTCGCAAAAGAGTGCACTTTGGTTGTCGTCTCTTCCTCGCCTACCATCGAGATTGGAGAGGATGTGCATGCATGCATTCGATAGAGCTTTCTTTGCTCTACAAGTTGATACCACTATTCCTTTGTATCCTCTCATATTTTAGTATGTAGGGATAAGCTTTCACCTGTTTTTCAATTCAAAATTGCATAGTGAAAATGAATTTTTTTGGCAGAGTGTCTTGTATCATTCGATAGAGCTCTTTTCGCTCTAGGAGATAATGCCTACGGTTTTTGTTCGAATTGATTTTTGCTATTTTTAGATCATTTAAAAGTCGACGAAATCAAGCAATTTCGACACCATGTGAAGAATATGCTTGATTTCGTCGGCTTTTAAATGATCTAAAAATGACGAAAATTAATTCGGACAAAAACCGTAAGCATTTTCTTCTAGAGCGAAAAGAGCTCTATCGAATGATACAAGACACTCTGCCAAAAAAATTCATTTTCACTATGCAATTTTGAATTGAAAAACAGGTGAAAGCTTATCCCTACATACTAAAATATGAGAGGATACAAAGGAATAGTGGTATCATCTTGTAGAGCAAAGAAAGCTCTATCGAATGCATGCATGCACATCCTCTCCAATCTCGATGGTAGGCGAGGAAGAGGAGATAACGAAAGTGCACACTTTTGCGAGTACTGCATTTGTGAGTCTTAAAAACAGCAAAAATTTGAGCGATTTGGATAAAAAGTAGTATCATTCTGTAGAGCTAAAAAAGCTCTATCGAAAACATATGCACGTACATTTTTTGATTTTGATGACAGACGAGAAAGATGAGGTGCGCAAGTGCTATTTTTTCGCCTTCAGCTTACTTCATTTCCAAACCTTATAAATTTTAGGTAGTTGAAGGAATCGGAAGACCAATAGCACTGTTTTGTAGAGCAGAAAAAGCTCTATCGAAAACAAATGTAAGCTTTGTCGAAAGGTGAGGGAGACAATGTGAAAAACGGGGTTGAAAAAAACGGCGGGAACTTTTCCCCAACCCAATACTACGCTGATGATTCCAAAATTTATACCATAAATGACTGTCATTGCTACAGAGTGCCATTGATGTTGTTGAAAGCTGGTCAAGGAAGTGGCAACCGAAATTTCTATCCCTAAAACTGCCATCATGGTACTGGGAAAAACTACCCTGACTTCACTTTCACGCTGTCTCGGAAGCCGCTTACATGTGACCATCAGAGTCGCGATCTAGGTATCGTCTATAATGACATGCTTGACTTTGATGAATACATTCGGAACATAGCTTCGAATGCGCATGCTCGAGCTAATTTTATACTCAGGTCCTTTACATGACGTGACCCCACTTTACTATCTCGGCTTTTTATCCTCTATGTCAGGCTCCTTCTAGAGTACTGTTTCCCTATTTGATTGCCGCATAAGATATTGCTGTTAGGAGAAATCGAGAAAGTATGGAAAATCTTTACTCATCGCTGTTTCATTCGAAAGGTGTTAGCACGCCACCCTATGAGCAGCGTCTATATAAGCTCGGTGCTGATAAACTAACTTTCAGACGACAGTTGATTGATCTCAGGGGGCACCTTTCCTTTACACTTCGACTTACCTTTGACATAGGTAGACCAGCTACTAGCCAAGATCTTGAAATAGGCAGTAAACCAATCGCCTCGAGAAGTAAACCCACTACTGAGTGACCTGACCCCACACTAGGCACCGGAACACTTGCAGCACACCCCCGGCAGAGGTGGGCGGGACCGAGCTGTTGCGCTAGATTCTTTGGCTCTGCACGCTCCAGGAACTGACATCTACGCCTCAGTAAAGGTACAGCCTACGTGACTTGGGTCGAACTATCCATCTACTGCAGGAGATGTGATATCCCAAAATCCTGGAATGTGCCTTTAAATTGCGTCTTCTTTGAAGACACTTTCCGCGTTAGGAGAGCGACCATAATCGGGGTCAATGAAGAACCCAGAGCCGCTAATTTACTCAGTAGCAGTGAAAAAGCTAGCAAAAAGACCAAGAGTCTCAGAAATGGGAACCGCATCCCTTACCAACTGGTCACCAATTGGGTGAGGTCACCAATTGGTGGGCCCAGTTGCCTCCCGCGAGCTTTGCGCTACCAGGAGGGCTCGTGGCGCCACTCTAAGGGTACAGCCGCGACAGTTACCCGGGGATCTATCGGCTGCGGCAGGGTGAATAGCAGGTAAGATTATCGCGGAAAGTGCCTTTAAATAGAAACAGGCTTCCGTCTTTCAAGATCACCTGGCGTCCCACCTGAGGGACTAGCCTTCGTCGTTGGGTTATACAACGGCTGATTCAATGGACTGAAATCCAATTTCTGTTCCATCTAATAAACAGCGCATCTGTTTTCGATTACGAAGTAATCAATTATAAAGCAAATATTTACTATTAATTTAATACATTAATTTAATAAATTAATAATTAATTTAGTACTTTAATTCAATAATGTTATTTACTGAGAGTACTTTTTATCGCTTTCCTTTGTATATTACCCACTCTTCTTGTTGTAGTATTGCTAATTCATGCGTGCTTATCATGTTGTTCGTGGAAGAGTAAATAAATAAATAAATAAATAAATAAATAAATAGTGCACTTTGGAATACCTCAACCGCCTCCACGCTTAGCTACGCTCTTTAGAAGGCCACCTCACCACTGTTTAAGGAATCATGTAGTTCAGCGGTTAGGCGTGAATTAGATTGCATCGATCGATAGCAAACCTAGTACAGGATAAAAAGTTCAAAAAGGATAAAGTTTTTCGGCGTTAATTAATCCCTTCTTGTAATGCGCCACACATTCTAGTTCCATTAAGAATCGTGGTGTCTGGTTAATGTGATGTGGCCTATACAATGTCTTGCGGTTGGCAGCTGTTGTACAACTCAGTGCTTTTATCCTCCCAAACTGGCTTGGTCCCAATTTACCGATTCGGGAGGGATGGAAGGCTTGGTTTGCCTGCGCAGGCGTTGATGCACTATTTGATTCCCGGACCACGAGAGTGGGATGCGGGCCACCTGTCACTAAACCACCTCCACCCATCCTAGTAAGGCAATGCGGTAAATATGTCTGTCCGCATGTGTGTGCATCTGTCTGTCTGTCACGAAAATCATGTTTCGCATCACAGCAGTGATGGGATCCTGAATTTTGCAAATGATATAGGGACAATAAGGGGACATGAGTGGTGAGGACGTAAAGGTGATGCCAACTGATGAGGGCTGATAGGGCGAGTAAAAAGGCTAACGTTGCCAGATCCTTTTTGCTTTTGGCTTGGACCCTAAAGCATTCAAACTCATAGGTGTTTTGCGGGATGGAACGAAGACATTATGGGGGTGATACCGACTGATAACTGCTGACAAAATTCAATAAGGAATGTCAGAAGGTGCATAACACAGAAGTCGTTGCCCTTTCTCAACTGACAGTGACAGTGTTCACACAAATAGTTGTAGGAAGTCAGAACGGTGGCGGATCGCATCTGATAACGGCTGATAAAGGCCGATAAGATCCACTAGCAAGTGGCTGGAAAATCTTGCAAGCCGCTTACTACTTTAATACAATCACTATAGTTGAAGTATGATGCTCACAGGCACCGTGTGAGCATATTTGGTTTGCGCTCAGCAACGTGTCAACCGCTGAACTAACATGCCATCGAGATAGTGCCGTCTGTCTTCTGATGCTGGGATCTACATAGATGTCTAGATGCTATCTAAGTTCCAATAGCAGAGCAGTGAGCCATTTTCTGAAACAACACTAATTGTAATAGCAACAAAGGGTATTGTTGGCTAGATCATCGAAACTTCCAGAGTAGTGGTGCATGTTCTGTCAATCTCGCCCACTTCCACACTACGCAATTCTATCGTCTTATTCGCGCAGTACCGTGCGATAGCTTGATTGGTTTGTCTAATAACTGAACATCTCATTGTATTGGGAAGAGGAATTTGTTAGGTGTCGATGCTTACCATTTCCTTAATATGACAACCATTGGAATTTCATGTAGTCAGTCGATACGGTTTACCGCTCCTAATACCGCCCTCTGGTTCAGTAGCATCCCAACCATTACAAACCTGGATTTCATCTTGATCACTCATGTAAATCGGAATGTCTGAAGTCTGACGCTTTTTTTCAAAAGTCTGACTAGTTAGGCGTTAAGTATATCAATACAACTGATATCGAAACATAAAGAAAATGTGCTCACACACTGGCGATCACTTCAACAAGAGTGGTAGTATCGTATGAGTGCACCGAATTACATCCATCTACTTGTTAATGGCCCTAATCAACCTTTAGTGGTCGTTATCAACTTCGATCGAGCACCACTAAGGTCATGTGACATTTGTACCCCGGCTTTCCTCACAGGCAACTACTAGTCATACCATATCGTCGTTTGTCATATTGGATCACCTACCGCCACTGTTCCCGTATCACATTTCATCAGTCCTGTTAGCTTCATCGGTCCACCATCACTCCGAATCGCGCAACTAATTTGTGGCTTTTGTCCTCCGACGTTCCTTAGCGCAGTATGTCAGTCACTCATCTCAAATTTCTCGTCGCCATTGATAACCTTATACAACTCTAAACTGCCACTGAGACCGTCCCCCCGTCGTCACCTCGAAATGGGCACCTCGAAATTCGGTGACACTCCCCATCAAAAGCATATCAGCCACTGTTCACTGCCGCACCTTTCACTTGTTATCAATTTTAGTCCAGCACCACTGATGGCCGTGCCAACCTCCCCCCACACCATTCCCAGAATTCAGAATCCTGCCGTCACGAGGTGAGATATGAATTTCAAAAGACACACTTGGCCGATTATATAAAGCAGGATAGCTGTGATCGACCTGGATTTTCGAACGTTGTCAATAGACCGCCAATATTGGACTACTTTATTGGATGAACTGTCGAACGATTCAACAGGATAAAGTGAACTCTCTTCTATTAGAGTGTAGTTTATATACTCTTGCATAAACAGTGATTGAGATTACATGGGCGAAAACACTCCCGCCCAAAAAAGGAGAGGATCACATTGGTTTTTATGATACCTTCTTGTTTCTTCTATATCCAACTGACGCAATCCCTATTAGTAATACTTGGTTTTGTGCTTTCCTTTTCTTCTCTCTTCCCTTCTGTTGATTTGGAGAGGCGCCACTTGATTTGTACCTTCTTTTTCTTTTCCTTTTTCTTCTGTTTGCGATATTTGGTGTTCCAGCATCATCCTTTGTCGACTCCAATTTATCAAATTCTAGACGTAGCATTCGCTGTTACTTTTCCATTGTGTCTAGCTGAGCCTGGAGGCTCTTCAAATCTTTTATTGCGTACAAATGACGCGTTTCTGCATCTCGCGCCTGATGTTGAGCTAAATTACGGTCAGCCATAGCTTTTGCTGTAGTGGCCTTCTCTTCAGCAAACATCTGATCAAACATCCTCTGTTTCTTCAGAGCAGTAGTAATTTCCATGATTTCACGGCATGCTTCTTCAGCCTCCTGCTGCGCCTTCACCTTAGCGCGCTCAGCTTTATCACGAGCTGCTTCGGCTTCAATGATTCGGCTCTCCATGATCGTTTGCTCACGAGACTGCTTACGCTGAACTCGGACAGTTCCTCATCGAACCTTGCTGTTTTGTTGAAAAATTCGAGACATATGTTGTCGTTCTTGGTACTCGTCTCATTTGATGTACCGAGAGATTTGCATGTACGAAAATTTTCTACCAGTTCATCTAGGTTCTGTTTGTTTCGGGTGCTCGTTTTCTTCCCTTATAGCCATGTTTATTGTAGAGTCAATAATCTTCCTCCAGAAATTATATTGCCTAGTCTTATACTCAGTTGATGGAGTCCGTACGAGAGGGGCAGAGAATGAAATTTGGGTGAGGGAACCAGTTGCTAGAAGTGATCCATACCGATAAGAATTCCTGGTGTGCTGTGCTTTACTGATACCGAGCAGTTGTTAAGAACTTCGTCTGGAAGGGATGGGATTTCGTTAGGAATTGGAAGGGATTTTGTTAGGAAGGGGAGTGATTGTGCTCTCATGGTGTATAAGTTTTTATCTGGTAGCAGTATGCTCACGTCGTGTTGCATTGATAACAAAGCGGTTATCAAAGCTTCGTGGTTTCTCATTTCCGAGCGTTTGAAGGGTGAGGTCTTCTCCGTGATGTGGTTCAGTTCGAGTTCTTTGGCTATGCTCGTTGTGATATACGAATGCGTTGAGCCACTGTTTAGAGAGGCAAGGGTTTTGGTGCTTTTGTTCTCCACGATAGGATTCACTAGTGTGATTTCAGCGCACACTAGAAGGATTTCTTCTGCATTTTCCATTGAATTGTTCATTTCTGCTTCGGATTTTGCATGGTTGGAGTAAAAGAGATCTTTCTGATGATCTTGTGTGTTTCCATCCCTTTCTCATCTTTCGCGTTTTCTTCAGTTTCGTCTTTGGAGAAGTTGACTAGGTTCGCAGGAGATGGTTGGGTGAGTTTTCTGTTGTGAAAGGATGGGTTAAAATTGTATGTTTGGTCCTTTGCTTTCTGCGACCAATCTTTGTTTGGCCGCTTTGAAAATTGAGGACTCTTACCTTTCCGTGACACGGTCTTGTTTTGATTACAGGGGAGTCGATCACAAAAGTATGTTTTGTGTTCTCCTTTTAAGCATTTGAAGCACAATCTGATTTGGTGTGTTCGGTCGCGTCTCTCTTCTAGTGTGCTGAAGACGCAGCACTCGAAAGCACTGTGATTCCTTCTAAAGCAAAATGAGCATGCTATTTTGTACCCATTTGCTTTGACTGGCTCTTTGTGCCTTTGATTTTCTTGGGTAGAACTTTGGTTGTAATTGTGGAAACTAATATGATGAGAGTTTACAGCGTATTCGTTTACAGCGTTTACAGCGTATTTACAGGGCTTCTAATCCGTATTCAGGTGATTCTGGGGTAATGGAAGTGTACTACCCAACAAGTCGCAACATTTTCAAGTACAAGTTTGGAAGTTGCTTTACTTCCTGGTCGCAGTGTGGTAAATTAGCGAGTTCGGTGTAGATCAAGTGTCGCAGGACGGAGGGATTGTCGTACATCTGATGTAAAACTTCGATGGCTGTATCGTATTCGTCATCCGCTATTGGAATTCCTTCGATGCTTTGCAAGGCTCGTCCTCTTAGGCAACTTTTTAGAAGCGAGAATTCTGTGGCGTTCGAATGGGCTATCTTTGAGTGAACGAGGGTGTTGTATCTATACCAAAATGACGGAAACTCAAGAAGACTTTCGCAGAAGGTGGGCAAATCCAATCTTGAGAGCAGTGCCGTGCCGAAGTAGTTCAGACCTGTTGCTTCTCGGAGGTCGTATTGATGACGAGTCGACGCTGTTATGATGAATATAGTACTCACGTGAGGTGTGACCGATAGAGTGCATGGCGTTTTCGTTCTTGAAGTTCTTCGTGGGAATCCAGGATTCTTCGTAGTCTTCTCCCTGCCTTGGCTCTGCCACCTTGGTTGCCATGTTTCGAACGTTGTTAATAGACCGCCAATATTGGACTACTTTATTGGATGAACCGTCGAACAATTGAACAGGATAAAGTGAACTCTCTTCTATTAGAGTGTAGTTTATATACTATTGCATAAACAATGATTGAGATTACATAGGCGAAAACACTGGAAGGGTCCTCACCAAATCATGCATCCATTGTAACGCAGGAGCTTCTGCATGAAAAAGGAATGTCATATTATAAACACACTGGAAAATGCTCATGAAGCAATTGATAACCGTCACAAATAAGAGACCCTGGAAAACGAGCCTTCCAATAATGCTCTTGGTATGATCAAGATCTTGCTCATGGTATGATCAAGATCTTGCTCAATCATGACCATAAGTAGTTGTGATATGCTGATATCCAGTAACTGTTTTGTTGACTTTAATGTGATCGAAAGGCGCCTGCAAAGAATTCCAACCCAATAACTGCGATTCAAAGAATTCCCTCGAAAAAGTGCTACATCAGACCAACTGTGCTCCGAAAATCAATTGGATGCGTGCCCTTCGGCAGTGCATAGAGGCACCGTGGCATACAGTGTAGAGCGCGATATGTGAAAGCTGAGGTCGCCGTATATAGATGTTTCCAAGATAGCGTTAATAAAAATCTACGCTAAGTCAAGGCGTAGAGCACAGTGATCGCTTCTGCTTCCGATTTTGTTTTCTACTTTGAAACGAGTACAACAGGGCACTCACCTTAGTACCCATCTAAACACCTTGTCCCTGGCACGCACAACACGCATGTCGCGGTTAAGGGTCCTACTTAAACGATCACATCCCATCCGTCTCATTACACACACTCTTCGTAAAATGCTAAAGCGAGTGTTAGAACTTCTTCTGTTGTGCCAACGAGGTTGTTAGGTGGAATATTTATTAATGGCCTGACGTTTCGACAGGATCGTCTTCCTCGAAGGCCTAAACGTGGCTCAAGACTAGGATTTTGTCCACTACACCGTCAAACGCCCCATCCCCCTAGCGGTTTTGACGGTGTAGTGGACAAAATCCTAGTCTTGAGCCACGTTTAGGCCTTCGAGGAAGACGATCCTGTCGAAACGTCAGGCCATTAATAAATATTCCACCTAACAACCTCGTTGGCACAACAGAAGAAGTTCTAACACAAAATCGATGCCGAGGTTCTATGAAGAGAGAAGTTGGAATTTACTACGAAACGTACCGCCACGTTACTTCTCTTTGGTGCGCGAAGCACTTTCGCTTCGTCAAAAGGTGGTAGTCACCCGTCAATCCTTGAAGTTTGTGCTGCGATGTAGAGCGACCGGTGTGCTGCCACGCTTCATTACGAATACGAAGATCAGTACGATATGTGGATATGATGATAATCACCCAGCTGTTTTGAAAGTTTACCGATCTCTCCTGAGTGTGATTATCAAGAAGAAACAGCATATATTGTACTCAACGTTATTGAAATGTAAAGCAAAAGAGCAAGCATGCCGGCGTCTTCTTCCGGAAGTGACTTGGAGGAGGATTGAGGGTGGGTCAAGATTGATTTGTTCCTCTATACGGTCTAAGGCAAAATCCGCCCTTTGTGCGAAGTATGATCGACTTCTGGGAACGCTCCGAGACAGCTCTCGTAACGCTGAAGACGACTCACACATAAGCTACCGCTCTACTGACATTATCGCTAGCAATGTGGGGGAAATGGCAAGGGTCACTGTTTTGGGTAACACTAACATTTCGTCCAATGCACTTGACTTCCTCAGTCTCGGCCCGTCGTTCTCTCCTGCGCATAACATCAATGCTTCAACATTCCGCAAAATTGTGGGAAGCTTACAGAGGCTCCGAGATCTACTGCGTTTGAAGTACCGTCGCGACAACAGTGCTGCCGTCACTAACCAGAGACCGCTTCCACCTATACCGTTCCCACGTACGCTCTATAAAGAAACTGGTCCCACTCCAGAAGTGGATGTCAAGTTGAGAATTCTATGTGCTGGAGTTCTATCTGTTCTAAATCAGAACAGACCAGTACACAGGAACAACTTGACATACGGGCAGTGGCAAGGTTTCAAAGAGCTACGTGAGTTAACATCTAACGGTACTATACGTATCTCTGTAAGTGACAAAGGTGGAGAGTTTGTGGTTATGCCACAAACGCTTGATCGTGAGATCACACTACTCCATTTAGCAGACTCCTCCGTTTATTGTCGCGCGACCGAGCAAGAATTTCTGACCCAATGCAAACATCTCAACAAGGCTTGGATGACGGAGGGTCGATCTGCGGGTCTCAACAAGAATTTCCTCAGTAGATTAAGACTTGAAAATCCAAACTGTCCTGTCTTTTATAGCCTTATCAAAACCCACAAACTTGCTTCTACGGATATGCAGTCAATGTCAGCGGACACTTTCAAAATACGACCCATTATAAGTTGCGTGGGAGGACCAACTGATCGAATTTCTTGGTTCCTTAATTGTATTGTGAGCCAGCTGCTGACCAAGATTCCATCTCATCTGACCAATACGACAATGTTCCTTGAACAATTACGTAATTTACGCTTAGAGACTGGCTGCGTAATGGAGTCGTTCGATGTCACTTCGCTTTATACCAATGTCCAAAACGAGCAAGCCTTACAAGCACTTTCCGAAATGTTGGACAGGCATTTTGGAACCATGGAAACCTTTGGACTCAATAAGGCGCACATCATGGCTCTAATTAAGGAATGTTTGCAATGTAACATCTTTAGGTGGTCGGGTGCGTATTACCGTCAAATCAGAGGTTTGGCAATGGGTCAACGCTTAGCTCCAGTTCTCGCAATCTGCTTCATGAGCAGAATCGAAGAACCAGTGCTGGAACGCTTACCATTGATGTACTGCAGATACATTGACGACTGCTTCATTATTACATCAACACAGTCCGAAATGGATGAGTGTTTTCGCTTAATGAACCAGCAGTCGCAGTACATCAAACTTACAAGAGAGGTCCCACGACAAGGTTGGCTCCCCTATCTGAACACGCAGGTGAAAGTGTCCGATGGCATGCTCAGTGTGAAGTGGTACAGAAAAGCTAGCTCTAAGAACATCTTGATTCACGCCACATCTGCACATCCTTCTGCTGTGAAACATGCAGTTGTTAGGAACATGTTCAAGACGGCTGCAAATGTATGCACTGGCTCGGCAGAGCGACGAGAATCCATACGCCTAGCTTCTGACATAGCTGCATCTAATGGCTATGCTGTACCAGGACATTGTGGTAGAATTCGCACTGAGCACCGTAGTGTATCACGTCTGGATAAGGTCCCCCTGTGCATACCTTTCATCTCTGATAGAGTTACTTCCGCGATTCGAAGGTGCCTCGTTCGAGCACAACTGGACAATGATGTTGTCATAGTTAGTATTCCTAATGGCAATATCAAAAGCCAACTCGTGCGGAACAGGCTTTACGACAAGCGATGCATATCGGAGAACTGTGTTATATGTCCGTATGGTAAAATTGGGGATTGCGCCAAAATCGGCGTCATCTATTTGATTGAATGTCTGACATGTAACGCAACGTACATTGGGGAGACTGGGAGAGCACTAGCAATACGTATACAAGAGCATCTTGCTAGCAAAAGACGTGGCAACGTAAGAACACCTTTGGGAAAGCATATGATCGAAGAGCATGGCGGAAACGATTTTGATGTTAAGTGCAGAATTTTGGCAAATGAGACTGAGATTTCCGCCAGAAAAGTGCTCGAGGCATTTTGGATTTCTGCAAGAAATCCAAGTATGAACAACCGAAATGAGTGCTTATCCGTCACAAATGACCTCTTGCCATTTGCACCACATTGCGAGCTACTGATCTAAAATGGGAGGAATGCATGTCCCAAATTGTACTATATATGTATAAGGGCGACATGGCATCTCTCATTTACTAATTACTACTAACTCGGAGTGGCGTTATTCCACTCGCACGGTGGTGGACGGGGTGAGTTTATTTCAGACGTACGGGGCTTCTCCGGTGTTTTCCTAGATCTCCGTCAAAACCGCTAGGGGGATGGGGCGTTTGACGGTGTAGTGGACAAAATCCTAGTCTTGAGCCACGTTTAGGCCTTCGAGGAAGACGATCCTGTCGAAACGTCAGGCCATTAATAAATATTCCACCTAACAACCTCGTTGGCACAACAGAAGAAGTTCTAACACAAAATCGATGCCGAGGTTCTATGAAGAGAGAAGTTGGAATTTGCTAAAGCGAGTGATCAGCAAACAGAATGCGTACGATAAAAGCGCATCTTCAACCCACTCTCAATTCATTCCTCCATCTTGCTTTCAGTGTCTCTTCCCCAGTGTAATTAAAAAGAAGAGCACGCACCACGTTCCGAACTCGCCCGCGGTTGCTTTGCAGCTCCTTATGAATCAGATAAACAGTGTAAGAGATAATCACTATACTCAACATTTCGTACATAAATGCTATAACCGATTCTATGACACGAGTTTCCTGAATTATGGCTTGTTGCTGTCACTTACAAGATGAAATCGCAAGAAATTCTGTAGCTTCAGAGGCACAATTCCCAGGCTGAAGGCTAGACACAGTTTGTAAAAGTATCCTTGTCGAAAATAAAACGCTTTGAACAGCAAAAATAAAAGGGATGACCAAAATTTAGGTCGATTGGTTGATGTGCGAGACGCTCTGGTAAAGTGGCAGCTTGACGGGTCTACAGTGGAACATCTGCACGAGCGCTCAAGTCTACTGAGGCATGTTGCAGTCTGACTTTGCGGTGGAGCGTCGTTACAATGTGCACCAAGGTTGGGTTGGATTGAAATTTTTTTCTTCATGTGAGCCTCACGTTGATTTGTGGGGAATCTACCAGTGTTATAGGTGGACTACAATTCCGTGGTCTCGTGTAGTTGTCGCATTCAAAAGTAAAAGTGGGATTGTTGAGGGGCTCGCCATCAAGTCGAACGAGTAAAGGGGTTCCCACTAGGTTTTTGAAAGTATTTTTCTTGTTTGTTGAAGAAAATGACGGGCGGGACTGTGAGAGACAAATTCACTTCCATTATGCAGTGAAATCCATTACATTTGCTCTCCCACTGAGCTCAATACGTATCCATCCTCCGTCCGGCTTTGGCTTGTAGACAAAATTCGTAACAGGAAGTTGGTAGTGAGTTGCAATTGAGAAAACAATCTCGAAGATGAGGAAAGCGCATACATTTCTCTTGCACCAAATCTGAAATTATGGCAAGGAACAAACTTATGAGTATGAACCAATGCTGGAACTCAAAATACTAAGTGGTCATAAATCACATGCGACTGTTGTTGTGGAAAGCGAACGGCAGTGAATCGGTTGCATGTCATTAGGAAACATCCAAGGATGTGTGTAAAGAAGTTAATTCCGGTCATGCTCGACGCCAGTCGAGTTAGTAATTCAAAGGATGGTCCTGCAATAGAGCCAGCCATCAGTTTAGATGAACTCAATCACTTTCATTTGGATAACGACACGCGAAGGCTTACCAAAGGTAAATTTCAATTCCACTCGCATCCACTCCACCGCAAGGATTCCCAAAATATCACAGATACCTATAAATGGAGATTGTTGCACAAAATAGGCCTTGACGTATGAGGCAGCAAGGGTTAGAAAGACCTCTGAGTCACTCTGGGTGAGGGAGAACTTTTACACCCAAGTGGGTCAATTTTCGCCAAGTGATTTGTGAGGTGTATGGCCTTACCTTGTCCTACAAAAGGAATGGCCCTCTTCTATTCACCACCGCTGGCCACAATTTTTAACATTTGCTCCAAATCACAACAGTGAGACCCTGCTGTGACTGGCTGACCAGGTTGCAAGAATTTGTAATGGATTACACCTTTACAACACCACCACACAGTAATCATAACCTTTTCAGGGTGAAGGTCGGGTTTAGGAAAAGTTTTTTGAAGAGCATCCTTATCAATCCAGGCCAATCCCCGTCTCCTGTTATCGTAAAGAACCCATTGTTCATCTGCAGTTATAATAGGGTTTATAAATGGCTCATTTTAATAGCGAACTAGGAGCTTAAAGCAGGTGTCGAAATGTGCCAGACGCTGATCATCGGTCAGCTCATGAGGCAACCACTTCGACATCTTCTTCACCTTGCCGATCTCCACCAAGTGTCTGGCCACTGTAGTGTAATGTATGCTTGGGTCTTCTGCTAACGTACGAGTATTCGTCTCCGGATTTGCTCCGACGGCTCTCCTTAAATCTTCATCATTAAGCGACGACCTACGGCCGCGACCCGACTATACTTCGAGATCAAAATCGCCAGAAGCAAATTTTTTCAACCAGAGCTCCATGTACGTTCGCAAGGACAATTCCTCCCGAAATCACTGCTAAGATTACGGGCTGCCTCCGCAGCGGAGTGTCTCAATTTAAATTCGTAAAGCATGATGACTCGATAGTCGCGTCGGTCAATGATTATACGCAGCCCTGGAAAAGGTCGGCTGGAACAATTAGAGCAACACTCATAGAAGTTTTTGAAAGAGCAGAAAAAAACCTATTAAATGGAATACCTGGCTTCCCTTGAAAATGGAATAGGTTAGGATAAAAAAATCATATTATACATACCTTAAACACACTGCGATTGACATTTACGTCAAGTGCCTCGCGTGTGATCTATTTTTTCTACATTCTTATTTATACATACCTTAAAATCGAAATTCCTAAAGTCTGATAGATAAGTCCGCCCGCACGCGGTGTCGCGCGCGGCACAGGCAGCCGCGGACTTCAATGAGCCAAGGATGGAGGAAATTGAGGAAGCTATGAAGCTATAATTTGTGGATTGTATTACTAACGAGTTTGTATTGTATTGTGTATTGTAATTGTTAATATAGAAGGAGTAGCAAGTAAAGCGGGGGTCGTGCGAAGGATGAACAGAAACTTCACAGTTGGCAGAGGAAAGTGAACGAGTGAGAGGAGAATCGTTGTTCAACGGTTCCAATGCAACTATGGTTTCGGCGATGAAACAGCGGTTGAATAAAAACTTTTCCTCATTTCTGTTATGACAATGCTGCACAAAACCTCGCAGACAAGCGTTTTTCATCTTCTTTTCCCTCTGCAAAACGCGCTTCTGCTTGTCGCGTCAAGTTTTTGCACCTGATGTAAGCCCCCCTAGTTATCAAGCCCTTTGAAATGCCTGAAGAACTTATGGTCAGCGGACACGGATAAAACTAACCCAACAAATTGACCCAACCCAACATATACAAAAGCGGCATCAGGAAAAGGATGAGGTACGGAGAGGTAGCTCCTTTGGTTTGCGACAGTTTCTACGCAATTACTGAGGAGACGATTGTCAATAGCTTCTTGAAGGTCTCGAACCATTATTGTTAGATAAGATGAGTGAGAGTTTTCATGCTATGAATGTTGATGACGATGAAATTGATTGCGTAGAGTTTAAGATGAATGATTATTGCTACACGGGTTAAACGAAGATATTGAAACCTGGTATTTTTACATATTAAAAATAAAGTTGAATGAACAATTTCTACAGTTCTATCGTTATTAAGAATGAAGAGTGCAATTCGAGCCCGTGTTTTGAAGAGTGCGCCTGAATCCGCCGCTGCCGCGCGCGACACCGCGTGAGGGCGGACTTATCTGTCGGACTTTGGGGTAGTTTTGCAACATCCTAGTAGAACATCGGTTGGCATCTGCAGGAATTATACTCTTTTAGCAATCCAAGTTTGAGTGTTGAAGGTAGTGAGGCCTCGTTCATCAGCTGATAATAGCGCGGCACCACCCACCATTCAATGCGATTGACATTTACGTCAAGGGCCTCTCGTGTGACCTATCTTCTCTACATTCTCCCTCGTGGCCCACTTCTTTCTGTTGGAATTCATGCTATGGGAAAGGCCAAATGAAACAAGGAATTCCTCATTTCATGCATTTGTGATGAAGCAGAATTTTCCGTTTTTCTCTATGGTGATCCTTCTTACATGTAGATAGCGGACCCATCATATTTGTAATCAAATATGCGTGGAAACAAGGATCCATTGGGGAGAGGCGGTACAGGAAAAGCTGTAGTGTGAGTCAAGGGTGGGATAAATATTTCAAAAGTTCATATTTATCCTGCTGAAGACGAGCAAAACAAAGTCTCAAAAGTTTATGAGCGCAGCGCGATGGCAGAATACATGGCAAATGCAGAGAGAGTTGCGGCGAGGGAAGAAGTGCTCAGGGAGCTGCTCCCACATTTTGCACAGCTTACAATTTACCTTCATGCACCCTATCTGTCGAGAGGTCTCGTTGCGGAAGTGATTAGAAGCGGATCTATCCTGCTACATGCAGCTCCAGCAACACGGTAGCAAGATAACTGCGACACAGAGACAGCAAATCAAAATTAATTGTACTGAATCTCACAAAGATTATCTATTACAGTCCATACTTTGGAATTAAGGCCTGATATTAAACACCTTGATATTGCCTTTTTGATAAAAGGCTCAGTTTGGGCGATTCATGTGTTTCTCGAGAAAGGCACACATGGTTATGGGAAATCCGAGCTTACATGGTGGTGCAAATATAATGCGGCTGGAGTGCTCGAGGAGCTATAATCTCAAAACCCGTAAAGAAATCAATTAAATGCTGATTAACCACGGCCCTTGAGTCTTCTTTCCTTTGCTTGCTGTAGAGCCTCTTCAAGAGAGTGTGTTGGCGTTTTGTTGGAGCTTGGAGCTCACAACTACATCCCTTCAGAACATCCGTGAGGACAATCTGGTGGATCATACTTTTCCCATTGAAACTGGTAGCACAGATCCCATAATTACATCGATAATACGGACTAGAATCGCTTTCATGATGAAGTTTTTATTGGGTAGTCTAAAAAGTCTATTCGTATTTTTGAATACTGCTTTTTCCCTCCGAACTGCTTTCCAGCAATCTTTTCGTAGTACAAGTCCACACGCATCTATAGGTATTATTGTCTTCCATCTCCCGCATAACCTTTTTCGGCAAAATAAAGATATCAAAGGTCAACCTCATTTTCAATACAAAATTTTTTCTTTGAATGGCGTTAGACAGGGAAAGGAAAAGGTGATAATCCGATGAAGCGAGGTCAGGGCTATATGGTGGATGGGACAGCAATTTTTATCCAAGCTCGAGAATTTTTTGGCGTCACTTTTTCAATAGTGGGAAGACTTGCTTCGCCAAAAAATTTTCGAGCTTGGATGAAAATTGCTGCTCCATAAACCTTATAGCCCTGATCTTGCTCCATCGGACTACCATCTTTTCCTTTCCCTGTCTAACGCCATTCAAAGAAAAATTTTTGTATTGAAAATGAGGTTGACCTCTGATATCTATTTTGCCGAAAAAGGTTAACCGGGAGATGGAAGACATTAATACTTATAGATGCATGTGGACTTGTACTACATGTGTATGTACAGAAGAGATTGCTGGAAAGCAGTTTGGAAGGAAAAAGCGGTATTTGAAAATACGAAAAGACCTTTTTGACTAGCCAATATTTTCCCAAGCAACTTTTCGTTTACTATAACTCTGAAACGATTTATGTCATCGCCATAGCGTATCTCAAACGTCCTTCGGTCAATGTTACTGCTAAGTGCTGCCATGTCGAATTCTATGCGTTTGCTCTGAAGACAATATCAAAACACAAACAATCTGTGGAGATTCACTGCGTTTCGCAGCTTAGTAGCCACATAGTTCGAGTGTTAACGTCTTTATTGCACACTCTGTGCGATCCGCAATAAATATCCGTGTTTCTAACTAGGGAAAGGTTTCAACTTCCCATGGAACTTTGAATTGAGACCCAGACGGATCGATAGAGCTCCGAATACTCAGTTTAACTGAGTAAACCGAAATTGCTAAATCGCATTCTGTAGCGAGTTATGAGGGGTCAAAGTTTGCCTGTGACACCTCATTGGCGAGGCACTTTGCCATCAGCACGACAGTGCTAAGCCAGCATCGCCCGCCGGGGCTTGCTGGTAGTGTCCAACTCAAGCCTGTAGATCTGGAACACTATCAGTGAGCCACGGTGGCTGCTGCTAGCTTAGGAACGGCCATGGTGATGACAAAGTGCCTCACCAGTGAGGCATCAAAAGCAAACTTTGACCCCTCGTAACTGCCATTTAGCAATTTTGGTTTTCACAGTTATACACAGTATTCGAAACTCTATCGATTCATTTATGTCTCAATTCAATTTTTTCCGGGGACTTTAAAACCCTTCCATAGTATATGCTTCTTTCTTTCTCACGAAGTTTATATCCCATGTCTTGAAATCGATGGAGCCACGAATTCTATAAGTGATGTAGGGAAGGCACGGGGAGCACCCGATGGTGCGGTGCCCTGTCAGCTTATCATGATCGGTGTCCCATCATCAGTGTTCTTGAGGTAACTCTGTACCACTTGTAAGGTTATCTAATCAAAATGACAAAAGGCAACCGCCACCAAATTCGTTGCGTTCCCCCGATTGATAGAGCTTTGACCTATACAGCGAGTCCCGAGGACGCCACAGATTAAATAGAGAGAGATCGATTTTTGGAGTCCTATCCGTGTAGTGAGAGGTGGGACCGCGAAGTTGACAACTGGTAGGTGATTGTGATCGGGATCAAAGGTGGCGTCGAGAAAAATCCTTGAAAATTTCTTCTGAAAAAGCGCTTCGATGCGACTTCCTATTCATTTTCCGGTATTTCTAATAATCCTCTACCCTGATGGTGCGACCCAAGTGAGCACAGTTACCCTCTTTGAAACGCAGCAGCAGCAGCGTAGGCCATCGCTCACCGTAGCGCCGCGCTGTGTCTGTGACGTCACCCAGCACACACCGCATGAGCGCTCCGGTGACTTTTTCTTTCCACTGGCATTCGACGCACCTTTTTCCACTATGCGTCTCCGACTGCGGCGAATAACGGTTTGGGTATTTAATCTAAAGCCGCGTCCCTTCGGCCACCACTTTGTGGAGCTCTCTCTTTACCGCCTTCCCACTTTTTCGCGTGAAACATTCGATGTTGCCCTTTTATGCAAAGACAACATAAGTATATGGCTAACAGAGAAAGCCATTATTCCGTCCATTGGTCATGTGCCCATCTACTTATAACAGATGAGATGAAAAAGTATTTGTACAAGTGACGTGTGGCCGGAATAAAGGAAAAAAGGACGGCTAAAAAGCTAGAACTTGAATAGAAGCCAGATAGTGCGCTCAGTTGCTATTGCCACTAATGCAATAGATACGCGGCAATCGCAATGGAGCGAGTCATCGTATCTATGACGAATTTGAGCCTTTTGGAAACATTTGTAGCTTCACTAGAACTCCATCTTTCGAGGTAATGTAAATCAATTTCATAATAACACCCTTAGCCTACTGGAAAATGCGGCGGAGACGATGGAATCATCGCTGAAATGCTGAAATCACTTCCCCCATGTGGATATCATGAAATGACGAAGATTATCCGTTCTATATAGATTGAAGAAAGGATACCTGACTCATTACACGAGGCACGCGATCATTATACCACTCCACAAGAAGCTGTCCGTCACGAATCCTAAGAACTATCGAGGATTCTCGTTGCTGCTCGTTACGTACAAGGTCCTAGAGCGGATTATCTTGGACAGGCTCATCAAACATCGAGAAGAAACCTTCCGTGACGAGCAAGCCGGCTTTCGTCGTGGCCAATCCACAGTCGACCAGGTATTTATTGTCAGGAGAGTGATTGAAGTATGGCAGCGGTATTCGAAGTCAATGCGGCTAGCCTTCTTGGACTTCGAGGCTGCTTTTGACTCTCCACACCGAGACCGTCTACTCAACGCACTACGGGCCGATGGAGTTTCTGGAAAGTTTTTTCGCCTAATTGACGACATGAATCTACAAAGAACGGCAGCACTTCGCACACCTTCCGGATGTACGGCACCGTTCGGGATTAAGACTGGAGTGAGACAAGGAGCAGTGGCAGGACCGTTTCTTTTCAACTTCGCCGTTGACGATATCATGCGAAGCGTGACGGAGCGACATGCTGCACACGTCGTCCTCTCGCCATCAGGACGTTCCTTGCTCCATCTCGAGTACGATGACGATGTCGTTATATTAGCGGAGAGCAATGCCAAGTTGCAGCGTGCCGTCAACCTTGTGTCAAAACTAGCTGCAGCCTATGGATTACGCCTTTGCCCTGACGAATACAAACAAATGTGGATTTCAGTGAAACCTACAGCGGGAAAGGTGGATGGACAACCAATATAACTTGTAGAGGAGTTCTATTATCTGGCCTATATGCTGAACTGCAGCTGTGAAAGGGATATTCAGCAGCGCTGCCGTATCGGCGTTCAACTCCTTATACAGGTGTCTGTGGTCGACTCCTGTTGTCAATGAAGTCAAGCTGCGCGTGTACCTGTGCGCCATTCGACCCATCATGATGTACGGATCGGAGACATGGGCACGCCGTCCACGGTAATGGAGAAACTCGACTGCACAGAGAGGAAATTTCTTAGATGGATGCCAGGCTACTTCTGGTCAAGGGTATGCCACGACGAAGAACTTTATGCGGAAGTGGATTAGGTATACCGGAGTATGAGTCGTGAAAAACAGCAAAATCTTCTCCCTCCATCTGAAGTAGTCACGCATAATCGTCTACTTTTCCTGGGTCACCTTTTGAGGAGAGAGTCGGATCGCCTTGTTCAACTTTCCCTGAGGATGCTACTGGATCCCAGCTGGAGGAGGCCGCCCGGCCGCAAGCGGAGATTCTGGACGGATGTGGTGAAGGAAGACCCGAGGATGCTTGGCGTTGATCGGCAGTTTAAGGGAGACATATTGTTTCGCAGATTATGGAATAGCGACGAGTGGGTGGATTCTATACGACCTATCGCTGAAGATCGTTATCGTTGGGCTCAGCACTGCTAATGGACAACACACCTCGGCGAAGATGCGACTAATCGCGTCAGGCAACTTGCCAGCCGATTAAGTCAAGTAAGTCAAGTCAGCCTAATCTATTGGCCTTTTGTCCCTAATGGTTGCGTAATTCTCTATATGCGAATTCAGTCTGACAATGAAAAAAATTAACAGTTAAAATATCAATATAAAATTCGTGTTTGAAAAACTCGCAGGGGTGAGACAAAGAAATAATTAAACCTCCGCTTCGGACGCGCCTTTAGACGGACGTTTAACAAAGAGATAACCTCCCTCTGTGCTCAACAATAAGGGAAGAGAGGCAAGTACGTTCAAAGAGAATACAAGATAGATAGAATATATTAATTTGTGAAAACTAGTGATGAGCTGGATCAAGCTTCAACTTGAATGAGTTCATTTATGTATTAAGTAATCAAAATTTTGAAGTGCCTCTTCTCGAATGGTCGTAACCTCTTTCAAACCCAAAACTATTAGTGTGGATTTCTGATGAGGGACCTGCGAATTAGCCACTTCATAATTACCACTTAAAACATACCATATCTTTGGAAAGAACGAAATTATATCCGCGGCATTCACTTAGAAAATTTTTTGTCGACGTGATGATAACCTCCATGAATTTTCGGAATAACTATTCAGTGTGTGTGTGACAAGCTTCCAGTACTTATCCTTTGCTCACCAGAGACCAACGGGAGGGCGACTAACCTTGGCCTGCCTCGCTGTGAGATGCGCCATGTATGGCAATCCCATCCTCAGTCCTGATGTATACAAGCGCTTTTTTCTGTCTACATAGTGTCTCGCCAGCATCCATACGTGCAATCGTAACTATATGAAAGTAGCACGCGTCATTGTTTTATATTTTCATTCAATGATCTCATGTGTGTTCACCCATGCTGTGACTTGTAAATAGATGACGCACTCACGCGTAACCCGTGAATTTCGTTGGCCCCTCTGCAGATGCTTGCACTGCTCGAGCAAAAAACATTTTCCAGCATAAGGATTTACGATGTCTTGCTTAAGGACTGCTTCAGGATTATTGAGGTATTACAGCTCCTTCTGTAGTCAGATAGTTCGACCCTTAGCCAGTAGGCTCTACTTTTACCAATGTCAGTTTCTGGAACGCACGGAGCCAAAGAAGCAAGCACAACTCCGCTAGGCAGTCCAGGCCCGACCACAGCGAACGCGATTTTTGGCAATGATGGTGGCAAAGGTAGCAGCCAGCAACGTAGCAAATGAGGCCTACGATTTGTGTGACAGGGTAAGATAAGGGAGAGATTCCAGTAGTGAAGGAACGCTCACATGGGTAAACAAGCGATATCGCGGAGTTCCTTATGATACGATCCAGCGGGAACTGATTGAAAGCCTCATTTTCATGCGGTAGTCTCGTACAAGCTCACATGCAAGAAGGACCTATTTTGATCACTTTTAGGAGCTTTTTTTTCGGTCATTCGTTGTCGGCGTATTCCTCAGCACCCTAATTTCACGATTCAGTGCTATAACCCACTCGAAGTATTCCCAGAATGTGCCTTTAAGTGGTCATAATCACTGAAAATGGACAGCAAACGTAAGCACTGGACATGTCCTAAAAACTAAGTGTTGATGCAATAAAAAGTGTTTCAACTTACTTTCTGGACACTATAACCATACAACCAACCCTATCAGGTGATCAGTAGGTATACACGAATTTGGTTCTATTCCGACATCAGTTGTAAGAAAACTTATAAACCGTTGAACTAATCTAGACTTCTAACATTGGTGGTTATCTGTACAGACATGTCAAGCAAGGGTGAACGCCCACTTCGTTAATCAAGGATACAGTCTGAGTATTAGATGCTCAAAAAGAAAAAAAACAGCTGTTACTTCCATGTCGATAGCAACGATATGTTCCGGATGCTGAACTGTCTGATTTCGCAAGTGTTCAGCTTTCATGGAGGTACCATTTTAGCCAACCTGTTACAGTGTGTATCGTTGCAGTACTGCGCGAATGTACCTTATGCCTATCGATTAGACCACATCCACCAAAACCACATTACACACTACCACCGTATGATGTTCTCATCACTTTGCAAGGAGCAGATCACCAGTTGCTGTGGATTCCAACTATCTTCGTATATTTTTGCAACTGAGAGCAGAGCATACAGGCTGTTTCTAACGAAACACTGTCGGGTCACATTGGATGCCTTAAAATGTAACGAGATTCAGAAGGAAATTGTTTTGCTCCTCATATCTCGAGGCCAGATCAGTCACGGTCATGCACCGTTATCCTCTGCAAGCAAATGATGTGCATTGCTCCATTTCCTCTTCTTTAGGGATTTCCAGATGAATGGGAGTTCTTGACATTCATCGGGAAAGAATCCAAACATTTCTAAACAATAATAATGTCTTTTGACTAAATACATGACATGACTGAGACAACCATAGAGAGCGGCAGTTTTGAGTTTTTGTTTTAATTACGCTGCTCACAAAATTGTCACTGAAAAAGTAGTAGTCTGGATGTGCAGCGTATGAAACTTCGTTTTTTTTCAAGTTTTAGGTGGAAGTGCACTCAAATAGAGTATATGATTATGTAATCCAAAGCTTCAGTTTGTGTAATAATTTGTAATAGTTTGTGTGATTATGTAATATAACTTGTACATTAACATTGTGTTGAGAGCCCACTCCACTCCACTGGTTAGTTATAAAATACTACACCGTTCATTGGAAGCGCTGTGAAGAGGAAAATGTAGGAGAGAAGGCGCTCACACACAGAAAAAATCACTAGGGAAGAACTAGATAATAACCTCAATACCATAACATGATCACAGCGAGCCGTTCGATTAATACATGATCACTATCATGTATTAATCGAACGGCTATCGATCGAGTATCATCAATATAGTCACATAGTCTTAGAATATAGGGTGAGGATATATCGAGTCGGTTGGTCAGCCTCTGCCCCACAAAGTCCATGGAAGGATACGCCACGCACAAATTCGAGGCAAGAGCTGTTACACATCACAAAATAAAAGAGTTCTAGACCAGAAGAAGGTGCTGAGCAAGTCGCATGCTGTTACCCGTCCGAATGTGGCCGGCGCGATTTCTTTGACCCAGTATTTTATTTCATGCTTCATAAAATTGACTACGAAGGAATCTATGTCGAATCGAAGAGCGCCCATTTGATTTTCAGTCGAATTTTCTTTAGTTGATTTCTACACCATACTACCTGACCTACCAGTGAACTTATGGCCTCACTATGTTACATGGAAGGATCGTGGAAATAAGTGAGCATTTAACTCAAAGGCATTGATAGGGGTAATTCGGGCCGAATGTGGAAGGGTCATTAAATATAAAGGTCGAGGTGCTCAATAGTACGGGAGTAGAGAAATAACCGAACGAAACGGTCGGAAATCCGAGAAATAAGATCTCTTCCCGCCGTTCATTCTCAGGAGGGACGGGCTGCCATAAAACAAGTGGTAGCTGTTGGAGAAGGCGGCTCTTACAAAGCCCGGAACCACCATTTCTCATCGGAAATTCCGCTAAATATAGCTTTTCAAACCCCTAGCTTTCACTTGCGTTATCCACTTCATTTAAAGGCAGTATTTGGGGAAATTCGGCAGAAAGTGAAAGAAGTAGTGAATGTGAAAGTCGAGATGCCTAGTGACAGGATAGTGAAGAAAAAACAGATGGGAATGGCCAAAAACCCGAGAAATAGGACCTCTCTCCACCGTTGATCCTCGATGTGGAGCATTACCGTGAACAGGCGGGTGGTCCGGACGAGTGTCCCATTGGCGTGTTGCTATGTTGTATACATGAAGAGATGTTCGAGTATGAATAAGCATCCCTTTTCTGAAGTGCGCTTCAAGCCAAAAGTGAGAAAGCGGGCCGCGATACCTTCTATTTCCACCCCAGCCAAACAGTCGCTAGGAGGCGGACCGAGTACAGTAAGGCGGCTCGAGCAGAAAAGGCCGCCTCTGCCACAGCTCGGGGGCGCACCCTTCGTGAGGAATTTCGCCGCAAATAGGCTTTCCGAACCCGTAGTTTCCGAGTGAATGACTCCTCTTAGGGATTCTCTTCACCCACATTACCCCTAATACTGTCTTTAAGGAGCTCCCACAACTCACATTACGTCTATCACTGTCTCTAAAAATATCCCATTTTATGCCGTCCAGTGCACAATGGGAATTTCAATTCTTCGTTCTCTGGCCACTCTTATGTTGTCTCTGTTTACTTTCAATTCTATGGACTCTAGTTTTTTTTTGATAAATCGCGTGATGAAGGTAGAAAGCATGGAGTTACCAGAGACTAGTCAAATGAGGAGGATGGCATGGAGACCTTTCTGGGGCTGAAAATTTTTTATTTAACTTATCCCATTTAATCCTTGGTTAAAATCTTTCGATCTATTTATTTATTTATGAATCATGGAATCAATTTGTACCTGTAATCGTAAAAATGTGGAAGAAAGAGGATCTCAAGTTTGCCGATTTCGCCGTGAAGATAATGTATAGAATGCACAAGTAGTATATGATTACTATTATAGACAAAATCAACTGCGCATCGAGAACTGGACCGTCCATCTTCGCCAGTATCAATGCACTACAAAACACAATGTAAAATTAGTGCTGCTGCCTGACCTGTGCGAGGAAATACTTCGTTGTCGACGAACGTTAAACTGCAGTCGTGGACGCAATTAGTTTCAGTGTTTCAGGAGGAGAAATGATCACTATGGAACATTAAGAGCCTGGGACGAAAGAGACACCTAGCTGCTGCATAAAGATTCGCGACAGCATGTGAACCCTTCCTTGCACTAGCTTCCGACAAGTAAGCACACCGTGTGGTGTGCATGCCTTTAATATATCACAGATTCACGTGAATCTGCACGATGAATAAGCTGGGAAACTTCCGTCATAAAAATGACCAGGAGAACGTGAACATATCATGATAGTGCATAAGTCTCGCAACACTTTGAATATTGATTGTGGTTTTATTACTCTCAAGCTTCACCAAGTATTAAGGGAATCTGCACATAAAAAAGAGTTTTTCTGATACCATATACGTATGTTGTATTTGCATAAATGGGTCGCATGCAAAGTTTCACGTGGAAAAGTGACAAGACGGCTAGGATACAGCACCTCGAAGTGATGGCTGAGGGGCCGTGGCCTCAGAGTAAATGCCCGCCGCTGTCGGAGACGAAGAGTGGTGCTGTTCACGTAACTTTCCGCTCCTACTATGCGTCTGCGGCTGCGGCAGAAGATGGGGCGGGCATTCACTTTAAAGTCGCGCCCACTTGGAATCAACTTTGAATCCCTGTTTTTTTGCGAAGAATTCTCACTTTTCCCGTGAAAATTTGCATGCGGCCCTTGCTGGGCAAATACAACATAAATATATGGGTAACAGAGGAGCTCATTTTTCTGTGCACGATTCCTTGAGCTCATACTGAGTTAGAGCATACACCATTGATTTTCGTTATATGTATATTGGTGATCTTTCTACGTTGTAGCAAGAATCAACGCAAATTCAAATTCCCACATTCGGGCTTATTATCTGTTACAAGATATTTCGGTATGAGGAAACATCTGGTTAAGGAAACATCTGATATCTATACTGCAATCAATATTCACTGTTGATTGTCCTAGTTTGCTGCACCCTTAGTTTTGGACCAGAAGCAACATTTCTGTTCCCCGCCTGCTCACAGTGAATCACCTCCTACCGAAGAGAATAATAGTGGAAACTCAATAGCGAATTCGGAGGTTGCCACGTGAGGATAAGGGTCTTTAGTTCATAAAGTACACGGTAGGTATACGGTGAGATAATTACAGGTCACTTCGCACCTCCTAACCCTGCCTATGGGGTGACCCCATCTAATTATTCGCATCGGCTGTTGACTTTTGAGTGAAAAAGTAATGCACATGTAAAAGGTAAAAGGAGGAAGTGAACAAACAAAATCTTTCGTAGTTCGCTGTAAAACTTCATTGATACAAACCTGGCTTTCGAGTTTGTTATCAATAACCGTACACAACGTGCATATGTGCCCAAAAATACTTACTCCAATTTAATTAAAACATTATGATTAATAAATAGCTCACTCATCCCCAAGGCAATTAATTCATAGGAGCATGACCTCTCACACCTGTACTTGACACAGTTTTTTTGTAGACCTACCGCGTTGTTGAGATCATGCTAGAGGTACTTTACAGATTCGATGAGAGCATATTTACAGGTTTCAAATTCGCATGAGCATGTTCTCTGACCTCTACTACAACCTACACGTTTGGGTTTCTTCCACTAACATCACCCCAGCACAATCGCATGCGTTCTGCATAGATTAAGCCTCATCACAGCATGGCTTGTACTCCACCATCCCTCATGTCGCACTTCCAATGTTTCCAGCTTACAAGCCTCTTCCTTCTTCATCCTGCTATCGTGCCATGCATGTGGCACCTCCTTCGTTGTATATGACCTCTGCCTCATAACAGGGCCCCCTGCTCACATAATCGCCTCCCGTTTCATCTCCTGCTCATACTCTCCCTCCAGCATTATTCCCCAGCGTCCGGCAGCTTCAGCTCCAACCCCTACTCTCCCTCCAGCATCAACCCCCACGTAGCTTCATCTCCTTCTCCAGGTCCACTTATCTTGCAGATTGCAGTTTCATCTCCAGCTCAAACTTCTGTCTCTACTTGTCAGACTCTTGATCCTCTAGATGTTACAACCCCACCTTCCATTCACTCCACTCCTGCACCAGCTAGCCCTCCACATCTTCCATTTCGAGCACATCGACTCGGAGCAGTATAACTTTAAATAATAGTGTGACATGTTTTTGTTGTTGTTTCTGTTTCCTTCGTTTTTCCGTTTGTTTTTCGTAGGTAAATTGGTGTAATTAAAGCGTTGTAATAAAGACATAACTATAATTGTAATTACTATGTACAATTCTTAGTGTATCCGTTACATATCGTAAAATCAGTATGTGGGGAAGATGTTAACGGTTACTGCAAGCAAAGGGAAAGGTCACTCCACAGGCAAGGCTAGGAGGTGCGAGGTGAGATGCGAGGTAACCTAAGTAATCTTGTAATTACACCACCGTATGCTCAATGCTACGATGGTTTTGGCCATGAAATAGCGGTTGAATAAGAACTTTTTCTCATTTCTGGTAAATTGATAGTATACGAAGCCTCGCGGCATGCGTCTTTTACCTTATTTTTCCCCTGATTCTGCTTGCCGCGTCAGTTTTCGCACCTCGTGTAAGCCCTCCTTCTAGTCATCGAGCCCTTTAAAATACCTGAGCGACTTATGATCATCACTATACGGAAGGAATGGTGAATTGTCCCTGTGAGATTTCATCGATAAATCTACCTACAGCATTGGCTTTCAACGCATCCTTGCATGTACCGCCAACCCACTGAGTCAGTCATCCTTTTGGCTTCTTTCGTCATCTTATCATGTAGCGGTAGAGTCATTCAGGTGTTTCGAAGAGCTTGATGCTCGAGGGAAGTCATACACACACATACTACACACTGAGTCATACACACCTTGATTTATGAACCTCGTGCGACGTCACACTCTCGCAACACTTGGTACTAAACCTAAATAAGTCTTCACAGTAGTGAATTAGGATACTACCACCCTAGTATCTTTTAACAATGGTTTTTTCGCAGAGGCAGATGAATTCGCAGAGAACTCTCAATGACGTTACTTTTATTAATGACCTCTATAGTTGTCCTAACAATGTTCCTACTTTAGAGAAGTTCTTCATATTAATGTCTATTATGTGACGTAGTTCATGCTTTTCCCCCAATCGATCAATCTATGCAATACTTCCTCTTCCAACTTTTTTCTAAGTTTACCGAATTTGTTTATCGAACACTTCGAGCAATGCCCGGGAGGTTAACTGAGTTTCCAATCGCCTCAAGGTCCTGATACTCATACTATATTTGATTACAGAAATATGAGTTACTATTCGAAATTTCATACAGTCTCTTCTCGTAAGTTTCAAAGACAACCAATATGGTTTCTCGCAAACAAAATTCGAGCACGCACAAAGGAGGAGTACACGAAAGTGAAGATGAGGATGCTTAGCCGGAGGTCGCGAAATCAGCCGAGCGAAGAAGGGAGTTTGCTCAAGCACAGAAAGGCTACGTACGCTGCTACGAAGGCAGCTCGATCAAGCGAATACTTGCTATATTTGCTAGATACTGACGATTCTTGTTCCCTCGAAGGAAGATCGGCATAGAAGGGGCTGACTTCGGACCTAGAATAAAATGTCTTCCGTTAGAAAAATGGACTTCATTTCTCTGACTCGTGGTCCAACTCAGCCTGTGGCAATGAAAGACACTGCTTTGAACGTGAATATTAGTGCCAACACCGTTTACAGTCGGGTGGGTACAAAGCGGTACGAATGAAAATTTTCGCACCTATGGTGCGAAGAAACATGTTGCCCACAATCCGCATTAATCGTTTATAAAGTCAAGTAAGTAGAGGGAAAAATCACATATCCATATGCTCATTGTCATTTTATTAACTAGAAATGCCGGAGCAAATCATGCAAATATGAGAGATATTTACATACATAAGGATATTCACAAATTTCGTGCACCAGTTATAAGAGCCTTAGTCGTGACTAAGGCTGTGTTCTCAAAAGAAAGGGGCGAGAAGTCGCCCCTTTCTTTTGAGAACATTCAATTTCTCTTTTTTCGCACTATTCAATATAGTGGGGAAGGTTCCCTCCATCGTAAGGCATAGGCAAGATTAGCATTATTTAATTATCACTGGCCCAGACACTCGAGTTAGTCGAAAAATTTAAAACTTTGCCTAAAGGGATAATTTGGGATGATGACCGCGAACACTACATCCGCATGTAGCGGTAGCGCTAATTTCGTGCAAGCGCACCAAGTTGGTGCAACAACTTCTCACAAGTTTCGTTCAAAATTGTCGTTTAAGGGTGATTCAGAATGCTGTTCACTATTATGACATTCGATTTTGTCCTTTTAACTGAAGATGGCGCCAACGTTGTTTTTGTGCTGAAGTAGTTATAGTAGTTAGTCCAAATGTAGCTGGAGCTTTTCCACAGTCGCCTTCTACCTGGTACCACCCTACATTCAGTCTGCACACTGAAGGCACATTTTCGCCTCAACCTTAGTAAAGGCAAGGAATAGTCTTAGTATTGTGCTGTCGCGAAGCCTCCACGCGATCTGAATGTGTGAAAATATGAGACTCCAAAATATTTATTTCAAAAAAACTCAAAAGACTGTAAAAGTCCCAAAAGTTTTTCAAAACAATTTGATATTTCGGTGCGTAGCACCTTCCTCAGGCCTAAAAAGTGGCAGTAGTATTATTGTGTAATATACAAGGTATATTGCAAACTCACGTTGTGCTGTCCCCAAAACTGCGTTAACCTACCCTGCCAAGGACCTAGTGCGGCGGAAAATTGCTAACCCACCCGATGGCCCCCTTAAATAGCGGGAACGCCTCGATGACTGTGGTGAAATTTGATATAAGAATGATCATGCAGTATCCAGAAATGGTATACTGTGATCAAGTAATGATATGCAAAAGGTCATGTAGTTCATCCCTGCTATTTATTTCTGGTGATAGCCGCTTTATTTCAAGGGCTTCTAGAATTTTTCTTCTACGGTACTTTCTACTGAACGGTGTAGTACCTTAATGGCCAGTATGGGGGGGGGGGCGGTTCATAGGTATGTACCCTTGTACGATGTTTGGAGAAACTACTGTTTGGATAAGAGGACGGATTTATAGTGCTCTACGATGTTCGTCGACACGTTTGTAGAGAGGCCTCTTAGTTTCTCCGACATATTTTTGCCCACAACCTCGACATTCTATGAGATAAACCGTACCCCGAAGCTGGCATATTTTTTGGTCACCACAGTAACTACAACCTTCCCTGCCACACCTTTCCTCGTAAACCCTTAAATGCGTGAGTAGGTGCTTGAGATTGGGTGGGGGACGAAATATTAGTCTTATAGGGAGCAATGAATTTTTTACCACGTTGTTGACTTTTTGTGCCGTTCTTTCATTGAGATACGGCATAACCATGGAGATTCCATCAGGCCTTGAATATGGGCCTCCATGTCTGTGCTCGTGCGGTGGTGTAACCGTTGTCCCTTAGAATATTGTCCACCATCGAATCCGCTCCATCGAATTGCGAGCTGCATATTCTATCCTTGGTGTTTACGAGGTTATGGATTACATTAGCCTTGATGTATGTGGGGTGGCAGCTTCTATCGTGTATTAGAACATTCTTTGACGCCGGTTTCCTATACCAAAGTAGTTCCTTGGTTCTATTATTGATACGCACTTTTGTGTTTAGAAAAGGGATAAAATCCTCCTCATTTGGCCTTTCCACACTGAACCTGATGTTTGGATCCTGCGAGTTCAAATTGAGAAGCGTTCCTTCCAATTCGGAGAGCGTTGAACCAATAATGAAGACGTCATCTATGTACCTTTTGTAGAACAGTATTCTAGTGGTTAAAGATCTGCGTTCTATGCGGTCCAGATATACGATGGCCAGTAGTGGGGCTATTCTTAAACCCATGGCCAGACCGCGATATTGTTCATAGAGCCTTCCATTGAACTGGAATATGTTGCACTCTAAAGTTGCCTTGATTAGCTCCCTTAGGTCGTCCTCTTCGAGGTCAAAGGTATAAATCTCCCTTTTATGCTGGTTCCAGAGAACTAGCAGAGCATCGATTGCATCACGATTATTTACATTGGTATACAGGGATACCACACCAAAACTGGCATAGCTTGTGTCTGATGGAAGGCGACATTGGTTAAGAGAAGCTATGAAATCTCCGCTGTTTATCAAGTATGATGCAATATGATGGGTCTGAATGTCCCTATCCGTGAGGTCGTTTAATGCATTGACCACAATTTTGTGTGTTTTAACAAGTGATTAATAAGTGGGGATACACAGTGAAGACGATATGAATCGCCTCACTGTACTTAGATCCATCTTTTTACCCAACACCGCTCTAATGGTCCTTTCGAGTCGTTTGACAGCCTGATCAAACGAAAGGAAAGAGGATGCAAAGAGGACTCACTGTAGGTTGCGCGGTCCTCTAAGTTACGGATAGTTACTGCCTTGTCCATATCCTGTGTCATAACGACAAAACCTCCGCATTTATCACCTACGCTATACCTTAACTCTCCCTTTCTTTCTAATAACTTTTTGAGCCCTCTTCTTTCCTGCTCTGTCATATTAGACCCGAATGATTGTCTAGCAGTTGCATAGACTTCCTTGAGTTTGAGATGCAAAGAAGCTAGTAAGGGTTCAAGAGCAGGAATAGGTGTTGGAACAGTGCAATTGGTTTTGGGAAAAGGAGTACCTGCGAGAATGGTTCACTTCCTATCCAGTACCGTTGGGCCGGTGTTTTCCCTCCACCTCAACTGGTATGCAAATTCGTTGAACCCTAAGCTAACTGCAACCATAGTGCGTTCCGTTAGCGATTCACAAACGGCAAAGGATGGTCCTAAATTTAATGTGGCCTCCATATCACTATCCACCGAGTCGAGTCCCATGATAGTGCATCGTTTTGGTGGTATGGCATCCCATTTTATGAAAGAATCTTGCTGTGAATCGGTGAGTTCCCGTAAGTTTTGCAATTTGTTATTGAGACGGGTGCGCTCAACCCGACGTAAATGAGAGCATGTTATGATTTCGTACAGAAATTTCATCCCACACTTCTGGACTTACGCGTGATCTTAAAAAGCTGCGTGAAGAAACTATACCATGGATGCATTTTCCTTTTCGTTGCCGTCGGTCGGCAATGCCCGCATCCAGCAAAGATGCCTTGAGTTTAGCAAGATTTATTCTGACCCAGTTGTGTTTTTGTAGGGTACTGCTTGGAACAGGTTATCCAGGAACCTGGGGTTGACACGGTAACGTTTATACTGCGAGAGAAACTTTATTGATTCGTCATATGAGAGAGCCGCCTGATGACAAGCCACGTATTTAAGTAAAACAGTAAAGATATACCTGCTAAGTTGATGTTGGTGCTGCAGGTTTTGAAGATATCTTAGTATTGTGCTGTCGCGAAGCCTCATGAATATCTGAATGTGTGAAAATATGAGGCTCCGAAATATTTATTTCAAAAAAGTCAAAAGACTGTAAAAGTTCCAAAATTTTTCCAAAACAAGTTGCAATATTTCGGTGCGTAGCACCTTCCTCAGGCCTAAAAAGTGGCAGTAGTATTATTGTGTAATATACAAAGTATATTACAAACTCACGTTGTGCTGTCCCCAAAACTGCGTCAACCTACCCTGCCAAGGATCAAGTTCCTGGATAACTTGTTCCAAGCAGTACCCTACAAAAACAACAACTGGGTCAGAATAAAATTCATTGCTCCCTATAAGACTAATATTTCGTCCCCCACCCAATCTCAAGCACCTACTCACGCATTCAAGGGTTTACGAGGAAAGGTGTGGCAGGGAAGGTTGTAGTTACTGTGGTGACCAAAAAATATGCCAGCTTCGGGGTACGGTTTATCTCATAGAATGTCGAGGTTGTGGGCAAAAATATGTCGGAGAAACTAAGAGGCCTCTCTACAAACGTGTCGACGAACATCGTAGAGCACTATAAATCCGTCCTCCTATCCAAACAGTAGTTTCTCCAAACATCGTACAAGGGTACATACCTATGAACCGCCCCCCATACTGGCCATTAAGGTACTACACCGTTCAGTAGAAAGTACCGTAGAAAGAAAAATTCTAGAAGCCCTTGAAATAAAGCGGCTATCACCAGAAATAAATAGCAGGGATGAACTACATGACCTTTTGCATATCATTACTTGATCACAGTATACCATTTCTGGATACTGCATGATCATTCTTATATCAAATTCACCACAGTCATGGAGGCGTTCCCGCTACTTAAAAGGGCCATCGGGTGGGTTAGCAATTTTCCGCCGCACTAGGTCCTTGGCAGGGTAGGTTGACGCAGTTTTGGGGACAGCACAACGTGAGTTTGTAATATACCTTGTATATTACACAATAATACTACTGCCACTTTTTAGGCCTGAGGAAGGTGCTACGCACCGAAATATTGCAACTTGTTTTGGAAAACTTTTGGGACTTTTACAGTCTTTTGAGTTTTTTGAAATGAATATTTTGGAGTCTCATATTTTCACACATTCGCAAGGAATAGTGTCAAAAACATGTGGGCCCACTGTGACGCCCCTTGTAGTGAATTATTTTTTTTGAACAACTCGTAGTGTTTGGGGTAGTGACAGTTGAATAGTTAGCTTTTTACTTTCTTCTTGTAGTCAAATACATATCTACTTACTTGACGATTACGGTTACGGTTAACGCAGATTTTGAGCATCACATGACCTTTTGATTCTCTCACCTCGTTATCATTGCTTCACCATAGGTGCGAACGGTTCGCTGTATATGTGCGAAAACTTTCGTTCGTACCACTTTTTACACACCCCTTACAGTCAGTTGGTTGATATCTACAGACCCAGTTATATGAATTCCCTCAACTACCCAGTGTGGACAGATCTTAGCAAGGCTCTGATGGCGCGACGAAAGCGCGGTTTTTTGCTGAATTTGGGCGCGCCACAAGTGAACTTAGCGAGAGCTCCCGATTATGGTCGTGCAGAAGCCTGTTTCGAAGTTTATTGATTCTAAAAGGTGTACCCTCGAATTTGTGGTTTAAAACACCTCAAAATCTGCTAAAGAAGCACTAATAAATCAAAGTGAAGGAGAAAACATCACTTCTTTCTGGCCGCCACCCCCTGTACTTATAACATGTAAGTTAGATGTGCAGCATGTTGCAGAAAACACAGAAACTGATTACGGGCTTGCTAATAGACCAGATAAGCTTATAAGCCTCGCAATATGAATATATACTTACTCAGCTTACGGAGTTAAGCGGCGTATAGCTGATTCTCGCACCTAGTCAATCGCTTTTCCGCACAGAAATGCGGAGTCTCCGCACATGGGATGTGAAGTGGGTTGTTCGTACCAATGTGTACACACCCTACAGCATTGTGGAACAGATAATACTGAGAGTCCGGACTCCAAAGCTATCAAAAACTCAACGACAATGTGAACTGTGAATGGCGAGAGGAATAAAGCAAAGTGTTTGCTGTCACCATCAACGATTTTCCTTAATGGTAGATAGGCCACCACGTCGCACATAAGGACATAAGCGAAAAGATAAAGGCCTATCAAAGTGTTCACGTGGTGACCGTGAGCACGATGGCATGTGATACCGCCAGGTGGCAGTCACTAGTTGTATTGTTCTTGCATTCAGTTCCTAATTATTCAATTAGTTCTCTCCGGCTGAATAATGATAATATCTAGAGATTCTCCTATTTATGGCGGTGAGTATATCAATAAACTCCAATAATGATCATCAACACTAGGCATGGCGTGGCGATTTTCGGGTTTTGGTTCGTGACTAACGGATAACTGTACACGCGTGTAACAAAGGTTTTATTAGCAGTTATGTACAATAACTTCTTAACGTATTTCTTCATACATTTATACAGAATAATTCATGCGGACGTATTATTTAATAACTAAGTGCACCACTAGTTGACTTTTGAGATCATTCCTGGCAAACATTTTGAAAATGCAGCGCCTAAGGGTCACTACTTCATAGCGCTCTGAGATACCTTTATAGGATAGAAAGAGGTCTTGCCTACGGCTACATTTCAGCTGATACTAATCAATATTAGGTAATCGAAGATCATCACCGTGACACATTTGTACATTTGTCGTGAAATACTATGAAAGGTTGTGAGTCCACACCACGGTTTCACTCACGTAAAATCCATGAGTATTCTTCCAAAGGTGAGGCAACTTCCTCATTCACTTGTGAGCAACAGTTTTTGAATTAATGATGGAACGAAGGAAATTTCTTGCAACCACCGCCTGTTACGCAAACTGATCTCATCATCGCAGCGATAGATTCGACACGCTTCCCAGTGGCACAACAGAATTTTCCTGGCCCATCAGCATACGTATGCGTAGGGTGAGGATATCAAGCTTGCAAACTAATTCTTCTATCAGAAGCGGCGCGGCTTCCACTGAGCCGTGAAGACGAGAAATCGAGAAAATTCACAACAAATTTTGCAAGCACTGTAGTAACAGAAAGTAGCCTCATGTGACTGCATAAGCGTGAGTTTGTACTACATAAAGCACTATGTAAGAGCTACTTCGTTTCGACAAGTGTTCCGTACAACGTTTGCCTAAAAATAGCAATCAAGCTCAGAAAGTGATTAGTTCCTTCTACTTCTTAACCTTGCTGAAAAGCTTTTTGCTCGAGCTAAGCTCCGTGTGACGTTGTGATGCGATAGCCCCGCACATAGATGATTAGTTCTGGGAGCTGAACGCTTGCTTTTCAAGGACCTTCCGGGTATTAGCTTTCAATCATGCAATAACCTCTTTCAAGTAACAATCTCTTGAGCAGGAAAAAACAGGGCGTAGAATGGGACAGTTACATGGCAATTATTATTTGTGCGTGGCAATTGCAGCAAGGGCTGCATCGAGAAGGGATGTGTCTAAATGGCTTGAGCTAATTTACCCCTTTATGTTAGAGCATGAAATTCGAAATGCTTTCGTCGTCAGTCCAACGCACGGGGGCCATATCACATGGTACGCTCGGTCACTTGAAATAGCTGATATTTACTCGATTTCCACCAGCATCTCAGAAACTCTTGTCGCAGTGAGTGGCTCAGAAAAAATATGCTGTACGCATTTGTTGTCATCACAAGGAAGGAATTGATGTCTTACTAAAATAGAGTTTGTTCTCATCTTTTCTACATTACCTCTGCTCCGACTCGAAGCATATGCAGGGTTAGAGAACTATGAGCTCCACTTTTCAATTGTCACTGCCCGAAAATCTGCGAGTATGGGAAAAAATCGGCCGCTTTTCTTCTGTAGAAGTTGTTCAGGGAGCTGATCACAATTGTGACATTTATTTTGGACGTTGGTGCAATTGGCAACAAGTTTCGACAACCTTTTTTTATACCAAAACCGTTTGAAGCTTTCATGTAGACGTGCACAAATATGATATTCCTTTTTTCGTGCGGTTGACAAAGAATGGGAGCTCATATATCATTTGTGGAGACACTAAACTACACATGTCGGTGGAACAAATGTTGTATTCGTTGCCGGCGTCTCAGACGAGCCTCGCATGAAGTTTTCAGCCAGTTTGGTGTAAAAGTTGACGCGCCAATTCGGCATTAATTGCGCCAACACCAAAATGCCTGTTTACTGATCAGCGCCACGATTAACCCTGCAGACGAAGTTTTAGCAAAAATCTTTTTTCTACCAGTGTGGTGACAATTCATGTGACATGATGGTTAATGTGAAAACTAAGTGAAATCCTTATAAGTATTCAAGTCGGACTCTCCATAAATCTGGCATAGTGCTTCTTGATATGCATTTCCTCTCAAAGCCGCGACCAAGACGGTTATAAAATTTAATCGGCTAACGTTTCTGCCGTGTCGCTTTCGTCATAGTCTGGTAAGCCAAAGATGAATGCGATTTATACCCCAAACACCTTTTCAAACTTACAAAACAGTTACACCTAGACCACAAGAGCTTAGATAGGAATCGTAAATCACAACTACAGTGAGGATGACCTGTAACCCAAACCGGATGTTGCTGAGACCACCGCTATTTGACTTAGTGGATGGCTTCGGATGACCGGACCCATCGGTCGATGGCGTTTCTAGCCCATACAGGTTCAGAAATGGGACAAGTCTGTTTGCTATGGCTATGTACCCATCTTTCCCATTCATTTCAGGATTTTGATCAAAATCAAAATCAAAAATTTGATCAAATTTTTTTTGATCAAATTTTGATCAAAATCAAAATCAAAAAAAAAAGATCAAAATCAAATCGTTGATCAAAAATACCTTGAAAGTTTTGAGCGCTCGAGTCTGGGGTGCGCGACATAGTCCCTACAGTTTCCTTAAACTCCACATCCCCATAACACTGCAAGCGGTGAGCACCCACGGGGTCTCAGGCCTCGGGCTCTTTGAATCATCAAAGTATTTTTTGATTCTTGTGCACAGATCTCGTTTCTCCCAATTTTCAACCTGTGTGGGTTTAAACACCATCGGCTGCATGACGATGGGTCGAGTCCTTTGAAGCCACCCACTAGTCAGATTAGCGGTGGTTTCGGAGACAGCGGTTGCGTTCCAGGATTATGTACCTTGAGTGGGTTAACGCGTTGAATTGCGAAATTAGAGATGCTGAGGAATACGTCAGCGAAGAAAAATCCGAAAGAATTCTCCGAAAACGGCAAAAATAATGCCTCCCGACGTCTCGAACGAGATTACCGCGTAAAAACGAGCCTTTGAATCAGTTCCCACTGATAGTCTCACAAGGAGCTCTGGGATATCAGCTGTTTCCTCACGTCAACGTCTCCTTATACTGGCATCTCTTCCTTATCTTATACTATTGCACGAACTGTAGGCCTGATTTGCTACGTTATTGCCACCGTTTCCACCGTCATTACCAACAATCACGTCTAGGATGGGCGGGCCTGGGCTGCTTAGTGATGACGCGCTTGCTTCTTTGGCTCTGCGCTCCAGGAACTGGAACCCTCGGTAAAGGTACAGCCTGCTGGATGTGGGTCGAACTGTCTGACCACGGCGGGTGCTGTAGTGCCCCAATAATCCTAGAATGTGCCTTTAATTCTCGTCTTGGTTGCGGCTTCAAGAAGAAATACATATGAGATAAATTTAGTCTTCAGATAAATTTAGTCTTCAGTCCGCAACATTTCTTCTATGCCAACAACATAAGAGATTTTCTGGTCACTAACACATGTCGATTTATGGTTTTCTTGTAAAAACGAAACTCAATAACGACAAATCTAAATAACACCACTAATCAATAACCCCAGTAGAATAGCACAATCACAGTAACTGCCATCCATTTTTGAAATTCTTTCGTATTTTAGCATGCAGGAATAAGTTTCCACCCATTTTTCCATTCCAAATTGCGTAATGAAAATGGAATGTTTTGGCACAATGTTTTATACTGTTCGATAGAGCTCTTTTTGCTCTACAAGAAATTGTTTTAGGTTTTTGTTCGAATACATTTTTGACATTTTTTAGATCATTTAAAAGTCGACGAATTCGAGCATTTTCGTCACATGGTGCCAAAAATGCTCGATTTCGTCGACTCTCAAATAATCTCAAAAATAGAAAAATTCAATCAGAACAAAAACCGTTAACACCATCTTGTAGAGCGGAAAGAGCTCTATCGAATGATACAAAACACTCTGCCAAAAAAATTTATATTCATTATGCAATTTTGAATTGAAAGGCAGGTGGAAGCTTATCCCTACAGAGGATACAAAAGAAGGGTGATATAATCTTGTTGAGCAAAAAAAGCTCTATCGATTGCATATATGTACATTCTCTCCAATCTCGATGGTAGGCGAGGAAGAGAAGATAACCGAAGTGCGCACTTTTGCGAGTACTGCATTTGAGTCTTAAAAACAGCAAAAAGTTGAGCGATTTAAACAAAGAGTAGTACCATTCTGTAGAGCTGAAAAAGCTCCATCGAAGCATATACACATGCACTTTTTGGTCTCGATGGCAGACGAGGAAGATGAGGTGCGCAAGTGCCAGTTTTTTGCCTTTAGCTTACTTCATTTCCAAACCTCATAAATATTAGGTAGTCGAAGGAATCGAAAAACAGATAGTATCATTTCATAGAGCAAAAAAAGCTTTCTCGAAAACATATATAAGCTTCGTCGAAATATGAAGGAAATGATGTGAAAAACGAGGTTGAAAAAAACCGCAAGGACATATCCCTCAACCCAATACTACGCCTGATTTCTGTAAGGGAGCAATTTGCCGAAGCGTTTTCTGAAAGAATAATGTTGTAACAATCCCGTAGGGGTGCATGACATTAGAACAGAAAATTCGCATGGCCGCGTTTCGCGCCCGATGTGATGGTGCGAGCTACGGGTGTCGTATTGGTTAAGTCCTGGAGCGATCACGCGTAGAGTAAGACGTGGTTCACTGTCATTGCTTCAGAACCCATCCAGTACGACGCGCATAGCATGCACCTTCGCGTCGCACACCAAACGGCGCAAAGCGAATAGACTGTCCAATGGCATACATCCATGTCAGAGGCTCAGCAAAAGCCTACGGGTTGTTAGAGCTTCTTCTGTTGGGCCAACGAGGTTGTTAGGTGGAATATTTATTAATGGCCTGACGTTTCGACCAGATCGTTCCTCAAAGGCCCCGTCCTCCACCGTACGAGTGGAACAACGCCACTCCGAGTTAGTAGTAATTAGTAAAAAATTAAAATTAACGTACGGTGGTGGACGGAGCCTTTAAGGAAGACGATCTGGTCGAAACGTCATGCCATTAATAAATATTCCACCTAACAACCTCGTTGGCACAACAGAAGAAGTTCTAACACAATATCGATGCCGAGGTTCTATGAAGAGAGAAGTTGGAATCCTACGGGTTGTCATATAATTTGGATGTATACCAGGACTGCCCGACAGGTCACCAGCAGCTGCCACAAAGTGTCTTGCTGTTCACGCAGTGAATTGTGCCTCTTTCTAGAGGTGCCATGTCCTCCATGCATCGAGGTCAGGACTCTAGATCTAAATCACAATGGATCCAAATTATTATTATGGAACTTCAAAAGGGAGACAACATTGCATGATGGAAAGGATGGTAGATCAAAGGAACCACCGGTCATAAGACTGCGACATTTTGAAAGTAATCGTTGATCAAGGTGATCAGATGTGCCGCACTATTTGGTTCACTTGGAAGCTCTTTGAAGGAATCGTGCACGAACAATGAGTTTTCCTGTTTGCCATATATTTATATCGTATTTGCTTAGCGAGGACCGCATGCAAAGTTTCATGCGAAAAAGTGAAAATCCGGCTAGCATACATCTTTTCAAAGTGGTGGCCGAGAAGGCGAGGCTTTGAAGTAAATGACGTCTCCGTTGTCCGCAGCGGTCGAAGACGAAGTGTGGGACTGCTTACGTCCCTTTCTGTTCCCACTACATATGCGTCTCCGACGACGACGATCAACGGGGCGGTCATTCACTTTGAGGTTCCGCCTCCTGCCGCCAGGGAGCTGTATCTTAGCCGGATTCTCACTTTTTCGTGTGAAACTTTGCATGTGACCGTTAATAGGCAAATATAACATAATTATATGTGTAACAGAGAAACTCATTTTTCCGTGCACGACTCCTTCAAGTTTAATGCGCAAATAGCAATGTTGAATTTCGACGTCCTTTTTGTAACACAAGTGGAATTATTTCACTGAACCAGGTCGAATTGAGTGTTGAAAAGAGTGCCACAAGGTAGGAAAATCTGATCACCTGCAAGAAAAGCGAAAGAAGACGATGGTTAGGCCGGATGTTATCATTCATTCAGAGAAGGTTTCCACAAGTGTAGCAAATGCCAGAAATATTACAGCTCTGACTAATTCCGAAGACTCCACCGAGGAGTAATTATTTTGCTAATGAACGCTGCTGTTAAGAGTATCTGGTCCGTGAACCTTCACACGTGAGCTTTCCTGGGGTTGCCCAATCAGGACTTGGAAGATCAGAAAACAACAAGCAAAACGAAGAGGTAAGGAATTAATCAGTCGGCAGGGGACAGGGCAAGGGAGGAGGATGCGTCAATCATTTGTGGCTTAGTTGTGAGCTGACTGGTGGGCTCTTACTCACCATCCATTTCGATGTTGTAGTAAGGCACAGATATCGCTATGGCACTTCAGGAAGCTTTCGCATTGCATCAACTGAGCTCATGGCATTTCAGCTTCCTCTTCAGCTTGAAAAAAAAAACAAAGGATGTAAAGTATTAGAATCTCTACTACGTATTATTAGGTTGGTGCGTAAGTCGTGCAACACATGTGGCTTTTTTCAAGACTTTATTATCTTGATGCTCCCAAATATATAGTAATATAATCATCGTAGTCTTCAACCACTTATCTCTATGATTAGGTAACTATGCCCTTTGCCCGGAAGTTCACAAGCTACAATTTGAGAAATCCATGGATACACAATTCGAGTGAGACTAGAGAATCAAATTTCTCACTGTTCTTGTAAACTCAGGGCACTCAAGTAGTATTCGGATCACCTTTGGATAAAAAGTTGCAAAGAATGAAGCATGCTTCAGATCTTAGCTTTATCTTCTTTCCAGCCTCAAATTTGCGACGTACTTGTATAAGTGGCCATCGTGGGAGACAAATAAGCTGTTTTTTAGAGAATTCTGAGGGGGAGCGTTAGTATTTTTTCGGATGTGTTTGGCGCAAACTGTAGTCGTTACAGTAGCATCAGGGGGTACGACTCCAGACTCTCTGAGAAAATCTGTAGCAAATAGAACTAACCTGAAATGCACCTACTGCCACCCTTGAAGACGGGTTTCCCCTACTTTGCTAGTGGTATCCCTTCTTATTGTTAGCGTGGACGTGGTTATTCAGGCTCCATGTCTAATAGTTATGTGTTTCGTTAAGGACAGCGTAGCATAGATTCTGAGACCCTCATACTGCTGCCTTGTCTGACTCACTGAATTGGTTAAGCACCCAAACTGCTAGCAGTTTCCGGGAGCAATGACAACTTGATAGTTTGCCTACTGTCGTATGGGTTGAATAAGTGCTGCTTTTACTTATGTCATGGAGCCTTTCGGGTTCTTTTCCAATCCCCCAAATATATCATCCTATTCATAGGATGCCGCACCCTTGTGGTTGGGTGAACAAAAAGATTCGTACCTCCTGATTCGGAACGATTGGAGCAGCAGGACACAGTACAGTGATAGGTGGTACTATTAGTGACTGCAGCACGAATACTAGCAGCTGCTTTCCCAACTGGGGATTCAGAAGGCACTGGTAAAAATTGACGTGCTCAAGTTTGAGGTTTTTATTTGAACTGATTCTTGCTATTGCTGAACGGGAGCAACTCGTATAATTTGGGAGAAATCGCTGGAGTATGCTCTGAGTCACTTTGATAAGTAATACGTGATGAAGTCCAAAAGCAGTGAAACCACTGGCAATTTTGAAAGTGTCGCAAAACTTATGCTCCAGCCCCCTTAACAAACATCTCTATTCATAGATATCTGAGCCTAAAAACGTACTAAAAGGGAAGATCGAAGCCTTCCAATGAACAAATCATTGATTTCTTACATTGTTGCACGTAAAATCCCGTAATGTGGTTCCCTCTGAGCACAGGATTGCCCCTGCAAGTTACAAACGAGTGCATCCAGGTTTGTATGAAGAAGAGGTAGCCACCATGCCATCAAGAGGTCATTCTCAGCTGATCAAGATGCTAATGTCCAACGGAATTCAAGTGACGTTTATCGATGTTCACATGTTTGCACAGCTACTTGGCCTCTCCAATATCCGCCCAGCAGTTCTGCAATTCACTTCTCCTGAGAGGGATAGCCGTCCCATCTTTATAGTAAAGGGGTGAGTTTGTCAGATTTCAGGACAGTATCCCAGGTAAAAATAACCAATGTAATCACACAATCATGTCGAGCTAGAAGCCGCCGATTGCAGACGTTTTTCGTTTTGAATCAGTTTTTTCTTTTGAGCTCAGTTCTTGTGACGCTGTACAACATCATATTCACAGTGCGCGTACATTTTTATCATAGGAAAATCAGTAACTGCAAGTGTTCTGATAAAAGCAAAGAATAAAAGTAGAGCAAAAAATATATTTGACATTAAAATGCTAGCTCTTGCATATTTTGAGAATGATGACTTTTTGTGTCTTCAAAAGAATCTGTTCAAAAGAGTCTCACAGTCGTATGGAATGAATGCGTTTCAACAGGTTTCCAGCACAGCCGCTGTCGGAATTCTTGTCGTAAGGCGCGGCACAGAAAAATGATACTGTAGGCATTGATTGACATCACAAGGAAGAAGTTGATATCGAACTGAAATGCGAACAGTTACAGGAGCTTCAGGGCAACACAGCTCGTCTCAATAGATAACTGATTCGCGGATGACGTTAAGATATATCGCTCCATAACTGCTGAAGAGGACTGTGCACATCTACAAAATTCCATTGATGCTGTTTGCCGATGGAGTGAGAAGTGGAAACTCCCTCTTTCTAGTGAAAAGACTACTGTGCTGCATTTAAACTTGAAGAACAAACAGTTTGTTTACACTATCGATGGCACTCCTATCAAAAAGGTCGACCAGCAGCGTGACCTGGGCTTTCTGATCACTAGAGAGCTCAGCTTTGACGCCCACTGTCATTGTATCGCTAAGAAGGCGATAGCTGTTGTAAACAGGTTATTTCGTGTTCTATCAACGAAAAATACAGCTATACTTCTGCGTGCCTTTAAGATTTACGTCAGACCTATCTTGGAGTACGGTACTCCAATTTTCAATCCTCACAAAGTCAAAGCGATTTCTACACTAGAAAGGGTCCAGAACTCCTTTACGCGGAAGCTGATGATAAGAGGTTTAGGCTTTCTTTATGATGGAATACTCCCGAGCAGGGACAGAAATAAAAATTTTGAATTGCACTCCGTCTCTCACAGGAGGAGGAAACTAGATCTCATACTCTTCCACAAAATTCTCCATGGGAGGTGTGGTCTACTTCATGATCAGTTTTGTACCTCGCGTTCATCTGTGACCAGAGGCGGGCCCATTAAACGTGTACTTCCGCGTGCTAGGCACAATTTGAGACAGCATTTCTTCACAATTAGGGCTGGTACTGATTATTTCAAACTAAATAGAGTGAAACCGTTCCCTAAAAGTGTCATAGCTTTCAAAAATGCCACTGACCGCTACCTGGTTCCGTAGAGCACTTACGTTTTTTTCGCTTCTTTTTCCATTGCGTGTATCCACTACTTATTTGTTCGGTTGTTTGATGTTGTTCTTCTAGTATAGTTCCTCGCCGATCTAAGTTGTTTGCCAGTTTGAGTTCGACGGAACTCGTTATGTTGTCTAGGTTTTTGTTTCCTTTGTTAACATGTTATAACCACATGGGTCTATCTCATGTAATAAATATATATATATAACTTCATAAAACTAGTGGCCAAGAACAGTAGGGGTGACAAAACGAAGAAAGCGAGAGAAAGAAAAGGAGTTGTCCTGAATATCTTCGCTGCATTGTGAGCAAAACTTTCGTTTAGGACCAGGATCGAATCCGCGGGCAAACATCACTGCTGGTGCACCATGGAATACCTCAACCCCTCCCCCCTCCCACTGCTTAACTGCGCTCTTTAGAAGGCCACCTCACCACTTTTCAGGAAATCATGTAGTCTAGCCGCCACTAGGTGTGAATTAGATTGCATTAATCGATAGCAATCCTAGTACAGGATAAGAAGTTTAAAAAGGATGAAGCTTTTTCGGTGTTAAGCAATCCCTTCTCGCAATGCGCCGCACATTTTAGTTCCATTTAGAATCGTGGTGGCTGGTGAATATGATGTAGCCTATACAATGACTTGCGGTAACCAGCCATTGTACAAGTCAGCGCTTTTATCCTCCCACACGAGTCTGGTACAATCTAGCCGACAATCCCCTTTGTTGCTCGTCGTACTTGTAGGAAGGCTTTCTCAACATCGCTAGCAATGGCGGTCGTTAAAGATGGAGCATTTCCCAGATGGACAGATGCCTCATATACGATTCTTAACTTGGTTGTATTCTTGTGTGGAGTGATAACTACACGATGAGGCAAGTAGTGTTTAATGTCTCCATCGGGAGTTTGGCATTCCTCAACTTCTTCGATAATATCATTGTTTAGTTGGGTTTGTATTGTTTCCTGATACTGTCGCAGTATTTCAGGAGTAGCCTTTAGCTTGTTAATGCTTGTGGGTGACGCAGAGCCATATCTTTGTTATCTGGTAGTTGTTCTGCGTATTTTTTTTCCAAGGAAAGTGTACGAGTAACCGTATTCCCTCCTTTCAATTGTTTGTTATGCGTTCCATATAGCGCGGTCTACTCTTCGAATGCCCTTCTGTCTTCGGGCTTGTTAATTCATCTACTTCTGATGACTCGACGTGCAGAAGTCTTCCCACGACTGTGTAGTTTCTTCGGGCTCCCCTATGTTTACAGTGTTTAATGTCGCTTTCTTTCACTTCTTGATTGGCGTAGAGTTGCTGTTGTACCCAGCTACCAGATAACCGAGCAACCGAGCAAAAAAAAAAGCGTTTATCCTCGAGGCTGAGGCGGTTCCCTTGCAGTGACTACGTGATTGTGTTGATCCTTGTGGTCGTTAACATATGTGGTGTACCATTTGCGTCCCACATTTGGAGGGTGGTGACAACACATGTTTTTGCATGTGCTGCTGTGAGCCAAAGTGCTTGAGCATTCTGGACTCAATATCTTTGAGGTGCAATCTCCTGGCGAGTGCGTTGCTGACGAACGATCGATCAGCGTCCGTATCGAGCATGACGGACAGATTCAAGTGCTCTCTTAGCTGGATTGAGTACTTTGCCTGTCCTGCCAGAACCATCACGTTGCTTTGGTTGCGAGAGTGATGTACGGTATTTTCTTCTGAGGTAAGACCTTGATTGGAACCTATAGTGTTGTTTGCCAACTTAGTGGAAGTGTTTTCCGTAAAACTCACTTTCTATTTCTTAAACTGTGAGGCGAGTGAGAAGAAAAGATGTTTTGTGGAAACAGAGCTCTACAATGGAGGTGTGGCGTCCGACAATCCCGTACATTCTGCAGGCTCCTTTTGGACATTTTGCTGTTGCATTGCCCATTTGTCCGCAGTAAAGGCAAAGTTCATGCTTCTTTATTAGCTCAAGACGTCGCTCAAGTGAAGGAACATCAAGGCAATTAACTTGCACGATGTCCTGTTCTCGTGCAGTGAAACACAGCGATGGTTGGAGTTTTGTTGGTTTTTTGTTGACTGAAAGTTTCTTTTTTCTATCGTACTCGTTTCGTGAATTCTTGCGCTGTCTGCGATGTGCCGTTCTATTTGGCTTGTGATTCTCAGCTCCGGTTCGACAAATTCTTTTGCAATTCTCAGTAGTGTCATAGAGTTCCAAGCTCCTTTCGATTACAGCTTTAATTCTGTCGGAAAACCTGTCTTTGAACGTCCACGGAAAACATTCTCAGCAGTTGTTTCTGTAGAAATGTGTTGTCAATGTGTTTCTCGTGGAGATCCAGTTGTGACGTGATTAGAGTAAGTTGTTCGCACAACGTTTCTTGGTCTTTAAGATTATCACTGTTAGCTTCTGTCGATTGTAGCTTACTTGAGAGTCGGTCCATCAGTGCTTGTTTTTCCTCTTTAGATGTTCAATGACTAAAGGTTATGTGCTAGCAGCGGCGTGGGAATGTTTCACTGATTCTTTGGGTGCTCCTTGTAGTGCGTCAAAGAGATAATTCAGTATATAGACGTCGTCGATGTCGCGGGAGTACACGCTCCTTTCGAAACTTTGCCAAAAAGATTCCCATTCCCATGTCTCCGCCAAATATGGGTATTGGGATAAGAGCGGGAGTGACTACAGATCCTTTTGAAGTTGCGTTCCTCTGTTCTGTCAATCCCGTCACATGTTCTCAAAGAGTTCCATGAGCTTGTTCAAAAAGTTGTGCGCCTCGTCTAAGAGCCCCTTTGCTCCGCTGATATGTTTCTCCGTTTAAGCAGGTCCGGTTCCGATGTCGATGGTGTTTCTCATAAGTTGTCGACTGCTGCGGCGTACTCATTCATCGCTTCTTCAACCTTTTCCATTTCGGCTAGCATTGTTACTTTTGTCTTCTTAATCTGCTTCTGTAACTCCTTGACGTCTTGTCCTTCTTGGGACAAGTCAAACAGACCAGACTGCGTATTCAAAATCGCTGACAGACGATTTTCTACTCGTGTAAGAATAACTTGTCTTGTCGAAATCATCGAACTCATCTTGCAAATACAGCGAAGAAAGAAAGGGGCTACACTCACTGCTCTTTGCTTTTCTGTCCGGATCCAACCGGCAGATGCACCATGTTATGGCTGGGTCCCTGTGTCAAATATGTTCCACGCAGGCCTTCAGAAGGGTTATTGTAGACCTCACAGTCCAGGAAGCAGGGACGAATGATTTAATAACCACACCGCACTTTTCATTTATACAATAACGATAAGCGCATATCACTGCCATGGTAAACAATGATCTTAATGTTCATTGTAACCAGCAGTTATATGGGAAATGATTGTAGAGGAATCTCCACACGCTCAAGGGGAGTTATCCGAGAGATGCACCGACATCCACATATTTTCAGACTCACAAATTCACTCTCCCGGTTATCTTCATCGCCAAAAAGCTCAAATGCCGGAGTGTTAATGAGCAACCGCTTGAAAGAAATACGTAGAATAGTGGAAACTCTCAAACTCGCATCAGTCTTAGTCCGTTTCCGTTTCGTGCGAACAAACGAAAATCCAGCCGAAGCAGGAAACCGGGGTTCAGCAGAAATGCAGTTATAAAATCATATTTGATGAGAAGTTCCCGAATTTCTACGTAGTCCCATCAACACATGGTCGGGACCAACTTATGAACCCAGATTCGAGGACTTACAGGAAACGCTACCACGCGTGGGGGTCATCAATGCATTGAACACTCAAACGAAACCCACTGTAGGGACTCCCTTGCTCGACCTAAGCAGGTTCAGCTGATTTCAAAAGGCAAAGGAGTAGGAGCGCTAACGCTACTCTTCGTGAAGAAACTGCTCAAATGACTACCTATAAATTGTCAAAACGCAATCTTGAACAACACTAGAGAACTAAAAAGCTCCGTCGAACCCAGAACACTCCTGGGGGAACGCCATTCGAGCAGATAAACAATCATTAAAGACCACCAAAAGATATATGCCAGTGGCAGTTACCGAAAACACGTACAGAATACGCTACGACTCTTCAGAAGCGATGAGGGAATATGGTGCTCAAGGTGTAAAATAGGGGATTCCCCGCTGGACTAACACGCTAAGAGCTCCATCTTCGTACACCCAAAAAGCGACTAGCTGCCCTTATTATCAACGAAGCCTATGTAGATTACCACCTAGATATCGAACACACCATAGCAACATCAGATCGCATTACTGAAACCCCAAATTGAGACAGCATGTTCGACACGTGGTTAAACACTGTGTAAGGTGCCGCAGATTCAATGGCCTTCCATACGCTCACCCCGAAACAACTGATCTCACATAGACGGGTAAATCGAAGTTACCTTGCAACATGTGGGCATCGACTTCGGCCTGCCAACTGTCGACGAAGGCGGAGCAAAACGGAAGCTGTACGGGTGCATCTTCATGTGCACCGTAACAAGACTGATCCACTTGGAACTGGTGAAAGGCATAAGGTTGTGGACTCTTGAACGCCCTTAGACGGTTCACCGTGCGCAGAGGGGTCCCCATTTCGATAACCAGTGACAACGCTCCCACCACATATTAAGTGCAGAGATTCTCGACAACGACCAAACACATGTCACTACAACAGTGCTAGACGCTACATCGCAACATGAGATAGAATAGTACTGCAATACACCTTACGCACCTGGCAGGGTGAATTTTACGAATGCCTCATCAAGTCCATCAAACACGCACTATACAAATCATTAAACGCAAAACCACATAAATCAGTGGATGACTTGGAAAGCGTATTGATTGACAAGAGGCATGTTTTAATTCAAGATCACCCACATATCAGAGCTCTAAACAGGACAATTTCGGTCCCATTCGCACTATTGACTTTACAGCGCAATCTGAATTAGACATTTTCCTACAATAGCACAGATGAAGATTCAACTTCCGATATAGATTATGTACCATCCGCTACAATGACAATGCCCAGGACAAGAAAGGAAGCACAGCAAGCATCAAAATCCTCCTGCGAATTGACCGAACGCTTTTGGAATCTTTGGCAGAGCCATTACCTGACCAACTTACGAGAGACGCCCAAGAAATTTGTGAGCAAGCAGCGACATTATGAAATGGAAGCAAAATTAACGGTGATGCTCTTATGTGACCGGTCATACCACAGAATGCTTGGAAAATCGCTGGGATAACAAATCTTCGCAACAACAAAGATGGACAGATCCGAGAAGTCGAATTAGTAACAGCAACTTAACGGAAAATAAAACGTCCAATAAACCTCGTCATACCATTGAAGATCACGGACAACGATTAGAGTTCACAACCCGAAGCTTCACCACAAACTGCAACCATGCCAAAAGGATGGCGACACCCCTATAACCTTAAACTACGTCTACCGGGGAACTACATAGAGAACGCAACCAACGTACAATGGGAAGAGTGATGCCACAGAAATGGTTCCTTTTTCACATATCATAGGCCGACCCACGCACCCAATTATACACTCGTGCCTCTAACACGCCTACGCCTGTTTAGCAACTATTGCGCGACACACTATAAACGCAGGGACATCAAAAGCATCAGGAAGTGTCAAGTAGCGTGCATAACAAAACCTCAAGGACAAATGCAATTCAAAAAATCTTCAGACTATACTACTCGTTTTAGATAATGGACTGATCTGACAGCGGAATTAGATACAAGTAGTGAAGACTTCTTCGGGCCATACCGCGGCTCTCGAAGCTGAAACACCTTCACAAGAAGATTGTCCAAACTTGTAGACCATTACATGCAGCCGCAGTGCACATGACGACACTGGTGACATAAAGAATCAGAGCAATTCTCAGAAGGGTTGGAAAGACTGCATGGCGGAACTTCAGATAGTAGAGACCCTACGGGACAAGGCAGCGTTAGAGTTTAAATCGCAAACTACATGGAAGAGATAGAGGAAATGGAAACTAGAGACGAAAGACATCACCAATCACATAAAACGAAGAAAAGACGAGAAGAGAAGAGGCCATCTACGACATCTGCGAAGAGATCGAACGAGTGGGAAGGGAAAACAACAACTGTGAAGCATCATGAACAACATTGAATGAGCTCGACATCATAACCATATGCGAATCCCGCGATTTCCAAAAGAGAGTGATCCGCAACGAACTGGAGTTGGGAATGAGCTGTGCCTTTTGCAACAAAATAAGAGACCACTACTCCGACTCTTGTGCAACGCACCCCAGCGTAAAGGATCGCCTCTACATAATCAGGCAAGAAAGCAGATGTCACATGTTCCTTCAGATCGCAGGCTGGCTACACTATTGCAAGAAATCGGAATCTTCCTGCTTCCGCTGCAGGCGATGTGGGCATCATTGCGAGTGTCACATCGGTGCGAGTCACACGAAAAGAGCGACGAGATTCGACGGAGCATGGTGGAAGCCACGAAAAGAAGAAGAAACGCGAAAAGGAAGCTGGAAGATTTGAGGAAGCAGCTCGGAGAACTACAGAGCTGAAATGCATCCAGTTGCCCCATCTTTGGAATCCCCGGGGAGTATCGCAACTTTCATTGCAATCCTTATTGCAGCGAACACCGGGGATATTGCTCTTTCACCTTTAAACTTTGACTCCGCGCCTTGCCGGAAGGCACCGGGGGCCACCTTTGGTGTGGTAAAAGGTACCTTTTTGGCAAGGAATTTTCCCGCACTCGACCTTTGTACATTCACTCCTAGAGGGTAGATAAGGAACCCGGGGGCCAATAGTTTAGTTACTCCCTCGTTTTGTTCGACTGTCGCCTAATTACATAATGTGTTATGCCTGCTGTATTCTGTTCTGTTCTGTTTGATAAATATTTTGTTGCTCCCACGTGCAAGAAGAGAGGAGTGTTACAGCGCTGAGCAAAAAGAAGTTCCCGCGTGGCAAACCTCGTCAATACTATCTAAACTCTCAAGTAATGACTTTAACCTAAATGTCAAATGATTAGTGATCCAACGACACTCTTCAACAGATTTCCTCCTGATTCGATATCAGTTGTTACAAAAGTGTCGACCGCTGAATCATGGAAAAGTGCAGATATGATATGCAGTAATAAGGGCTGAATCATCAACCAACAATAGGGCTTAGGCACCAAATTCTCAGCAAGTGAAGATGATTCGTTCTCCGATATCAGTAGGTTTTTTTACCTCTAACAAGGAAAGGCTCCCGGGTCGCCATTGAGGAGGAGTTGTATTTGTGCATATGCAGTTTCGAACGGGGATCTCAAATCCGCCCTCCAAATCTGCTGAACGATTCTGGGAAGGAAGTTACGGGGGCCTGAAAGATGCGGCGCAAGCACAGTCGCTGGTTATATATGACTCGGGAAATATGTTTTCGCTTGGATGGAGCAGCTGGTAAGGTGTCGGGCTACAAGTTGGAGCATGAGAGTACGAATCCTCAATGCATTTTTTAGTTTTGCTTTAGTTCGAATGTTCCCTAAACGTTTGCAAAACGCTTTTACGCTTCGTTAAAGCATTTCGCGCTCCCCACTGACGAGTAATACTGAAGATTGGTTCTTTTCTGGATAATTGAACATGCCCATCTTTTTCGCCTTATTATTCTGCGACTGTGGGGAATTAGGCGTCGTTGCGTAAAACGAGTGTGATATTCGTTCTCAGTGCTCGAATTACCACCCTGTGCAAGTTTTCAGCCAAATCGAGTTTCTAACCCAACTTTGGAAAATTTGGGGTGCCGGAGGGGTAAGTAGTAGCTTTTGAATTTTTTCTACAAAAAAATCGTGAACCTGAACAAACACAACCTAAACATTTCTATTATAGATGCTCATGGCAAAAATGTACGTAACAAGCGTCAAATAAGGGCATTTTTCCAGCAAGGGTCAACGACTTCTTCTTCGTTAAATGGGTTGCCAGCCAATAGCCCATTGATCCGAATGTTTCCGAGATTTGGTCAAATTCTCGAACTGGCTGAAAACTTGTCCCATGGGGTAATTTTATCTTCTGAATACGGAAATCATGCTGGTTTTGCGTGAAAACTTCTGGCTCACGCGCTATGGACTCTCAAACATACCATGTAATATGTAGTATCAGTTATTCAGTAAAAGGTTCCATAACTCCACTCACAGAATTGTTTGGCAGTAATGGAATACAGATCTGAAATAAGCGTCCAAAAGTGCATCGAGTGATATGTGTCCGATTGCAAATGGCCACTTCGACCTGGTATTCTTCCCTTGTCAGCCGGCACTATCGCCGTATCTTTCAGGGCCCATAACTTCCTTCCTAGAATCGTTTAGCAGAATCGGAGGGCAGATTTGAGATCCCCGTTCGAAACAACATATGACCATATGCAATTCATCTTGAATGGCCACGGTGACCAGGCAGCCTTTCCTTGTAAGCTACGTTGGATCCTGAGTAGTGATGAATATTTGTGGAGATACGAGTTGAGCGAGCGCTCAGTACTGTGCTTATCACAGTGGGGAATTATGCGATATTAAATTCTCTGATAACCACTGCTCATTCCCACCCATTTCCACACTACGCAATTCCATTGTTTTATTCCCGAAGTACCGTGCGATAGCCTGACTGGTTTGTCTAATATGTAATTGAACATCTCATTGTAATGGTAAGAAACATTTGTCAGTTGGCGATGATTACCAATTCCTGAACATGACAACCAATGGAATTTCATGTAGTTGGTAGTCGGTACGCTTTACTGTTCCTGTTACCGCACCAGAAAATGATTCAGTAACATCGCAATTATTGCAAGCCTGGACTTCATCTTGATCACTTATGTAGATCGGAGTGTCTGAAGAGACACTTTTATCTAAAAGTCTGACCACTTCAGAGCTAAATACATCAATACAACTGATATCAGAACATGGAGGAAATGTGCTCACCGTGGCGAACACTTCAACCCGAGTGGTAGTATCGTATGAGTGCACCAAATTACATCCATCTATTTGTTGATGACCCTAATCAACCTTTATTAGTCGTTATCAACTTCGATCGGACACCACTGAAGTCATTTGAAATTCGTCTCCCGGCTTTCCTCACAGGCATGTACTAGTCATACCATATCGGCGTTTATCATATTGGATCACCCACCGTTACTGTTCTCGTATCATATTTCATCACCTCTGTGAGCTTGAACGGTCCAGGGTCACGCCGAATCGCCCAACGAATTTGTGGCTTTTGTCTTCCGACGCTCCCTATCGCAGTATGTCAGCCATTATCATTTTAGATCTCTCGTCGATGATGACCTTATACCACTCTACACTGCCACTGTGAGCGTACCTCTATCGTCACCTTGAAACGCGCAGCGGACTCTGTGACACTCCCCATCGAACGCACTTCAGCCGAACCTTTCACGGGTAATCAATTTGAGTCCAACACCATTGATGGCCGTGCCAACCTTCTCTTATACCAATTCTGGAATTCAGAATCCTACCACCACGAGGCGACATGACATATGAATTTCCGGAGAAACAGACACACACACACACCTCACACACGCACAAACACACCAAAAGACACACTTGAGCCGATTATATAAAGCAGGGTAACTGTGGTCGAACTGAAAGGGTCCTCACCAGCTCATCTATCCACTGCAACGCAGGAGTTTCTACATGAAAAAGGAACGGTATATCATAAGTGCAATACAAAATGCTCATGATGCAATTGATGACCGTCACAAACGAGAGACCCTGGAAAACGAGTTTTCCAATAATGCTCATGGTATGATCAAGATCTTGCTTAATCATGACCCTAAATAGCAGTGAAATGCTGGTATATAAAAAGTGTTTTGTTAACCTTAATGTGATTGTGATCGAAAGGCGCCTGCAAACGACTCCAACCAAAGAGTTCAAAGATTTTCGCATAACAAAAGTGCTACACCAGACCAACTGTGCTCCCTTAATGGGATGCGCGCCCTACGGCAGGGAATGGAGGCATCGTGGTGTACAGCGCGATATGTGAAAGCTGAGAGCGCCGTATGTAGTTGTGTTTGAGGATAGCACTTACCGAGTTTCACGCCTGAGTCAAGGCGTAGAGCACAGTGATGGCTCCCGCTTCCGATTTTGTGTTCTACGTTAAAATAAGTATAACAGGGCACTCACCTTAATACCCATCCAAACACATTGTCCCTAGCACTCCTCTATCTTGCTTTCGGTGTCTTTTCCCTAGAGTAATAGAAAAGGAGGGCACTCACCACGTCCCGAACTAGCCTGCGATTGCTTTTTTGCAGCTTATGAATCAGATGAATAGTGTAAGAAATAATTACAATACTCACTATTTCGAACACAATCGTTATAACCGAATCTATGACACAAGTTTCCTGAATTATGGATTGTTGCTGTAACTCACAAGATGAAATTGCAAGAAATTCTTTAATTCAGAGGCACGATTCTCAGGGTGGAGGCTAAGCACAGTTTGTAAAAAGTACATATCTTTGTCGAAATGGAAACGCATCCTTGTTTAAATAGCAAAAATAAAAGGGAATACTAAAACTCAGGTGGATTGGCTGATGTACGAGAGGCTCTGGTAAAATGGCAGCTCGACGGATCCCTATGATCGCTTCAGTCTACTGAGGCATGTCGCATTCTGATTGTACGGTGGAGCGTCCTTACAACGTGCACCGAGGTCGAGCTCGATGGCATTTCCTGCTTGATGTGCGCTCCACGATGATTTCTAGGGAATCTACTGGTGTCATAGCAGGTTGATCACAATTTCGTGACCTTGTGCGGTTGTCGCACTCAAAAGTAGGACTGGGATTGTTGAGGGGCTCGCCATCAAGTATAAAGTAAAGGGGTTTCGTTTAGGTTCTTGAAAGAGGGTCTTTCCCTCGTTTCCAAAAAGAAAACAGCGGGCGGGACTGTGAGAGACATCTTCACTTCTAATATACAGTGAACTTAGTTACATTTAGTGAGCCACTACGCCCGATACGAATCCATCCTCCGTCAGGCTTTGGCTTGTAGACAGAATTCGTAACAAGAAATTGGTAGTGAATTGCAATTGAGAAAAAAATCTCGAAGATTAGCAGAGCCCACACATTTCTGTTGCACCAAATCTGAAATGATGGCAAGGAACAAAATTATGAGTGTGAACCACTGCTAGAACCTAAAAATACTATGTGGTCAGAAATCACATGCGAATGTTGTTGTGGGAAGCGAACGGCAGTGAGTCGGTTGCATGTCATCAGGAAACATCCAGAGATGTGTGTCAAGAAGTTAATTCCAGTCATGCTCGACGCCAATCGAGTCACTAATTCAAAGGATGGTCCTGCAATACAGCCTGTCATCAGTTAAGATGGGCTGAATAACTTTCATTTGGATAACGTTCAACACGCGTAGGCTTACCAAAGGTAGATTTGTATTCTGCTCGCATCCATTCCAGTGCAAGGATTCCCAAAATGTCACAGATACCTATAAATGGAGTCCATTGCAGAAAATATGCACTAACCGCCGAAGGAGTAAGGGTTAGAAAGACCTGTGAGTGCTATACAGACAGAAAAGTAGAAAATTGGTTGACATTTGCAGGAATTATGCTCGTTGAGCAGCCCAGGTTGAGTGTTTGAGGCAGTAAGGCCTCGTTTATCAGCTGATCATGGCGTTACACTACCCACCACTCAATGCAATTGATATTGTGTGTCTCGTGTGTAGTCTATCTTCTCTACAGGGAGTGCCAAAAAAAAGTAATTTTGTCTCGTCCACTTTCACCCCACTTTAGTCGAAATACAGCAAATTCTGTTGAGGTATCCACATCCCCAGATTCAAGAGCAGACCTCACTCTATCACTACACTCAGCCTTCTGCACGAGCAGGAACGGGAGCGAGGAAATAGTGAACAAGATGTGTCACCTCAACTGGGCAAAATCCGAAATTTCGTCACCCTCTTTCACAACCTTGCTGAGGTCCGTTCACTCTGGGTACCTAAGAGGATTCATAATGGGTGGTGTTCTTTAGGATCCCGTTTTTTCTGGGTTCCCAGCGCCCTTCGTTTCCAAGAGCCAAAACGTGCATTTACCACTAAAACCCCTCCGGAGGCGGATTTGGGCATGAAAATGATACTTCGGATCATAGCAGCCTTGTCCAAGCAGCAGGGGCTCTGTGACTTCCATGAACCGAAGGGCCAACCTTAGGAAGCTTGCCACAAAAGACCTACCATGACACGGCTACTCTGTTTTAAGGGGACCTTGATACCGTGGGTGCTCCGAAGCCCGACTGCGCCGCTTAAAGATTCTATATTTTTATGAAAATGAAGGTAGTGAGTCTGTTCCTGCTTTTAGAGGAACATTTCGGGTATATTTTGAGCCAATACTTTCCCTTCTTTCGTTTTCCTATGTTTTGTATAATTGGGAGATGTGAGCCGTGGACAAAATTACTTTTTTTGGCACCCCCTGTACATTCTCCCTCCTGGCCTACCTCTCTCCGTTGGGAGTTCTGCTGGGAGAGGCCCAATGAAGCAAGTAAATCCTCATTTCACGCATTTCATATGTCCTGATGAAGCAGAATTATCAATTTTTCTCTATAGTGATCCATCGCATATGTAGATAGTGGATCCATTATATTTGTAATCAAACTTGCGTGGAAACAAGGATCCATTGGTGTAAGGCGGTACAGGTGAAGTTGTAAGATGAGTCAAGGGTGAGTTAAATATAAGTCCATATTTGAATTGCTGAAAGACAAGCGAGTCAAAATCTCAAAAGTTGTTGTACAAATGCGATGACGAAGTACGGAATACAGAATACATGCCAAATCAGAGAGAGCTGTGGCGAGGGACAAAGCGTTCAGGGAACTGCTCCCGCATGTTGCACAGCTTACAATTCACCTTGATGCGCGCTATCTGTAGAGAGGTACCGCGCCAACAGCACGGCAGCAAGATAATTGCGACACAAAAACCACAAATCAGAATGAAATATACTGAATTTTGTGAAGATTATCTATTACAGCCCACCCTTCGTAATTAACGCGAGACACTTTGATATTAGGTTTTCGATAAAACATTCAGTTTAGGCGGGACTCACGTGTTTCTCGGGAAAGGCACACAGTTATATGAAATCCGAGCTTACATGGTGGTGTATATGTAAGTACAATTGGACTGCAGGAGGAGCTATAATCTCAAAAGTCATAGACAAATCAGTTGATTGCAGGCTATACACGGCTCTTCAGTCTTCTTTACTTTGCTTGCTGTAGAGCCTGCTCAAGAGAGTGAGTTGGCAGTTTCGTTGAAGCTCACAACTACATCCATTCAGAACAACCGTGACGGGCAATTTCTGGTTGACCATCCTTTTCCCATTAAAACAGGATGCACACATCTTATAGTTAAATCAAAAATACGGACTAGAATCGCTCTCATGGTGATTTTTTTAATTTCCTCAAACATTTTCGTTCATGATAACTCTGACACGATTTGTGTCATCGCCATAGCGTATCTCATGCGTTCTTCGCTTGATGTTACTTCTTAGAGCTGCCACGTCAAACTCCATGCGTTTTTTCTGAATACAAGATCCAAACACAAACAATCTTTAGAGATTCATTGCGTTTGGTAGCACAGTAGCCACATAGTTCGAGTGTTACCTTCTTCATGGCATACGCTGTATGATCCGCTATAAATATGTGTTTGTGATTGCTTCCTTCTTTCCCTCACGAAATTTATACTTCATGTTTTGAAATCGATGGAGTCACCAATTCTATAAGTGGTGTAGAGAAAGCATGGAGAACCCCTGATGGTGCGTTACCCTGCTATGTTAATATGATCGGTGTCTCATCATCAGTGTTCTTGTGCTAACCTCTGTATCACCTGTAATTTATCATAGCATAGAGAATGACAAAAGGTAACTGCCAATAAATTTGTTGCGTTCTCCTGATTGATAGAGATCCCTGGCCTATGTAGCGTGTCATGAGGACGCCTTACATTAAATAGAAAGAGAGCGATTTTTGAAGTCCTAGCACGTAACTGTGTAGTGAGAGGTGGGACCGCGAAGTTGATAGCTGATAGGTGATTGTGACAACGCTCAGGAGTGGCGTCGAGGAAAATCTTCAAAAAACGATTCCCTTGAAAAGAGAGCTTTGATGTGACTCCCTATTCATTCTCCGGTAATTAACCTCTACCCTGACAGTGCGATTCACGAAGAAAACTAAGAGCCATTTGAGAAAAGTGAAACCAAATTCGGGACAAAATGAAAAACGAGAACTCAAAGGAATCGTTCACAGAAAAATGAATTTTCTGTTACTCATATAATTATGTTGTATTTGCTCAATAAGGGCCGCGAAGTTTTATGTGAAAAATTGAGAACCCTACAAGGATAGAGCTCTTCGAAGTGGTGGCCGAGGGGACGGGGCTTTAGAGTAAGTTCTCCCCTCACTCGTCGTCCGCTGCCGTCTGTAACGGATAGCAGGACTTTATGGCTCCACGGAGAAGCTCACCTGCGCATGCAGCTCGTGCCAGGTGACTCACAACCACGGCATGACGCAACAACGAGCAATGTCGTGTGATAAGATCATTAACTAGGGACGAGCGCTTAATGCGCCGGCAAGCTTTGTATGTGATGCTGTGAGAGCTGGTCATTTTGGTGTGGCGAATCTCTTTAGCCTTGAGCGCCTGAGCTCAAGAATGTGGCAGCTTCAGGAGCTTCCAAGCTCCTCCGTCAGTGTGTACACGCGGGAACACACAGAGTAGTAAGAAGAACGGCCGTTCTGATGCTGGTAAAGAGAGAACAAGTCACTCTCTTCGAAACGCAACAGCAGGAGCGTAGGCCAACGCTTTCCGTCGCGCCGCGCGGTGCCTGCGACGTCACCCAGCACGCGCCGCATAGCGCGCCGGTGAGTTTTTCCTTTCCCGAGGTTTTTTATGCACCTTTCTGTTTCCACTATGCATCTGTGACTGCGGCGGACGACGGGACGGGTATTTACTCTGAAGCCACGTCCCTCCGACCACCACTTTGAGGAGCCGTATCTTAACCGCCTTTCCACTTTTTCGCGTGAAACTTTGCTTGTGGCTCTTTTATGCAAATATTAGGTTGAACCATAATTTCTGTTACACTCTTGGGGAAAACTGTGGAAGCTTCGGGAATATTTGGTAGTGGGGGGTATATAAAACGACTGAAAAGGGCTACTGATTAACACATTCATATTCTCTATGGCTTCAACTAGCAGGGAATCTACGACAATTTCGCGAGATGTGCGAAATTCACGAACACCGCCCCGGTTCCTCAGCATGCAAGGCCACTAACCGAATCAACCAGTCGATGGACCCAGGTACTGTCCCTCATATGACGGCAGCTTGATGGCTCGATCGGCTCTAATTGAAACAGAAAAATTTCAAAGAATTGCACAGAGAAAAAATGTTTTTTTTTTAAATTTTCAAAAAAAGGGAAACTGTTACCATTCAACACGGCAGTCACTGGCGATCTCTACTGCAGGCAATTGGACACCGTAGCCGCAAAACTTACCGGAAAATTGGACCGAGACTTCGTCCTCCACGACAACGCTCGCCCACATGTGGCAAAGTTGACGTGTCAAAAGATCCAGGACCTTGGTTGGACGAAGCTCCCCCTTCCACCGTAATCTCCGGGCATGGCCCCAACTGACTACCACCTATTCCGATCTCTGACCCACTTCCTCGACGGACGGCAGTTCAAAGATGACGATGATCTCAAAATCGACCTCCAGACTTTCTTCGACCAGAAATCCCCAGACTTCTATAAGCCAGGCATCTGTTATCTCCCTATTCGCTGGCAATATATTGGCGATCATAACTGTACATATTTTGTTGACTGAAGTTAGACAAAAATTAAGAAAAATAAGTTTGAAATTTTTCGTCATAGTGTAACAGAAATTATGGTTCAACCTAATACAACATGAGTATATGGCGTACAGAGAAATCCATTATTCCGTCCATTGGTCATGTGCTCGTCTTTTTATGACAGAGGAGAAGGAATAAGTCGTACAAGTGACGTGTGGTGGGAAGAAAGGGTAAAAAAAGAAGGATAAAAAGCTAGAACTTAAATAGAAGCCGGATCGTGCCCTCTGCCGTGACTGCCACGTCGCTAGTGCAATGGCGACGCGGCAATAGCAATGGAGCGAGTTATCGTCTCTATAGTGAACCTGAACTTCTTGAAAATATCAGTAGCTTCACTAAATTTCTATCTTTCGTGGCACTGTGAATTGTTCTCATACTACCACCCTTAGCCTAATCTATTGGCTTCTTAGTTTCTACAATGGTTGCGTAGTTCTTTATATGCAAAGTCAGCCTAGCGAACTTTCAAAAAAATTTATAGTCAAAACATTTGTAAAAAAAAACTGTGTTCGAAAAACTCACGGGATGTGGGACAAAGAATTATTTTAATCTCCGCTTCGCACATGCCTTTAGACGGAGGTTGAACGTAGAGATATCCTCCCTCTGTGCTAATCAGTAAGGGGAGGAAGGCAAGTACGCTTTGAAAACACAAGATAGATAGAATATAACAATTAATGAAAACTGGTGAAGGGCTAGATCGAGTATAAACTTGAATAAGTTGATTTATGTATTAATCAATCAAAATTTTGAAGTGCCTCTTTTCGAATGGTCGCGACATCCGTCAAACTCAACATAACTAGTGCGGATCTCCTATGCGGGATCTACGATGTTGCCGCTTCTTAATTACCACTTGAAACTTACCATATCTTCGAAAAAAGAAGTTATATCGAAGGCATTTGCTAGGAAATTTTTTGACGACGTGGCGATAACCTCCCATTTCTTGGAATAGATTCAGTGCGTCTGATAAGCTTCCAGTACTCATCCTTTGTTTACGAGAGACCAACGGGAGGGCGACTAACCTTGGCCGGTCTTGCTGTGAGTTGCCCCATGTATGGGAATCCCATCCTCAATTCTGGTGTATGCTAGCGCTTTTTTCTGTCTCCGTAGTGTCTCGCTAGCATCATTTTACATACTTGCAGTCGTAACTAAATGAAAGTAGCACAGCGTCAGTGCTTCATGTTTTCATTCAATGACCTCATGTGTGTTCATCCATGCTGTGACTTGTAAATAGATAACGCACCCACGACTTATCCGTGAAATTCGGTGGTCCCTCTGTAGATGCTTGCACTGCTTGAGCGAAAAACATTTTCCAGCATATGCATTCACGATATCTTGCTATTCCAGAATCATTGGGGTATTACAGCTCCTGCCGTAGTCAGATAGTTTGACCCACAGCCAGTAGGCTGTACAACGAGGCGTGGATGTCAGTTTCTGGAGCGTACGGAGCCAGAGAAGCAAGCGCAACTCCACCAGGGAGCAGGGTCAAGCGTCCAGATGAGGAAAATTTTCAAAAAATACGACCCCCCAAGCGGGGGTCTCAATACGACCCCCCCCCCTCTTTTATGTCTGTTATTGTTATTTTCATAAGACTTCATGCATGAAGTGAAACTTTTGAGAGAATCCCCGCAGAATCTCGCTTTTGATTACTTTTCTCAGAAGAGTCTACGCCACACTTTCATTTCAGCAAAACACCGAACTTCACGACTACAATCACTTGGATTTCATCTGGGGATTACGGGCGGCTGCTGATATTTATACGCCTATCATCAACATAATCAAGAAGGACCTTCAGAATTGAGATCTGTAATAAAGCTATTTTTATAGTGTTTAGTACGAAATATAAAAATCAAAATCAACAAATTTTGTATACATATCTTCAGATGCGTAGCAACATTCAAACGGAGTTGTACATCCATACATCACACTCCCTACTGGGAAACTTGTAGATCGAAAGCACATTAAAATATTCTGAGTCTTTAAATGATCCTTAAGATTGTAGCGCTTGCAAAGAACTCTAGTTGTTCGAGAGAAAAAAACGAAAAAAACCGACTTCTCTTTTTTTTTCTTTTTTCTTTGTGCCTCTTTCTTTCTGCATGCAATTTCTATAATCAGTATCAAACATTATACTACAATCGTAGAGGTCTAACGGCGTACAGGAAAAAGGGCTTGATTTCATAGCATTCGATAGAGTTCACGTTTGTAAACACTAAGCACGAGTGGGATTTAAACTCACGAAGGCTTACGTCTATTGGAATTCTAATTCCAACACCTTAACCGCTCGACCATCACACGGTTGCTGTGTTTTCGTATAGCCCTGCCCAACTTCCACTTCTACTAAAGAAATAAACAAAATCAATAAAAATGCCGGATAATCAAGATGGTTAGATCCTGGACAAACTTAAATTGGTCGGCAGCACTTGACAATACTGTTTCCTGTGGAGAATAAAACAATCAGGAAACAACATTCGGACAAACTATCAAGCATTAGACCTCGCTACGATGGCAATACATAGAGATGAGCATTGGAAAAGATGAATGGAAAAGTACGAAGAATTATAAAAATTATAGGGTCAATTCAAGTCGGGGGGAGACGCAACTTTGCGTCAAATTTTCACCCACGTCAAAGCTTCTTTCACTCCCTAGGATTAGGCCCAAGCAGATGAGACCTATGCTTTAAGAGATGCTCTTTCATGGGGAAGGAGGGGATATCAATTTTAGTCTAAGCCCAGGGAGGGAAAGGAGCTTCAACGTTGACGCAAAGTTGCGTCTCTCCCCCCCCCCCCTCCCCCCTCCCGACTTGAATTGACCCAAATTATAAAATAGAGAAGTGAAAAAGAGGATTTCAGCCAAAACGAATCATCAAATGAGTGTATTTGGCCCATGCAACCTTACTAGACCTGCAGACGAGGAAAGTGGGTCGATATAATCAGCATAATAATTACTTAATAAGATTGTATACGACCGGTAATATGATGAAATTCTAATGCAACGAGTGAATAGCTGAGCAGGTAGCCCGTAGAAAATCAAAGATGCATGAATCTGCTTCAAAATGATAAAGTGAGAAAAGCAAGACTAGATGACCAAAATAAGATAATTCTATCAAATGGACGCATCAAAAAGGAACAATTTGGTGTCGGGTTAACTAGCTCGGCCAAATTTTTAGGTCGGTTGTGTTCATCTGTCTAATTCACCGCCGAACTGAAGAGTTAATGCATTCGATAGAGCCACTCAACCAAATTGCCTCGACATCATGTATGTACGTCATCAGGTAATACTAGAGCAATAAGCATGTATGGTATCAACGTTGATGGATACACGCAACAAAGATAGAATGGAACAAACAAAGATAGAACGGACACATCGCAGAAAAGATAGAATGTTTGATGGACATCTAAAGCGAGCATCATCGGTTTTTCATTTCGTTTCAGGCGACGTGCGACGCGGCGATCATGATAGAGCGCGATATCCTCCCCGTACTAAATTTCAGCATTTTGGAAATACTTCAAACTTTACCTAGAGCCCATCTTTCAAGCAGCTGTGAACTGTTTTCCTAATAACTTCCTTAGACCTATCTGATGGCCGCTTGCTTTCCCTAATGGTTGCTTAGTTCTCGATATGGAATTCCAGTTGAGAATTACATAGTGAGGAAAATTTTGAAGTGTTCCACGGAAATGGCCATAACTTCCTTCAAACTTAACCATATGTGTTCGTTTCAGTGAAGCAGAGTCTGCTAGGTTGTCGCTTTCGAATGACTACCTGAGCTATGCCATATCTTCAAAACGAAGCAAGAAAAGTTCGAAAAAGCCAGTTGAGGAAAGCTTTTTCTCGTCGATTTTGCGAGATCTTCCCACGGATCTTCCCAAAAACCGATTCATTGTTACTGAAATTTTTCCAATATGCATCCTTCGCTCTCGAACCTAGTGGAAAGGCGAGAAGCGTCGGTCAGCTCTTTTGTGGGATGCGCCATGCATGAGGATTTCATCCACATTCTTAATGAATACAAACGTTTTTCCGGTCCGCATAGTGGCCGCTAACACTAGATTACGTACTTGCTACCTTAGTAAGATATGAAATAGGTCCATATCAGCTAATTTTTCTTTTCCTTCTAATAGTTTCTGGAGTTATGGGCAAAAGCTTCGGTGCCGGACGGGACTCGAACCCGCACCTCATCGCGAGCTGCGGCGATAAAACAGCAGTTATCAAAAATTAAAGTTTCTGGAGTATTCATCCACGGTGATACCCGTGGATAGATTCCGTCCGCTTCCACGGCCAATCAATAAATTTTGGAGGTGTCTCTGTCGGTGAAATCGGTGGCAGCGAACCAATGAAAGGGTCATTGACATTGGTTGGCTACGTTGTGGATCGCGCCATGCATGAGGTTTCCATGATGATTATGTTAAATTAGTTTTGCGTTTAAACCCAACTAGTCAGTTTTATCATTTCTCTTCTCACACTTTAGACCCTCAGCGTGAGATACTCTCTTGATCACTGCCGGCCTCAGCAATTACGACCCCCCCCCTCCTGACGGACCAAATACCCCGCCCCTGTTGAGAATTCCTCAACGGAGGCTGACCCTGCCAGGGAGCCCAGGCCCGACCACACCGAACGCGATTGTTGGCAATGATGGTGGCAACGGTAGCAGCAACGTACCAATTGAGGCCTACGATTTGTGTGATAGGTTAAGACAAGGAAGAGATTCTAGTAGTGAAGGAACGCTTACATGGGTAAACAAGCGATATCGCAAATTCCTTATGATACTATCCAGCGGAAACTGATTCAAAGCCTCATTTTCACGCGGTAATCTCGTAAAAATCCACATGTAAGAGGGAGTTATTTTTTCCCCACTTTCAGGAGGTTCTTTCGGACTTTTGTTGTCGGTGCGATCCTTAGCACCTCTAATTTCACAATTCAGCGCTGTAACTCACTCAAAGTGATCCCAGAATGTGCCTTTAAATGGTCATAATCACTGAAAATGGACAGCAACCGCAACGCACTTGGACATGCCTTAAAAACTATATTAGTGATGCAGTGAAAAGTTACTACTAGGGTGCTGAGTTATGGGCAAAAGCATCGGTGTCGGACGGGACTCGAACCCGCACCTTATGTTTTACGGGCACATGTGCTAATCCATTACACCACCGACACCCCTTTCACCTTACCTCAGCTTCCGAACGGTATATTTACCATAGCTCATCAGCAGGTGTCGGTAGTGTAATGGATTAGCACACACAGTAGCGCTCAAAAGTATTAGGCCAAATGGTTTTTCTCTTGAGTTTTTCACTTGTAACTTTTTTGCTACTGGACTGATCTAAGAGAAATTTCAGTATATTGTACTCAGAGACACTGCAAGTATTGGGTTGGGGAATAAGTCCCCGCCGTTTTTTTCAACTCCTTTTTTCACATTGTTTCCTTCATCTTTCGACAAAGCTTATACATGTTTTCGATAAAGCTTTTCTTGCTCTACAGAATGCTACTATCTGTTTTTTGATTTCTTCGACAACCTAATATTTGTGAGGTTTGGAAATGAAGTGAGCTGAAGGCAAAAAAGTGGCACTTGCGCACCTCATCTTTCTAGTCTGCCATCGAAATAAAAAAATGTATGTGCATATGTTTTCGATAGAGCTTTTCCAGCTCTACAAAATGGTACCATTCTTTTTTCAAATCGCTCAAGTTTTTGTGTTTTTAAGACTTACAAATGCAGTACTCGCAAAACTGTGCTTTTTCGTTATCTCCTTTTCCTCGCCTACCATCGAGATTGGAGAGGGTGTGCATATATGCATTCTATAGAGCTCTCTTTGTTTTACAAGGCCATACCTTTCTTCTTTTGTATCCTCTCATATTTTAGCATGTGGGAGTAAGTCTCCACGTGTTTTTCAATTCAAAATTGCGTAATGAAAATAAATTTTTGGCAGATTGTTTTGTAACTTTCGATAGAGCTCTTTTCGCTCTACAAGGAAATGTTTACGGTTTTTGTTGGAATCGAATTTGCCATTTTTTAGAACATTTGAAAGTCGACGAAATCGAGCATTTTCGGCACCATGTGACAAAAATGCTCGATTTCGTCGACTTTTAAATGTTCTAAAAAATGTCAAATTCAGTTCGAACAAAAACCGTAATCATTTTCTTGTAGAGCGAAAAGAGCTCTATCGAAAGATACAAAACAATCTGCCAAAAAAATTTATTTTCATCACGCAATTTTGAATTGAAAAACACGCGGAGACTTACTCCCACATGCTAAAATATGAGAGGATACAAAAGAAGAAAGGTGTCATCTTTAGAGCAAAGAGAGCTTCATCGAATGCATATATGCACACCCTCCCCAATCTCGATGGTAGGCGAGGAAAAGGAGATAACGAAAAAGCACATTTTTGCGAGTACTGCATTTGTGAGTCTTAAAAACAGCAAAAACTTGAACGATTTGAATAAAGCGATGTACCGTTTTGTAGAGCTGAAAAAGCTCTATCGAAAACATATGCGATACATTTTTTGATTTCGATGGCAGATGAGAAAGATGAGGTGCGCAAGTGCCATTTTTTTGCCTTCAGCTCACTTTATTTCCAAACCTCATAAATATTAGCTTCTCGAAGAAATCAAAAAACAGATAGTAGCATTCTGTAGAGCAAGAAAAGCTCTATCGAAAACTTGCATTGGCTTCGTCGAAAGATGGAGGGAACAATGTGAAAAACGGGGTTAAAAAAATACGGCGGGGACTTATTCCCCAACCCATTAAATATACTATTTTGGCGCTCAACGGTGTAAGTTACGTGAATAAATGCAATTTTTTTGTTTTTGGCGTGCCATCGCTATGCCGTCCCGCTGTGCCGCTGTCATCAAAAATCATGGTCTTTCTACAAAATATTAATGTTCTCTGAGGCTTGCTCGTTTTGTTTTTATAAAGAAAGTCGTTTTCCTTGACCAAGCCTTTTTTTCGGTGGTCTTGTAGTAAATGCTTGTAAAAAACCATGAAAAGAGTCAAGCGGCACTCTAGTGGAAGGAAATGTGGACAATAGGTTCAGGCGCCACATATTAAAATTTTGTCTAATTTGGTCAAGTAGAAAAAGAGTTATAACTTGACCGAATACCTTCGAGCACTACTGTATGCCCAGAAAGCATGAAGTGCGGGTTCGAGTCCCGTTCGACACCGAAGCTTTTGCCCATGACTCAGCCTCCTAGCAGAAACTTTCGCATCGCGGGCTGCGGCGAAAACAGCAGCTATCGAAAAATCAAAAATATCAAAAGCAGTGTTTCTACCCACTTCCTGGACACTTTATTACCAAACAACCGACCCTGTAAGGTGATCAGTAGATATACAGCACATATCGTCCTTTTCCGATATCAAGTGTAAGAAAACTTATACAGGGGGTGCCAAAAAAAAAGGAATTTTGTCTCCTCCACTTTCACCCCACTTTAGTCAAACTACAGCAAACTCTGCTAAGGCAGTTTCATCCCCAGATTCAAGAGCAGACCTCCCTCTATCACTATACTCCGTGGCAGCCTTCTGCACGAGCAGGAACGGGAGCGAGGAAAGAGTGAACAAGATGTGTCACCTCAACTGGGCAAAATCCGAAAATTCGTCGCCCTTGTTCACAACCTTGCTGAGGTCCATTCACTCTGGGTACCTAAGGGGATTCATACTGGGTGGTGTTCTTTAACAATCCGTTTTTTCCGGGTTCCCATTGCCCTCCGTTTCCAAGAGCCAGAACGTGCCATTACCACTGAAACCCCTCCGGGGGCAGGTTTGAAGCATGAAAAATGATACTTCGGATCATAGCAGCATTGTCTAAGCAGCAGGAGCTCTGTGACTTCCACGAAACGAAGGGCCAACCTTAGAAAGCTTCCCACAAAAGACCTACCACTGAGCCTGGCTTCACCGTTTAAAGTGGACCCTGATAGTGTAGGTACTCCGAAGCCCGACTGCTGATTGGAAGCTCTATATTTTTATAAAGTTGAATGTAAGGAGTCGCAGCTTGTTCCTGCTTAGAGGAACATTTCGGGAATATTTTGCCCTATTACTTTTATTTCTTTCGTTTTCCTATGTTTTGTAGAATTGGCAGATGTGAGCCGTGGGCAAAATTACTTTTTTTGGCACCCCCTGTAGACCGCTGAACTAATCTAGACTTCCAACATTGGTTCTGTACAGACATAGCGAGCAAGGGTGAACGGCCACTTCACCCACCGTCAATACAGTCTGAGTATTAGATGCTCAAAAAGAGAACAACTGTTACTTCTATATCATAAGCAACTATATGTTTTGGTTTTTATGGAGGTGCCACTTTGGCCAACCCGCTGCAGTGCGTATCAAATTACAGTACTGTGTGGAAGCACCTTACGCTTATCTATTATAATAGATTGCATCTACCAAAACCACATTACACACTACTACCGTATGATGTCCACATTATTTTGCAAGGAGCAAATCACGAGTTGCTTTGGATTCCAACTATCTTTGTATATAACTGCAACTGAGAGAAGAGCACAGAGGTTGGTTCTAGCGAAACACTATCGAGTCACATTGGATGCAATGAAATATACCGAGATTCAGAAGAAAGATCTTTCGCTTTGCATATACCAATCAGATTAGGTAAGGTCATGAACTATTGCCCTCTGCTGGCAAATTAAGTGCATTGTCCCACTTCCTCTTCTTCAGAAGTTTCCCGGTGGACGATGAGAGTTTTAGGCATTCATCGGGAAAGAATCTAAGCATTTCGAAACAATAATTTCTTTTGACTTAATACACGACATGACTGAGACAACTCATAGAGAGCAGCAGCTTTGAAATTTCTGTTCCAGTTACGCTGCTCACAAAATTGTCGTAGAAAAAATATTAGCCTGAACATGTAGCGTATGGAACTCTGTTGTTTTTTTTCAAACTTTGGGTGAAAGATCACTCAGAATTAGAGCAAATATTAAAGCTTCAGTTTGTGTATTATGTAACTTACCTGATATATTAATGTTGGTGCAGTGGGAAGGAAAATATGAGAGGTGACGCGCTCACCCACAGAAATAATCTAGGGAAGAGTTAGATAACATCCTCAATACAATAACATGATCATAGTGAGCCGTCCTCTATCAATACATGATTACTGTCATATCGAGTATCATCAATATAGTCATATAGGTCTTAGAAAATAGGGTGAGGGTACATCGAGTCGATTGGTCAACTTCTGCCCCGGAAAATCTGAGGAAGAGTACGCCACGCGCAAATTTGAGGCAAGAGCGGTTACATATCACAAGACGAAACAGTTTCAGACCAGAAGAAGGTGCTGAGCACGTCACATACTGTTACACGTTCAAATGTGCTGACGCGATTTCTTTGATCCAGCCTTCTATTTCGCATTTCATACAATTGCTTAAGAAGGAATCTATGACGATTTGAAGTGTGGCTTGATTTTTAGTCGGATTTTCTCCAGTTGATTTCTACACCATACTACCTGACCTACCAGAAAGCTTATGACCTTACTAGGTTACATGGAAGGATCATAAAAAAAGTTAAAATTATACTTTGAGGTAGTGATAGGAGTAATTCGGGCTGAATATGGTGGGATCATTAAATATGAAGGTCGAGGTGCTCAATAGTACGGAAGTAGAAGAATAACAGAATAAAACGGTCGAAAAACCCTAGAATTAGATCTTCTTCCGTCGTTCACTCTCAAAAAAAAAAGGGGGGGGGGGGGAAGTCGTGGCGAAGAAAGGGGCGGGCTGCCATAAAACAAATGGTAGCTGTCGGAGAAGACGGCTCTTATAAAGACCGGAAACACTATTTCTCATAAGAAATTTCGCAACATATAGTTTTTCCAGGCCCCTAGCTTTCATTTGCGTAACCCACTTACGGAGTTCCCATTACTCACATTCACCCTATCAGTGTCTCTAAAAAATCCCATTGTATACTGTCCAGTGCAAAATGAGTCTGAAGCCTTCGTTCTCTCGCCACTTTTACGTTGTCTTTGTTTACTTTCAGTCCTACAGACTCTAATTTTTTCTATAAATCGCGCCATGAAGGTAGAAAGCCTTACCAGAAACTGGTGAAAAGAGGAGGGTGGCATGGAGACCTTCTTGGGGTCATGAATTCACGAAATCTCCTCATGGCAATGCTCAGATCTAACTGGTAGCGTGTGGTTCTTAATTCGGGTACTTCCCGTGCCAACAAAAAGAGACTGTCCACAGTCGCTCACATCAGTCAGTAGGGAAAACGTGACTGCAAGATTGCCGGGGGTCGTTTACCATACTGACACAGTATGTACTCAGAATGCTTCCCCATCAAAAACAAATTCAAAACAAATGCGAGATTGATCTAAGACGAGTATTTTTTATTCAATTCATCCCGTTTTGAATCCTTGATTAAAATCTTTCAATTTATTTATTTATCTAAAAATCATGGAATCAATTCGTACCTGTAATCATGAAAATATGGAAGAAGGAGGATTTCAAATTTGCCGATTTCGCTGTGAAGATCACGTATAGAATATACAAGTAGTACATGATGACAATTCTAGATAAAATAAACTGGGCATCGAGAATTGGACCTTCCATCTCTACTAGTTTGAAGTGCACTGCAAAACACAACGTAAAATTAGTACCACTGTCGAACGCGCAGCTGACTTCTGTGAGGAATCACTTCGTTGTCGACGAAAGCTAAACTGCAGTCGTAGACGCCAATAGCTTCAATGTTCTAGGAGGAAAAATGGTCACTATAGAACATTAGGAGTCTGAGAAGGAAGGGACACCTGGCTGCTGAATAAGGAGTCGCGACAGCATGTAGACCCTTCCTTGCACTAGCTTTCGACAATCAAGCACACCATGTACTGTGCATGCCTATATTATATCACAGATTCACGTGAACCTGCGCGATGAGCAAGAAGGGAAATGTCCGTCATAAAAGTGGCCAGGAGAACGTGAACATATTAAGATAGTGCACAAGTCCCGCAACACTTTGAAAACTGATTTTGGTTTCATTACTCTCGAGCTTCACCAAGTATTTAAGGAATTGTGCACGGAAAAATGAGTTTCTCTGTTACCCATATATTTGTGTTGCATTTGTATAAATGAGCGCATACGAAGATACAGCACCTCGAAGTACCCTTCGACGATTCTCATCGAAACTCATCAACCGTTATCAGTTTGGGTCAACCACTATTAATGTCTCCGTCCCACCCTGCTAAACAACCCTGAGTGCCAGCGCTCTTGAATCAACGTGAAAAGCGAAACGGATTCGACGACTCTAGCCTATTTACACCCCTTATCGACTTATCAACCGTTAGTGAGGCGAATCACCCACCATTAATGGCCCTGTCCCAGCACTCAAAACACCTATAAGTGCCAGCACTCTAGGATCAAACCGAAAGGCGAAACGGCTTTGGTGACATTCGCTTTTTGAGGCTCCTTATCAGCGCATATCAGCTGCTATCAATTTCTGTCCACAACCGCCTGGGTTACCTTACCAGCCCCTATATCATTTGTGAAATTCGGCGTCCCAGCTTTGCTGCGACGCGACATATGAATTTCGTGACAGGCAGACGGACTCACACACGCGCACACACACGCACAGGCATACTAAGCGAATTATATATAGTAGGATCAGTTGTGCGCGTAACATCATGGGGTCAGTGGGTCGATCAGAACTGCTTTTTTTTCTAAATTTAATCAGTACCCATTACCACATCGCCCGCCCATTGCGGGCGGGTTTTCTCTCATCAGTTGGCGGGTGACACTACTGTCGTGCATGCGATGTCAAGCAAAATGTTTGATCGGCCCTACCACAGTTGTGTATAGAATTGAGCGGAAATATCCTTTTCTCTGGTTTCAGCTGAGCTATTCGATTGGAAAAAAACAGAGAAGACAGCCGGGTAAAAAAGCATTTCGGTGTTAGTATACTTCAGTCGCTTTGCATCGAACCCATTTTGCACGTCATCGACATGAATGGCGCGCAGTAGTGTGCGCCAGCCAACTGGTTTGTTACAAGAGAATTCGGTATGCCTGGTTGAGGAAACAGCTGATATTTACACTGCACTCACTATTAACGCTGTCTGTAGTCCTGGTCTCGCTGCACCATTAATTTTAGATCAGATGACACATACCCTGTTCCCCGCCTGCTCACAGTGAACCCACTCCTACTGAAGAGAATATTAGTGAAGACTATAGCAAAATTTGAAGTTTGCCACGTGATATGTAACAGCAACACTTACTGCACTTATACAACAATTGCCGAATTCTCAAGATCTTGGCTTTCAGAGGCAGCTTGGGAACTAAAAGCGCGGGCATTCAGACTAGGCAGCAACGTAAGCTAATTGTGATTCTTGATTGGCTAAGGACGTGAGAGAAATTACAATTATAAATGATAAATGACTCTATGTAAGGAAGGGTAGTTATGGTGGTAACGAGTCGTCTGACCGTGTGAAAATAGCTGGATTCAGAGCTATTTCGCGAAATATTACAAAGAGAGCTGTGCCATCCTATAGCAGACTATGCTGGTACTTTTATGTTTCGACGGCTTTCTATTAGGTTGTTAAGAAAGTTTTTACCGGTTTTTGAAATTTCAAATCCAGGTGGTCATAACACGGCTCAAATTGCACTTTTTCTCACAGAATAGGCACCATTCTATCCGCTACATTCTTATCCACATAACGCAATTTGGTGAAGAGCTGATGATTTATATTGCGCGAAATGATATAAAGTCGACTCCAAATCGCCACTCTTTCTGAACACACCGCTACTGAAGGAGCTGCCCAGATGTTTGGAAAAGTGGGGCTTAGTTAGCATTTATCTGGTGAATATGATGGACGAGTGATAGCTTCAGCCTGCAACTGCTTCAAGTACTGGAAGAGAATTCGTGGAAATTGCGTTCAGGTATAGCTGCTCCGGGGGATCGTGCGGCACAATTTTTTTGAGGTTTTTTTCGAATCGAGGCTACTTGAGGTGGTAAACTAGGTTTGTTTGTTGAGGGCCAATACTTGTGGTTATCCGCTGCAAGTATGGGCGCCGTCGCTTTCTACCGTTTCAGTTAAAGTGAATTAGTCAGTTGGGAATTCGGGCAATTCGTTCTCATTTCTACACTTCTGAAACTGAGGACAAAGTATTCAATCCAATGCTTCACCCTCTTCCCTTGCAGCACTCACATTTGTGGTCACTTTCGCTGGGAGTCGGCTAAGCAAGAGCTCGTGAAGTGTAGTCACCTAAAAAGTGCCATTTTCGCAGTACGAAATTTCCCTAGTAACTCGAAGACCTTGAAGCATTCCAAGGAAATCATACCTTCGGAAATAGAGCAACTTTTTTTCTATCTAAGGAGCACAATAAGTAAGCTTATTCATGTTAACGCTCTCTGATATCTGAATTCATCTTGTGAACGCGAAAAATCGGCCAGAACTTTCCTTACAACCTTATAGAGAATTTGCACTTATTCATCTGTCTGTGTTGTCCATCATGATCGGACTGTTGTGAAACTTATCGTAGACGACTATAAAAGGATCAAGCCGAACCATTCATTCACGGTCTACCACCTCGAACGGTGACGTTCGACCTAGCTCTCTCATTATCACCCTACCCTAGGTTTTGGTAGTGAATGTTTTCGTTTGATTCAGCAGCATGACCAATTGTGGGTATTCTGGGTTACTCTGTAACCTCTTGTACAAGGAAATTGTTTGGCAGGTCGTATTTCGATTAGCGTGGCACCTTCTGACTGTGTGATTAGATTATCAATTTCACTTATTCAAATTGAAAGACTTTTGTGCTTCACCAAAATGGCTGGTAAAAGAAATACACAAAACGCGAAAGGGAACACGCAAAAGACTGTTAGAACCACGTTGTCGCACTCAGATCAGAGCAACAGTGTTGAGACTTATCGCAATTGCTCTGTGAACGAAATTTTGAATGCTAGGTTAGAGCGCAATACTGACCCCCTCATGAATGAGATGATTTTGGCCTTACAGAAGAAATTGGATCAGACCATCTGCAGTTCTATAGAGGAAGATCACAAAGGACGTAGCATTGTAATCGCAGGAATTCCGGAAGAACCTCGTGACCTACCGGCATCACGTAGGCAATCAGATTCAGAGGATAAAGTTGCGGGTATCCTAGAGATTCTAGAAGTCGAATGCAGACCAGAGATGTGTACCGAATGGGAACTTACACAGAGTCTAAGAAAAGATTGGTTAAGGTCCTGCTGCCATCGAAATCACATTGGTCGAAAATTCTTTATAATGCGCGATTGTTACGCCAGTCTGGGATGTCGGATGTGTTCATTAGTCGTAGTATGACACCTGTTGAACGCGCATTAGAATACAGACTTCGGCAGCAAGCACGTGAGCTCAACAAAAGCGCTAGATCTAAAGTATGGGTGGTATATAAGAGCGAGTTGAAACGTGTCAGTGAAATGTCCCCCAGACAGGTTCTGGGAAACCGCCACTGAAGCACGGTCATAAAGGCCTACATTGTTACCTATTAAACGCCCGCAGCATAGTCAACAAAATACACATTCTACATTCCTTCACTAGCATGACATACCCTGACATTGTTCTAATGTGTGAAACGTGGCTGGACGACAAAACTAAAGATTTAAAAATATTAGGTGATTTGAATTACAACTTTTTGCGTTATGATCGGAAAGGCCGAAGAGGAGGTGGAGTGGGATGCTTGGTCAAAAGAGATCTACAATTGCGCATACACCCTTATCAACTCGAAGGGTTATCATCAGACTTGCTTTGCTTTGAAATCATCTCACAGCTAGTTGCACAGCCACTACGTATTATTCTCGTCTACCGACCACCTCATTCCTCCGTTGCTGATGAAAATAAACTGATCGATGTCCTATATGATCTCTGTTCTGTACCATGCCCACTTGTGATGTCATGTGATGTGACCCTGTCATGACTCTGCAGTCATGATCACGAGGAAGCGACTAGGTGCCTCTTGTTACCTGCATTTCACAACGCCAGCATACACGCAATAAACGTTCAGTGGTCAAGCAGACACTTTTATGGCCATCTCAGACGAGGTTTGTACCGCCCACAATTGGGGGTACAAAAACCGCGTTTCGGGGAGGAGCAAGGCAGTTCAGTCCTGTTTAGTTCAGTTCAGTCCCGTTCAGTTCTGTTCACTTTAGTTTAGTCAATTCAGTCACTCTTACCGATTACTGACTTCTCCTCTCTCTCTCGCTCCGTTCAGGCTCTTTGCCCTACAAGCGACCTTGCCGCACAAGACAAGACAAGAACACGCCGGTGGACCTGCCACCTGTCCACTACTTACACATCCACATGACAACAAACAATGTTAACAAGTAATGCATATTGTAGGTAGCTATTATTGTAAAATAGTTAGCTTTTGTATACTCATGTTGTATAATAAAGGAATTAAACTAAGAGTTGTACGACAAACTACCACTGAATCAAAACAGCCGGTGACTTTAAGCTGAATATCGATTGGACAAATAATACAGTGAAAACAAGTACAGATCTACGATAAGCTTTCACACACTGCAATCTTAAGCAGTGGATAAAATCCCCCACGAGAGACCACACAGTTTTGGATCTAATCTTATCCTCTGGCACTTCCATTAGTGATATCAGCACAATTCCCCCTCTTGGCAGTTCCGATCATAATGTCGTTCAATTCGTAATAGATTTTGTAAAAACTGAACAAATTTCTCTACCAGAACCTGATTACAATCGTACTGATTACAAAAAACTTAATGAATATCTTAGCTCAATTGACTGGTACCAGTTGTTTCACGGTTATATGTCTGTCGAGGATCTCTATTACAAATTCTGTTCGACTTTATACTACTCCTTCTCGATATTTGTTCCGTTTCGTCACTGCAGCAGTAGGGCGCCACAATATCCACCGCATATTAGAAACCTTATTGGAAAGAAATCGAGACTTTCTCGCAAACTAAAAAATCCTTTGACCAATACACTCTATAGAAAAGTGTGTTCTGATATAGACCACCATACCAAACGGTATCTAGCTTATCGCGAAGGTCATATGATGAAGCGTAATGACTTCTTAGTCTATAGATATCTCAGAAAAAGGTTTCATGCTTCCAAAGCCCCTATCCATTGTTACTGAAGACAATACTATTCTGAGCTCAGATCTTGATATGGTGAGGGCCCTTGGACAATATTTCGCAAGCGTATATACCGACTGTAATCATTGCGTCAACATCGACGAACAACATCAGCATAATGACAGCATCGATGAATCAAATACTTTTCCTGACTTTATCATTGAGCCCTATGAAACTCTGAAAGTGATGAAAAAACTGAAGATAACATCATCTGTCACTTATGATGGCATTCCCCAAATTATATACCGTAAATGCTGCCACAGTCTTCAGCACCCCATTACTTTCATACTCAATGCTTCGCTTTATTTTGGTGAACTACCTAACATTTGGAAAGAGGCACTCGTTACGCCTATTCCGAAAACTCCTGGAGCGACCATAGTTTCTCAGTTCAGACCCATTAGCATCTGTCCCGTGGCTGGAAAGATTCTTGAGAAAATTATCTGTGAGAAGTTGACTGCATGGCTTATAAGAAGAAGACTCGTGCTGTACCAGCAACACGGTTTTATGCCTGGTGTATCTACCACCACACTTCTATGTGACTCTTTACATGATTGGCTGACTGCTCTTAATAGCGGAAAATCGGTAGACGTTATATACTTTGATCTTACTAAAGCCTTTGACAAGGTATGCCATCATAAGCTTATGTACAAGTTTAAATTGCTCGGTATCAATGGACGGCTTTTAGTTTGGTTAGAATCATACCTGAAAGAAAGACATATGACGGTCAAAATAGGAAAGAGCTACTCAGATTGACACTCTTGCACAAGTGGTGTACCGCAGGGTGGAGCACTTTCGCCGTTACTGTTCCTAATGTTTACAGCTGATCTACCAGCTATTCTCAAGGTTCATCCCAGTGTTGAAGTCAAAATGTTTGCGGACGACATCAGACTCTACTGCGCATACGACAATCTACAACAGTCTATGACACATAGAATCCTGAGTTCTGCTATCGAAAAGATGATGGATTGGTCCGATGAGTGGGATCTACCTGTTAATCTGTTGAAAACAGTACATTTACACCTAGGGCCATGCCATGTGATACCTTATAAAATTAGAGGCATCGCAATAAAAATTGAAAATTTGGTAAAAGATCTTGGAATTCTCATTGACAAAACATTGTCGTTTAGCGACCATATCTCATCACTCACAAAAAAAAAGCACTATGCAATCTTTTTCTTATCTTTAGGAATGTTCAGAGTAACGATTCTACACTCTTAGCAAGACTTTACAAGACTTATATTCTCCCTATTTCAGAGTATGGCTCCATGGTGTGGAGCCCTTACGTGCTAAAACATACGATGTGTTTGGAAAAAATTCAAAAAATTTTTACGAGGATGGTCTTTTATGGATCCTTTCCCAATCCAAACTACCCTCGTGAGCTCCCACCGTGTGAAGACCGTCTCATCATATTAAACATGAAAAGTTTGAGATACAGAAGGATATTTAACGACCTCGTTTTCTCATTTCGAATCATCAAAGGGGAAGTTAGATTGCGAGCTAGTGAATACTGGATATTTCGGCCCTATAGAAGAACTGAGAACGGGTACATCATTCAGTACAAGAGGTTGCAGAAATTCAAGATCAATTTAATTTTCAACTCCTTCTTTTTCCGAACTGCCCGATGGCTGCGTTTACTGCCACATAACTTACTTATGTGCAGAAATTTAGCCCAATTTCGGTCACAGCTTCGAAAAATTTGCATCTGCGAAGTTTTGAAAATACAAGATATTCATTAATCAACTGATTCAGCTATGGATGGATGGACCACCCCAGCTAACATCAGTTTCAGTGGTATATCGTTGTCAAAAATGACGGTTAATGGATAAACATCTGGCGAGACTACTTATCAAAAGCTGACTATAATTCAATGTTGACCATATTTTATGCCGAATGCACCTTTGTCTACTCCTTTGTCCACAAGTGTTATGCGAAAGGCCTCAGTGGACTAGGAGACTTCTTTTAGAGAGAAAAAACTTTTCTTCGTAAGCTTTTGGTAGTAAATGGCTACATCAAGGTCACTGCTCAAGACATCACAGCCGGCCTGTCGCGGAACGCGACTGTCCCTGTGGGCGCACTGCCCGCCCGGCTCCGCCCCAGTCGTGACTCCATATAGTGAGCCGCCTCTGCCAGTCGGTGCTTATACACTTTCCCCCCGGGAGGAGAGGGCACCGGGCGGAAGCTGCTAGGATGCCAGGCTGGACTGTTGAGGGTGAGAGCTTGACTCTCACGCTCTGCAGGCCGTTAGGACGCGGTGCGATCGGGCGGACCGCGGTCGGCTTCGTTGAGCGCTGGTATGCCCACGTCCACTATACCCGAGGGCGTGGACGGCTGCAGGCGGGCTAGGAGCCTACAAGGTGCAGGAGTCACTGCACTCACCGCTTTTTCGCTCACAACATATTTTGCAGCTGTAAAGACTCTGAAATAGTTTGTTTGAGCTACCTGACCTATGTAGACCATTTATAATTCAAATCAGTCTCCTCGACCGCCTACTAACACATGATGCTATTTCCTATGGCATTTGCGGGGACAGTGTAGGACTTTGTTCTGTATTGTCGTTCCTAATCAAATCTGTTAACATGCCTCGTTATGCAGGTGTGCTGGCGATATGATAATGATTTATGGCTATGCTGTTTAAATTAATTGATAGGTATAGTGCGGGCCTATTTAGCTTCTTCACATTTACTAGCATTCTTGAGTTGAATTGTTCCGTTCTTGGTGTTTTGTATAGTTAAGATGGCATGTCACAAAGGTGGCACAAAGGTAATAAATAAATAAATAAATAGTGCTTCACAACCTTTCACATCCTTTGTTTATCTTTTAATTATGCCTTTCAGAACAGTTATATAAATGTTTAATGACCCAAGTTTGAGGTTTCACTGAACCACACGTAAAAGTGCATATGGTGCATCCGCCACTCGGAACCACGGTTACAAGCTCAGCAGCAGAGACAGCAGTCCAGCCTTAAAAGACAGCAACTACGCGACAACGCACACGTGAAGGTATTTTGCAGCACAGCCACACATCATCTTTCCGCTTCTTCTTGCACAGTGCCAGCCCACTGTCGTTTGCCGTCTGCTCGTCTGACCCTATACCATCACTTGACGGCAGCTCACCTAAATCCTTTCACCCTGCACACTTTGCACCTGTTGTCATCCTTCGTAGCTGACACTGAGCACAACAATGACTTCCTCTTAATCAACTCGTTAGGGGATCATTACAAAAGCTAGTTTTCTACTCTCTTTCGTCTTGCGTGTTTTCATGGACTTTTCATGGAAACTACAATCAAACTACTTACAGAGGATACCCAGCTGCAAGAGTACATCACGCACCTTTCGCGAAAGATACGTGAAGCAGAAGCTACGATTCTCGTAGAAACTAGCACACTGACTGCGCTCTTAAAAAATATGTGAAAGCTGCAGACAACCTCACTTCGGACACACCGAAGTTGGATGAAATACTTCTCAAAGTAAAGTCCAACGCAGAAAGTGCTCAGGAACTCCTTCAAAGAGCATGCACAGCGATCACCGCACTCAACATTCTCTACGATGAACTACAACAAACAGATGAATCTGCATCACAGTCAAAGGTACCCAAGGTCAAGCTGGCTTCAATCCCCATCCCCAAATTCGGAAGAAAAATATGGGAATAGGAAAGGTTCGGAGAGCGTTCTCAGGATTCCCAGCATTCGTACACTCCCAGGATAGAGATGACCTCTATAAGGTGAATTACATACTGGACGCTCTCCAAGGGAAACCAAGAGAGTTTTAAATGTTTTGAGGCATCTCGTCGAACTCACCCCTCACTAGTCGCCCACCTGAAGGAAAAATACGGCAACGTTCAAGCCTTAATTGACCGGCTGTTACGAAACGTTCTGGGTTTAGGCGCGCGAAGTGACCGACTTGATGACCAAGCGAAACTATGTGAACAACATTGTTCACTAACCAGTTACGAATAAAAGGAGAGCGCTTCGATAACAGCTTCTCTCAGGAACTTCCACTCGGCAAGTTTTTAGAGTCCATTCAGGAGCACATCCTGCGTCAGAAGCAACAGTTACCGACGGTATGGGATACAAGATTACTGTTGGCAACTGCAAATCTATATTGAGGCCGAGATGGAAATTTCAAAGCAAATTTAAAAACATTAACGTAGCTTCAACAAAAAACAACCCCTAACCACAGCAAAGAGTACGAACAGGATTCCACTTCTAGCCTGCCAAAAACGAAGTCTGTAGAAGCGGCAGTTCCATGCTTCTACTGCTTCTACTGCAGTTCCTGGTCACTCCCCGGAAAATGCGAAAATATCCGTCAAAAGACCAACGTCTAGACGTTTTTAGGAAAAACAAATCATGTCTCAACTGCAACAGTAAGGGTCACCCGACCCAGCATTGCAGTTAGAGTAATTGCGAAATTTATTGGGTCATTCCATAAGTAATGTCGTTTTTTTTCAAGCATAATTTTTTCCTATAAATTGCAAGTTTTTGCAACATGCCCCATATCCTTTGAAAGAGGTTTTCCTGTTCTACAAAATGTCATGTTCATTTTCTGAGTTTGCTAGAATGGGGTCGACATTTAGGCTGGAGAAGAGGTAGGTCCAGCCGACAAAAATTGGCCAAACCGGCAATCAACTGAAACACTATATTTCACTTCAGAAAAATCAACCAGTCATGTGTCCCGTACTCAGCTCCGACCTCTTCTACAATTTCTAATATTTAGTTGATCAAGAAGTTGTGCCGTTCTTGTTCTAAAACTTTTTTCCGAAAGCACTCATACTTATTCAAAACGAAGTTTTTTCTTTCGAATCCCTTGCTTAGAGTTGTTTCATGAACCACTTCGAAGAACTTTTTCTGCTTTCGAAGAATCGAAAACATCTTTCTACTTGTTTTCGCGATTCAGATTGTTTCAGATTGAGTTTTAATACCATGTGATAAGAGTCCAGTTGACATTTTTCACTATTTATTTTTTCCTTGAGAATATTTAAGGAATCCGGTCAGTGGAATTTCCTTGTCCCTACCCACCACTTGTTCTTGATACTTCACCACTCGTTCAACTGATTGGCTGGGAAAATTTTCTTGTGTTGGTCCGAAAAAATTGTCTACAATCACCGAGTTGTGGCGGAAAAACTAAATGTGGAAAAAGAGCGACGTGACATTTTCAGCAACTGACTGGTGGAACCTGCAGGAGAGGTCGGGGCCAAGTATGGAACGCATGGCTGGTTAGTTTTCCTCAAGTAAAATATAGTGTTTCAATTGATTGCCGGTTTGGCCAATTTTCGACTGCGGGACCTACCTCTTCGCCAGTCTAAATGTTAGTGCCGTTGTAACATACTCGGAAACTAAACATGTGATTTTGTAGAGCAGGAAATTTGCTTACGAAGGATATATGACGTGCTGCAAAAACTTGTGACTGTGACTGTGACAGGGCAAAAATTTTTGCTGAGAAAAAACGACACTACTTATGGAATGATCCAATACAATAAACATGGTCATCATACCTCAATATGCACAAAAGCAAACAAAAAGAAAACTTTGCAACAACCCTCACCCCTGCCGTACCGAGGGCACCCAACACTGAAGAGGACCTCTCAGGCGAGGATAAATACTGCCTCTCCAGTCACCGAAGGCATAAGTCCTGCCTCAATTGCGCTGCATTTGTCCACCAAAACGAGATATAGCGAAACAATGATTCTGACTGGACAGGCGCAAGTCTCAAATCCCGCGATGCAAACGCTGGAACTGATATACTTCCTCCTTAACACCGGCTTAGATCGTTCCTTTATAAAGGCTGTGTTGGCCGACCAACCCAAGTTACAGGATATTGGTTCTGAGGAGCTAACGATCACAACGTTTGGCTCTATAAAGCGGCTGGAAAAATGTAGGATCAAATGTGGGATCAAATTGGCGCACCCCACATTTACAAAGTCACCCTCCTTCCAAAAATTACAGAGACACAGCAACAGTGCAAACTTACTGAAACTGGCAGAAGCTATCTCTTCGAGAAAAGCATCAAGCTTTCCATCGACTTCTCGGTCTTCACCGTTGAACTACAGTGTTACTTGGTTGTGCCAACCTTTCCGACCTCTTGGAGCTGGCTTCACTACCCAGCTTACTTTACCTTCAGGACTCCAAATGATACCTTTTAAACTAGGCTACTTGGTGACTGGTAAGATGCAAAAACGACAGGAAGATGATCAGGGAGCCCCAGTACTTTGCCCCAGTGCCCTGCCGGAGAGCGCATCATCTTCTGTCGAAATTTGTGTCAACTGAGAGCGATCTCGCACGTTTGAATCAGCGCGTGTACAAGAATTTCTCGGTCCCCAATGTCAAGAACAAGCAGAGGTAGAAAAAATTGCCCCTCCCTCTATGATGTGCTGAACCAAGGCCCAGTGATGCTTCCTCTTCTGTGTGACCTTCTCCACCGCTTTTGTATTGGATGCAAAGCATTAGTCAGCGACGCAGAGAGAGCATATCTACAAGTTCGACTCCAACTGGATGACAGAGACGCTACGTTTTCTATGGCAACGACACATCAATCAACCTTTGTCTCCAGACAATTTGGCCACTTACAGACTGTAACCAGGCGGAACTGTTCACCGTCTCTTCTCGCAGAAACTCTGCGTCATCACCTTCTCAAGCACACCGCTAACCTTCAGCTAGCGGAGTACATCTTAGAGAATACGTATGTCGACAATCTCAAGCTTGCAGACCCATCAGCAGAGGAGGCCTTCAAACTATACAAGAGTTCCAAAGAAGTGTTCGCAGAAATGAACATAAATCTTCGTGAGGTTTGCTCGAACAATCGCGAAGTGAATGATCAAATGAGTCACGATGACCGCAGTTTCAATTTACTGCAAAAGGTCCTGGGGATACCATGGAATGCTGCGAGCTCACTCTCACATGTAACTACCCAACCAAAAAGCATGTACGAAACGCTCAATATCGAGCGAATTGCAGCAATTTATGATACACATGGATGTATGACACCGGTGACTGCGAAAGGAAAACTTTTTCTACAACAGCTATGGAAAACCGGGTACGACTGGGAGACAACCCTGTCCGCCGAGCATCAGCAACAATGGAATGAAATCATCAAACATACAGAAGGATTTCAATTGAGGGCACCGAAAATTCACTGAAATCAAGCAAAGCACAAGTCTGGTTCTGTTCGCCGATGCAAGCGCACAGGCTATGGCCACATGTGTATACCTGGAAAATAGTAGCTCTGCTTGCTGGAAAATCGAAATTACTAGCAATCAAAGGAAGGCCCACTATCCCCACACTGGAACTCAATGCAGTAACGATGGCCATCAGGCCAGCTTGGTCCATCTATAACGCCATCAGATTGAAACTGACGATTGAGGAAATAGTCATACTGTCTGACTCTGAAGTGTTCCTCAGCTGGATCGTAACAACGGAACTCAGGTCGATAAAACAACCGGAATTTCGGCATAGAACAGAATAAGAGAAATCCGAAAGATAATTGACAACATCACCATACGAGTCTTATTTGGTCATGTACCTACTAAAGGGATCCAGCCGACTGTGGTACAAGAGGAGAAACAAAATATGTGTTCGAAGGATACATGTGATGGACAGGACCAATATTCAACAATCTGCCTGTAAGTGAATGGCCTAACAAAAACCGACTCATGCGCATCACAGTTGAATCAGAGAACAGCGGTGGTAAGAACGATACCGTAGCTTCTGTGAAAACTTCAGCATCGTTCGAGTGTCAATTATCAGAAATAATAGATTGGAAACGGCATAACAAACTATCCTCGTGTGTGACATCAATCGCTCATGCCCTTCATTTTATTAGAGTTATATGAAGAATGTTAATTCAAAAACACGCTCTCGTATCGAAAAAAAAACACGGAACTGATGCCAGTAGAGCGTTCAGCATTCCTCAATGCGAACGAAGGGAAGTGACTCTGTTAATACTGATAAGGAATCTTCAGAAAGCACATTTCTCATCTCAAGTGGTGAAAGTTTCGCAACAGCTAAATCTCCAACTCGATAGGCACGACATTTTGGGATGTCGAGGATGTCTCAACAACGCCCATCTCCCGCGAGGAGCCAAGCAACCCATTATCATCACATCCAAGACCAATTTAGCCAAAATTATCATAGAAGACGCACACACAGATTTGCACTGTGGTGTAAGGCATACCATAGCCATCGTTCGGCGGAAGTACTGGATCCCTAAATTGCAACAGCAAGTAAAACATGTCTTACGACATAGCATACCTTGCCAAAAACTCAATAATCTTCCACATAAAGACCCTAACATTGACTACTTGCAGGTGGAAAGTGTAACAAGAACACTCTATCTCGAAAATGTAGGAATCGATCACTTTGGTCCCGTATCTGCGAAGTACGATGACGTGGTAAAAAAAGTCCACGATTCATTCACATATAGAGATGGTCACTGATATGACAACCTCCCATCAACTCCACGCATTGAGACGGTTCGGGTGGCGTGCCGAAAAAGATCATATCTGACAACGAGCCATGTTTGCTTCTATGAGCGAAAGTCTTCGCAATGCGATTCTCTCATTGATTGACGACCAGACCCTAGTCAAGACAATGACTACGAATGGCATCACATGAAAACGATCAAACCGTATGCTCCGTGGCAGGGAGCTTTTTATGAACGGCTGATCAAGTCCATCAAACATGTCCTGTATAAAGCTATGTATGGCTGTCATATGAAAGGAGAAGACTCAAGACGCTCATTGTTGAAACAGAAGGAAACCCAATAGCCGTCCACTAACATATCAAGAAGGACACTTTCAGAAAACGCCAACATTACGCCCAGTTGATTCCATTCAACGTGATATGATCATCACGCACCCATTCGATACAGAAAGTGGAGAAACTCAGGACCCCACTTACTTATCCCCGATAAACTCAACTTACTGAGGACTCGGAAGCAAACCGATGCGGCTCTAAGATCGAGGTACAAAAACTTAGAACGCTTTTGGACATTATGGAGCAAGTACTATTTCAGCAGTCTGCGAGAAAGTCACAAACTTACCATCGACAGTAATCATGGGCGGAATCTATTACCTTACGAAGGATACGGTAATTCTCATATCAGACCCCGTCCTTCTTAGAAACACATGGATGACTGTAATCACAGACGTAAGTATATCACGCAATAACGTGATTCGTGGGGCTGAAGTCAGACATCCAAGCGGTTACAAAATGAGACACCCAGTGCACCTTCTCGTTTCATTAGAACTAGGTGACTCCGATGATAATAGACAGCGCCTTATCTCGAAAACAAAGAGCTCACGTAGAAAACTGCGAGAAAGCAAGTGCAACGAAAGACAAACGCGAGGGCGACACTATAGCAACTCCTACTTCCCACTACAATTTTCGACTAGAAAAAAGATTCACCAGTCACATGAGGAACGACCTCAGCACATCACGTTATCACCACTCACAACTAGCCTACCCCTTATGAGCGTCTTCCAACTTCTACTACCCCTTGCAACTGCATACATTCTGAAACCTGATAGAGCGAAAAGAGCTCTATCGAACAGTATGAAACATTGTGCCAAAACATTCCATTTTCATTACGCAATTTTGAATTGAAAACTGGGTGGAAACATATTCCTACATGCAGAAATATGAAAGAGTTTCAAAAATGGATGGCACCTTGTAGTGCAAAAAAAGCTCTATTGAATGCATACCTGGATTCTCTCTCCAATCTCGATGGTAGGCGAGGAAGAGAAGATATCCAAGGTGAACATTTTTGCGAGTACTGCATTTGTGAGTCTTAAAAACAGCACAAAGTTTAGCGACTTGGACAATAAGTAGTACCATTCTGTAGAGCTGAAAAAGCTCTATCGAAACATATATACATACATTTTTTGGTCTCGATGGCAGACGAGAAAGATGAGGTGCGCAAAAGCCAATTTTTTGCCTTCAACTTACTTCATTTCCAAAACTGATAAATATCAGATAGTAGAAGGAATCGAAAAGCAGATAGTAGCATTTTGCAGAGCAAAAAAAACTCTATCTAAAACATATATAAGCTCGGTTAATGGATGAAGGAAACAATATGTAAAACGGGGTTGAAAAAAACGCGGGCTTATCCCTCAACCCAATAAATATGGTAAACAGAAAAACTCATTTTTCATGGACAATTCCTTTAAAGAGCTTCGAAGATAGTGCGACGCTCTCGATCACTTTGATCAACAAATCCTGTTAAATTGTCGTAGTCTTATGCCGATGGTTCTTTCGATTTTTTGCTGAGCTTCCGACATGGGTGTATGCCATTAGGAAAGTAAATTCTCTTTGCGGCGTTTGGTGTGCCACGCGAACGTGCCAGCTATGCTATCCGTATTGGATGGGTCCTGAAGCGATGACAGTGAATTACGTCGTACTCAACGCGTGATCGCTTCAGGACTCAACCCATACGGCACCCGTAACTCGCACCATCACATAGGACGCGAAACGAGGCCATGCGAATTTTTTGTCCCATTGGCATACACCCCTTCGGAATTGTTACAACATTATTCTTCGGAAAACCTTCGGCGAATTGCTCACCTATAGAAATCAGGCGTAGTAGATTGGCAATTTCGGTCAGCAGGTACCAATCTACAGCTCCTCATTTCTGTAAGACCCCGAAGAAGGCCAATTGCCGAAACGTTAGTTGGAAGAATAACTATTCTAGCAATCTCGGTGGCTCAGCAAAAAGTCTAACAGTTGTTCTACTGAAGATGCTGGGCTAAACAATGTAAAGAGTACTGTAGAGGATGACTCGACAGGCTCTGTTTCCCCAACGCCCATGTGCTTTTTGCCTTTGTAAATATTGCCGGCAGTTCTATCCGTACATTGTCACGCTCCCACTCAAACGAGCACGAAGCCTCAACATGCATCACCCTTATAACCTAGCGATTGAAAGGTGGGCAGATCGGTGTTCTTACATTCTACTATGAACGACTCCGCCTCTTTCAGGATTTCGCCAGTGAGCGTAATGTGGAGGTAGCTACGGTAGACTCCATTCAAGGACGCGAAATATACATAGTCATTCTGCTCACCACGCGAACAGACGTCGATCCCGAGGTTTCCTCTTCCATCGATAACACCTCCGACTCAACGTCGCTATCACATGATGTCGCCTCGGCCTTCATCCTAGGTCATATCCTGACATTACGAGCCCTCCCGCAATACTGTCTGAGTGCGCTAATTTCTGCGAGTGACCTGTTTGCGTTACTAATGATACTGGAAATCAGCTCACTTTGATGTTTATGTGCTTCCCATCCATGAAGCCAACAGCTCGCTGGTAATCTTAACGCGTGTTTTCATCGCCACCTCTTCCAGTGCTCCTGAGTAAACTCCGGAACCCGCGAAAAGAACTAAAGTCATTTCATAGTTTCAGTAATCGACATAATCTCCGTACCGTGGTGTGGCTCTGATAGCTCCCATCGTCCTTCATCGCATTCGCAACATCATACACAATTTGGCTCACTGCTGACTTTTCGTAGCGACCTCTTCGGCCAAGGTGCTGATACCATAACCATGATCAAAGTACGAGGCGTGCAAATTACGATGGTACGAGGAGCTAGCTAGACGTATGTACAGCGTCTCAAACTCGAAGGGTGTTAACCGTGCGTAATGAGAGAAATTTCGGCTATCACACACCGTAAGTCATTCACTGAACACCCTTAGTCGAGATTCAGTCGAGACTCGAGGAAGGAAACATGCTCCATATGAGCATATTCTCGTCCTTCTTGTAACGTGCTAACCTCTCTTTCCAATTCTGCCAGCGCCTCAAACATTCTAGCTTTTTGTTCAGCCAATTGTAGCAGTGAATATCACCTACTCCTCCTACTTCCCACTCATGACTTCGATCACTACTGTTTTCATTTTCAGATCGATCCATATGGAGAGCAGAAGAAGAGTAGTTAATATCACCTACTCCTCCTACTTCGATCATTAGTTGTTTTCATTTTTTGATCGATCCAATATGGAGAGCAGAAGAAGAGAAGTTCCAGATTTCAGACATCTTTGTAGTGAATACAGGCTCACACAGTGAGGTGCCATTTCGAAAAAGTTGACTTCACTTAATAATCGCGAATATTTCGCTTGATTTCTAATTATGAGTGCTTTCAGATAAAAGTGGTTTACTGCGCTCTCTATGCAAACTCAATACGCTCAACGATGTGCGAAGATATATGTCACCCAATACGTTTATCTTTATTTGTGATGTTTTTCATTCTTACGACCATTGATTGTCATTGTGATGATGTCCATAATATTAGGTTGATCGACAAGTTTTAAGAGGGTTGAACTTTTTCCTGTTCTATTTTACAACCCAGCAAACAACGCAAGCTAATAACAATAAAATAACCATCATTAGTTATAACATTGTCCCTTCTAACGGGCAGGTCAGCGATTCCCTTCTACCAGAACGGGAGGACTGGGAGTCAAAGAAGTCACCGATCACTTGTTCAGGGTGGTCATAGTTGACAAACTGTTTTTAGGAAAGCCTTGAAGGGTCGGAACAATTGGTAATCTGAGGGGGCAATATCAGGTAAATAGGGTGGAGCGCAGCCCTTCCAATTTTGCGGAGGAACAACGCCAGGCCTCCCATGGGTAAAGAGACCTGTGCAAAATTGTAGGAGCTAAACTGGAACACGGTTCCACATCACCCTATTCGCCTGATGTTGCCCTCTCAGATTACCACTTGTTCCGGCCCCTCAAGGCTTTCCTAGCAAAAAACTATTCGTCAACTATGACCACCCTGAACAAGTGGTAGATGACTTCTTTGACTCCCAATCTTCCTAGATCTGGGACAAGGGGATCGCTGACCTGCCCGTTAGGTGGGTCAATGTTATAACTAACAATGGTTATTATATTGTTGATTAGGTAGCATTGTTTGCTAAGTTGTTAAATAAAAAAGAAAAATGCTTGAAAAAAATGAAAAATGAAAAAGAAAAAAAGAAAAGAATGTAATGCTATTCTTGTTATTGCTAGTGCTTTATCTCAAATGGCCTGTTATCTCGATAATACGATGCGGTTCTAAGCAAAATTTTGATTTGGGTGATTTCACAAACTCGCCTGAACAGTTTCCTGCTACCACGGGTTTGTTTTTGATGTTAACTGAGCAAGCGTACAATACAGATTTTATTGGAAGTGCAAGACATCTTCTGCTAGTGCTTACCCCGAGTAACGTCGTACATATCTTGACTGCGTGTATCTAGAGGGAGTATCGATGAGCAGAATCAGAATTGGGGAGTTGCAGTATCCGAAACTGGATCTTACCAGAAGGTGCTCCCGGCAGATTCCATGACTCAGATTGAGACTGTCCTTTTGGGCCAGCCAGTCGATATATATGGATGCACTTCACGCGCGATCACCATATATAATGCGTTTATACGATTGTGATTTCGCTTATGCACTTAACCTAACCGCTCGGAGGGCAAGAAGACTAAGTCAAACATATGGAAGTATAAGAAAGTAATGGTTGCATTTTGCAACAGTTGATGTTTAAATTGATAGGATTCTTCCCTGATGCATAATTTAATTGATTTGTATGTGCTATCGCATCTGAGCTGTCACTATTAAGTATGGCCCATAAGTATAGTTGGTGCTGCAGTATCAGGCAATTCTCAATTTGATCTTCAAAAATGCTATGCACGCGGCGGTTTCCGTATACCGTATGTTTCTCGCACAATGTTTCAAAATAACTCAATAACATACTTTTCATGTGTGACCAGATTAAGATGGGGAAAACGTAGAATGTGTAGTAGTAGGAGGCTCCGTGTCTGTGCGTGCACGTGTGAGAAACAGCACAAAGCATGTGCCACAATAAAGCTCTATCAAAAAATAACGATTTCAAGTCGAAAAAAAAACTCCCAAATTTTCCAAAAGGCTAAAAATTCCGGTAAGACTGCTACAGGGAATGTTTGGAACCGTGCATACCAAAAAGAAACATAAATTATCAGTTATAAGGCGTATAAGGCGCCGCGGTCCACGCATTAACAACAGGAACGAGTGCATCACAGTAACTGACGAATTTCTGCCCTACATTCCACTATATGAGCTCTGATAGTGAGAATGTAACGCGTTGCACGTACACATCTTATTCAAACACAGTAGCAGTGCGTGACCGGGTAGTCTCACTTGCTCCGTTGCGTTCGCGAAGTCAGGCAAGCGCTCGGTGCTGGTGGAACCAAGGTGAGCGGTCCAGTGTCTGAATTTCGGCCTAGTTGTTTCTCTGACTTGAGTTATACCGGGTCGCAAGTATGAGCAGGATAAGCAGGATAAGTTGTGGAATGCTTTCAGGCCTTCGATAACGACGGAATTGTCGAGAGGTCAGGCAAAATAAAATTTCCACCTTAACAAACCTGTACGGCAGAAAACAAAAACAGATGAATTTGAAGCTCCAGTCCACTGAGGCGTGTAACACTCTGACTGTGCGGTGAGCGTCGTTACAACATGCACCAAGGTTGGGCTCGATAGAATTTCCTGCTTGATGTGCGCTTCCGATTGATTTCTAGGAAATCTTCTAGTGTTATAGGTTGATCACAATTTCGTGGTCTTGTGCGGTTGTCGCATTCAAAAGTAGAACTGGGATTGTGAGGGACTCGCCATTGAGTAGAACGAGTAAAGGGGTTTTCTCCAGGTTCTTGAAAGAGAGTCTTTTTCTTGTTTCTGAAAAGAGAATGAAAGGCGGTACTGTGAGAGACAACTTCACTTCCAATATACAGTGAAATCCATTACATTTATTAAGCCACTACGCCCGATATTTATCCATCCTCCGTCAGGCTTCGGCTTGTAGACAATTCGTAACAAGAACTTGGTAGTGAATTGCAATTGAGAAAACAATCTCGAAGATGAGCAAAGCCCACACATTTCTCTTGCACCAAATCTGAAATGATGGCAAGGAGCGATACTTATGAGTGTGAACCAGTGCTGGAACTTAAAATACTAAGTAGTCAGAAATCACATGTGACTGTTGTTGTGGAAAGCGAACGGCAGTGAATCGGTTGCATGTCATCAGGAAACATCCAAGGATGTGTGTGAAGAAGTTGATTCCAGTCATGCTCCCCGCCAATCGAGTCATTAATTCAAAGGATGGCCCTGCAATAGAGCCAGCCATCAGTTTAGATGGACTGAATCACTTCCATTTGGAGGACGTTCAATACGCGCAGACTTACCAAAGCTAAGTTTGTCTTCTACTCGGTTCCACTCCAGTGCAATAATTCCCAAAATGTCACAGACACCTATAAATGGAGTTTATCGCAGCAAGTATGCACTGATGTCTTGAGCAGTAAGACCTATGAGTGTTGTACGGCGGTTAGAAAGACCCATGAGAGTTGTACAAAAAAGACAAGTAGAAAATCGGCTGGCATCTGCAGGAACTATACTCGTTCAGCAACCCAGAGTTGAGTGGTGAAAGCAATAAGGCCTCGTTCATCAACTGATTATAGCGTGGCACCACCCACCAATCTATGCGATTGAGATTTACGTCAGTGTCTCGCGTGTGATCTATTTTCTCTACATTCTTCCTCATTGCTAGCTTCTCTCCGTTGGGAATTCATGTTATAGGAAAGGCCAAATAAAGCAAGGGAATCCTCATCTCATGCATTTCATAAGTGCTGATGAACAGATCTAATCTTTTTTTATTCTTTATTCCTGTCACTTGTGCGACCTTTTTTCCTTCCCCTTTGTCATAAGAAGACGAGCACATGACCAATGGACGGAGAAATGACCTTCTCTGTTAGCCATATACTTATGTTGTATTTGCATAAAAGGGCAGCATGCAAAGTTTCACGAGAAAAATTAAGAATCCGACAAGGATGCAGCTCCTTAAAGTGGTGGCCGAGTGGACGGGACTTTAGAGTAAATGTCCCCTCCTCCCCTCCCCACCCGTCGTCCGCTGCTGTCGGAAACGAAGAGTGGGACTTTTTGGCTCCACGGAAAAGTTCACCCGCGCATGCGGCGCGTGCCAGGTGACGTCACAACCACGGCATGACGCGATCACGGGCGATGTCCTGCGCTGCTACCATTACGCTCCAATAAGAGTAAACTTGCTGGCATTTTACTGTTTAACTAGGAACGAGTGCTTTATGCTCCGGCAAGCTTTGTATGTGATTGCTGTGAAATTTGATCACTTTGGTGTGGCGGATCTCTTCAGCCTTTTTGATTCGCTTGAGCCTAAGAATGTGGCAGCTTCATGAGCTTCCGTGCTCCTCCCTCAGTGTGTGCACGTGTGAACACACAGAGTACTTGAAATTTTAAGATGCTGGTAAAGCGAGATCAAGTTACCTTCTTCAAAACGCAACAGCAGTAGCATAGGCCATCGCTCACTGTCGCGCCGCGCGATGGCTGTTACGTCACCCAGCGAGGGCCGTATAAGCGCGGCGGGGGTTTTTTCCTTCCTCCAGACTTTTTAGGCACCTTTCTATTTCCACTATGCGTCTTCGACTGCGGCGGGCTCCGGGGTGGGTATTTACTCTGGAGCCGCATCCCTTTGGCTACCACTTTAAAGAGCTGTATCCTAACCGCCTTCCCTTTTTTCGCGTGAAACTTTACGTGTGGCCCTTTCATGCAAACACAACATAAGCATATGGCTAACAGAGAAAGTCATTTTTCTCCATTGGTCATGTGCTCGTCTACTCATGACGGAGAAGAAGGAAAGTCGTACAAGTGACGTGTGGCAGGAATAAAGGATGAAAAGAAGGATGAAAAGCTAGAAGTTAGATAGGAGCTAAATAGTGCTCTCAGTTGCGATTGCCACGTCGCTAAGGCAATAGTGACGTGGCTATCGCAATGGAGCGAGTTATCGGCTCTATAATGATTTTGAACCTTTTGAGAATATCTGTAGCTTTACTAAAACTCAGTCTCTTGAGGTATTGTGAATAGTTTTCATAATAACACCCTCATCCTAATCTATTGGCTTCTTGTTTCCCTTATGGCTGCGTAGCTCTTTATATGCAAAGTCAGTCTAGCGAACTTTCAAAAAAATTAATAGTTAAAACATCAAATCGAACAACATAAAAAATCGTGTTTGAAAAACTCACGGGAAGGACAAAAAATTAATTCACCCTCCGCTCTGCACATGCTTTTAGACGGAGGTTAAACATAGAAATAACCTCCACCTGTTGTCATTTAAGGGAAGGGAGGCAAGTACGCATCGAACAGAACATAAAATAGATAAATGATAAATTATGAAGACTGATGATGAGCTCGATCGAGTATCAACTTGAATAAGTTGAAGTGCCTCTTTACATATGGTCGTAACCTCCGTCAAATCAATGTTATTAGTGCGGATCTCCGATGCGGGATCTGCGAAATTGGCACTTCTCAATTATCACTCGAAACGTACCACATCTTTGAAAAGAAAGAGGTTATGTCGAAGGCATTCATAGAAAAATGTTCTGTCGATGTGGCGATAACCTCCCACAATTTCTGAATAAATATTCAGTGTGTCTGTGCCCAGTATGCTTCCTGTACTCATCCTTTGCTCATGTGAGACTAACGGCAGGGCGACTAACCTTGGCCGGTCTCGCTGTGAGATACGCCATGTATGGGAATCCTACCCTCAATCCTGATGTATACAAGCGCTTTTTTCTGTCTACATAGTGTCTAGCTAGCATCAGCTTACATACTTGCAGTCGTAGCAATATATGAAGTAGCACAGCGTCAGTGTTTTACATTTTCATTCAATGATCTCATCCGTGCTGTTTCTTGTGAATAGATAACGCACCCACGGCTAATCCAAGAATTTCGGTGGTCCCTCTGTAGATGCTTGTACTGCTTGAGCAAAAAACATTTTCCAGCACATGGATTTACGATGTCTTGCTCAAAGGCACATTCCAGAACTACTGGGTTGTTACAGCTCCTGCCGTAGTCAGGTAGTTCGACCCACAGCTAGTACGCTGTTTTTTTACAAAGGCGTGGATGTCGTTCCTGGAACGTACGGAGCCATAGAGGCAAGCGCAACTCCACCAGGCAGCCCAGGCTCGACCACACCGAAAGCGATTGTTGGCAGTGATGGTGGCAACGCTAGCAGTAACGTAGCAAATGAAGCCTACGATTTATGTGACAGGATAAGATAAGAAAGAGCTTCCAGCAGTGAAGGAACGTTTACATGGGTAAACATGCGATATCGCAGAGTTCTCTATGATACCATTCAGCGGAAACTGATTCAAAGCCTCATTTTCACGCGGTAATCTCGTACAAACCCACAAGTAAGAGGGACTTATTTTTGCCATTTTTTGTAGCTTCTTTCGAACTTTCCTTGTCGGCGTATTCCCCAGCAGCTCTAATTTCACAATTCAGCGCTATAACCCACTCGAAGAAATCCCAGAGTGTGTCTTTAAATGGTCATAATCACTGAAAATTGACAGCAACCGTAATGTACTCGGACATGTCCCAAAAACTATGTTAGCGATGCAATAAAAAGTGTTTCAAATCACTTCCTGGAGACTCTGTTCTCGTACAACCGACCCTGTGAAGTGGTCAGTAGGTATACAGCTTATTTCGTCCTGTTCTGATATCAATTGTAAGGAAACTTAAAAACCGTTCAACTAATCTACACTTCCAACATTGGTGGTTTTCTGTACAAACATGACACGCAAGGACGGCCATTTCACCAATAATCATTACAGTCTGAGTATCAGATGCTCAAAAAAAGCAGCTGTTACTTCCATGTTAATAGCAACGATATATTTCGGCTGCTGAACTGTCTCATCTTCCCAAGTGTTCAGCTCTTATGGAGGTACCGTTTCGGCCAACCCGCTGCCGTGCGTATCACGTTGCAGTACTGTGCGAATGCACCTTATGCTTTCGTACAGTACTGTAACTCAGTACTGCTTATCTATTGGATTGCATACACCAAAGGCTTATTGCACACTACTACCGTATGATGTTCACATTACTTTGCAAGGAGCAAATCACGAGTTGCTGTGGATTCAAACTATCTTGCTATATTACTACAAACGAGAGCAGAGCACACAGGCTGGTTTTAGCGAAACACTATCGGGTAACATTGGTTACATTGAAATGTACCGGGAGCAGTCATGATCATGCACCTCCTCTGCAATCAAATGATGTGCATTGTTGCACTTCCTCTTCTTCAGGGATTTCCCAATGAATGGGAATTTTTGACATCCATCGGGAAAGAATCCAAACATTTCAAAACAATAATAATGTCTTTTGACTAAATATACGACATGACTGAGACAACCATAGAGAGCAGCAGTTTCGTAGTTTTTGTTTTAGTTACGCTGCTCACAAAATAGTCATTGAAAAATAATAGCCTGGTAGCCTGGATGTGCAGCGTGTGAAACTTCGTTGTTTTTTTCAAGTTTTAGGTGGAAGTTCACTCAAATTAGAATAAATAACAAAGCTCTAATTTGTGTATTATATTATGTAATATACCTTGTACATTGATGTTGTGTTGAGAGCCCACCCCCACCCGTTGGTTAGTTGTTGAAGATCGATGGAAGCACTGTGGAAAGGAAAATATAAGAAGGCGCTCACCCACAAAAATAATCACTGGGGAAGAACTAGGTAATACCCTCGATCCATAACATGATCACAGTGAGCCGTCCTTTATTAATACATGATCACTATCATAACGAGTATCATCAATATAGTCACATAGCGTCTTAGAATATTGGGTGAGGGTATATCGAGTCGCTTGGTCAATTTCTGCCCACAAAATCTGTGGAAGAGTACGCCACGCACAAATTTGGGGCAAGAGCGGTTACACATTACAAAATAAAACAGTCCCAGACCAGAAGAAGGTGTTGAGCACGTCGCATACTGTTACACGTTCAAATGTGTTGACGCGATTTCTTTGATCCAGCCTTCTATTTCGTATTTCATAAAATTGCTTAAGAAGGAATCTATGACGATTCGAAGTGTGGCAATTTGATTTTTAGTCGGATTTTCTCCAGTTGATTTCTATACCATACTACCTGACCTACCAGAAAACTTATGACCTTACTAGGTTACATGGAAGGAGCATAAAAAGTTAAAATTTTACTTTGAGGCAGTGATAGGAGTAATTCGGACTGAATATGGAGGGATCATTAAATATGAAGGTCGAGGTGCTCAATAGTACGGAAGTTTAGGAATAACAGAATAAAACGGTCGAAAAACCCTAGAATCAGATCTTCTTCCGTCGTTCACTATAAAAAAAAAGGGGGGGAGGTCTTGGCGAAGAAAGGGGCGGGCTGCCATGAAACAAGTGGTAGCTGTCGGAGAAGACGGCTCTTATGAAGACCGGAAACACTATTTCTCATCGGAAATTTCGCAACACATAGTTTTTCCAGGCCCCTAGCTTTCATTTTCGTGACACACTTGAGGAGTTCCCATTACTCACATTGCTCCTATCGCTCTCTCTAAAAAATCCCACTGTATACAGTCCAGTGCACTATGAAAATTTAAATTCTTCGTTCTTTGGCCACTCTTATGCTGTGTTTGTTAACTTTCAGTTCTATAGACTCTAATTTTTTTAATGGATCGCGTCATGAAGGTAGAAAGCGTGAAATCACCGGAGACTGGTAAAATGAGGAAGCCTTTTTGGGGTTATAAATTTACGAAATGCCCTTCATGACAATGCTCAGCCCCAGATGGTAGCGTGTGGTTCTCATTTCAGGTACTTTCCGTCCTAACTTAAAGAGACTGTCCACAGTCGCTCACATCAGTTAGTAGGGAAAAGTGACTGCAAGTGACTATATTGATGATACTCGATATGATATTGATCATGTATTAATCAGGGATGGCTCACTGTGATCTTGTTATGGATCGAGGGTGTTATCTAGTTCTTCCCCAGTGACTGTTTTTGTGAGAGGGGGCCTCCCATCTTATATTTTCCTTTCCACAGCGCTTCAGTGCTTCCATTGAACGGTATAGTACTTTAATAACTAACCAATGGGGTGAGGGTGAGCTCTCAATGCAACATCAATGTACAAGGTATATTACATAATACAACGTGACCGGGCGTCGTTTACCATACTAACAAAGTATGCACACAGAATGCTTCGACATCAAAAACAAATCCACAGCAGTTGCGAGATCCAAGACGAGATTCTTTTATTTAACTCATCCGGTTTTGGATCTTTGACTGTAATCTTTTCAATTTATATTTATTTATAAATTATGAAATTCATTATTACCTGTAATCATGAAAATATGGAAGAAGGAGGACCTTATGTTTGCCGATTTCGCCGTGAAGATCACGTATAGAATAAGCACGTAGTATATGATTGCAATTATAGACAAAACCAACTGGGCATCGACTACTGGACCTTCCAACTTCACCATTCAGAAGTGCACTGCAAAACACAACGTAAAATTAGTACCAATGTCGAACGCGCAGCTGACTTCTGCGAGGAATCACTTCGTTGTCGACGAAAGCTAAACTGCAGTCGTAGACGCCAATAGCTTCAATGTTCTAGGAGGAAAAATGGTCACTATAGAACATTAGGAGTCTGAGAAGGAAGGGACACCTGGCTGCTGAATAAGGAGTCGCGACAGCATGTAGACCCTTCCTTGCACTAGCTTTCGACAATCAAGCACACCATGTACTGTGCATGCCTATATTATATCACAGATTCACGTGAACCTGCGCGATGAGCAAGAAGGGAAATGTCCGTCATAAAAGTGGCCAGGAGAACGTGAACATATTAAGATAGTGCACAAGTCCCGCAACACTTTGAAAACTGATTTTGGTTTCATTACTCTCGAGCTTCACCAAGTATTTAAGGAATTGTGCACGGAAAAATGAGTTTCTCTGTTACCCATATATTTGTGTTGCATTTGTATAAATGAGCGCATGCAAAGTTTCACGCGAAATAGTGACAAGTCTACGCTAATACGCAGTGCCGCGAAGTGTTGGCTGAAGGAGCGTGGCCTCAGAGTAAATGCCGGCCGCTGTCGGAGAGGGGGAGTGGTGCTGTCCATGTTACTTTCTGCTCCCACTATGCGTCTGCGGCTGCGGCAGACGATAAGGCGGGCATTGACTCTGAAGTCACGCCCCTTGGACTCAACTTTGAGTCCCTGTTCTTAACCGGATTCCCACTTTTTCGCGTGAAAAGTTGCATGCGGCCCATACTGGACAAATACAACATAAATATGTGGGTAACAGAGAAACTCATTTTTCCGTGCACGATTCCTTAAAGGCAGCTTTCGGGGAAATTCGGACGAGAAGTATAAGAAGTAGTGAATATGAAAGCCAAGATGCCTAGTAACAAGAAAGTGGAGGAAAAACGAATGGAAGTGGCCAAAAACCCAAGAAATAGAACCCCTTCCCACCATTGGTTCTGGGCGCGGACGACCTTTCCGTCAAGACGCGTGTAGTCCGCATAGGTTTTCCACTGGCATTACCAAGACGTAAGCATGAAGGGATGTTCGGAAATGCGACAGCATCTATTTTCATGTGGTCAGTTTCAAGCTAAAAGTGAGAAAGCGCGCTCGATACATTCAATCCTGCCGATCTCCTTGACCAACCGCACCGTGACCAACCCCTAATCACGTCGCCTGGAGGCGGGCTGCCCTTGTCCAAGGCGGCTTGCCCTGACGAGGCCGCCTCCGCCACAGCTCAAGGGGGCGCCTTTTGCGGGGGATTTCGCCATACATCGGCCTTTCAGCCCCGTAATTTTTCAGTGCATGCCTTCTTTTAGCGTTCCCTGTCACCCATATTATCGCGAACACTGTCTTTAAGCTTACATACTGAGTTAGAACATGCTCCATTGATTTATCAGATATGTATATGTGGTGATCTTTCCACGTTATAGCAGGAATCGACGCAAATTCGAAATCCAACTTAAACTCATAATTTGTCACAAGATACTTCGTATGCCTAGTTGAGGAAACAGCTGATATTTGTACCTCACTATTAACACTGTCTATTGTCCTAGTTTTGCTGCACCATTAGTTTTGTATCAGAAGACACATACCCTATTCCCCGCCTGTTCAGACTGAATCCACTCTTACTGACGAGAGTATTAGTGGAGACTCGATAGCGAATTCGAAGGTTGCCACGTGATATGTAACAGCAACACTTACTGCACATATACGACAATTGCCAAACTCTCAGCTGATCTTGGCTTTCAGAAACTGCAAGCAGCTTGGGAATCTTGTAAGTTGTATAAGTATAATTGTGAATCTTTGTTGTGCTGGTCTTGATTGGCAAAGGACTTGCAAGAAATTACAATTAAAAATGATAGCAGGGTACTCTAGTAAGAAAGAATAGCTCCGGTGATAGAGAGTCGTATGACCGTGTGACAAAGCTGGATTAAGAGCTGTTCGCTATAATGAATTATCACAATAGAGTCTACCATAATCGAATTGTTGTAAAACTTATCGTAGACACCTATAAAAGGACGAAGGCAAATAGTGCTTCACAGCCTTTTACATCATATGTTTATCTTTTAATTATGCCTTTAAGAACAGTTGTATAAATGTTTAATGACCCAAGTTTGAGGTACCACTGAATTACATGTAAAAGTGCATATAGTGCATCGGCCACTCTGAACCACGGTTACAAGTTCAGCAGCAGAGACAGCAGTCCAGCCTCAAGTGGCAGCAACTACGCGACAACGCACACGTGAAGTTAGTTCGCAGCACAGCCAAACTTCTTCTTTTCGCTTCTTACACAGTGCCAATCTACTATCGCTTGGAGGCTGCTCTTCTGACCATCTCTTGACGACGGCTTACCTAAGTCCTTTCACCCTGCACACTTTGCACCTGTTGTCATCCTTCGTAGCTGACACTGAGCACAACGATGTTGCTCTTCTCATCAACCGTCAGGGGATCATTACAAAAGCCAGTTCTCGACTTTCACTCGTTCCGCGTGATTTCGATGGACTTCTGGAAACTACAGTCGAACTATCTACAAATGACACCCAGCGGCGAGAGTACATCACGGATCTTCAGCGAAAGAAAGCATGAATAGCTAGTAGTCCTCTCTTCAAGGGTTCTCACGCCATCCTTGCAGGACACATCCATGCCAAGCGTCCCGATTCCTTGCCACTTGCCGCCATCTCTGACCAGAGATCTTCTTCAGTAGATCGCTCCATCTGATTGGTGGTCTTCCCAGCGGTGTCGTCACTACACGAGGATGCAGTCGGTCACACAGCATGTCCATCGGTTATTTCTGAAGCGAGCAACATGGTCGGCCCACCGCTTCTTCAAAACATAGATGGTTTCGATCACGTCTCTAACACAGGTTTGCCCTCAGATCTCGCGACTGGGAATCTTTTGCATAATCGACACACCACACATAGTCCGTTCTAGCCCTTTGCGTCACTGCCAGCCTGCCCTACTCAGCTCGAGTTATATTCCATGCCTCGCATCCGTAGACTGATGCTGGAAGGACATGGGTATCGAAAGGTTAGGAAAGTAAAAGTGCCACATGACTGGATGCCTGTCTTGGTGCTGCCTTCCTTATATGAAGCTCGATAAGTGCAGTATTTCAATCCAACGAATAGAGCACGCCTGTTGTATAAATGGTTCCTGCAGTTTTGCATCCCACATGCGCAGTGTGTTACAGGAAAGTTACATTCATGGGGATTTCAAAAACATACCTGCTAGGATTAGTTGGCTGTGCTGAGTTCGGTCCATATAACGATCACCCTAGAACGTTAATCGTTATTGAAGAGGAACTCATGTTGCACCGATTTAAACATAATGGAAACAGTACAAGGTGATTCATAAGAGATTCATAAGGTGCCAGCATGAAAAGAAATATATCCGGAATTGATGGTTGGTGCCAGCCTGTTTCCCTCTCGGAAATGCGCATTCAGATGGGCTCCAGCTCACTGCCATAGTTTTGAATACACCAACCCAAGTACAAGTACAAGCCAGGCAGTAAAAGAGCCCCATTACTGGACGCCTGTTGGTGCTGCTCCCTTATATGAAGCTCGATACGTGCAGTACTGCAATCCAACAAATACAGCGCGCCTGCTGGATAAATGACTCCTGCAGTTTTAACATCCCACATGCGCAGTGTGTTACAGGAGAGTTACACTCGTAGGGATTTCAAAAATATACCTTCTAGGATTGACTGCCTGTGCTGGACAAGGTTCACGGAACGATCACCCTTGGACGTTAATCACTACTGAAGAGGCGCTCATGTCGCACTGATTTAAAGATAATTGAGCCCATAACAGTACAAGGTGATTCATATGAGATTCATAAGGTGCCAGCATGAAAAGAAATATATCCGGAATTGATGGTTGGTGCCAGCCTGTTTCCCTCTCAAAAGTTCACATTGAAATGGGCTTCAGCCCACTACCATAGTTTTGAATACACCAACCCAAGTACATTGATAGTGATATTGTCATCAAAGGCAGAAATGTGTTTGTCAAATGCGACCAGTTGAAACTAAAAAGGGGCATATGAATGCACGGAACAAAAGACATTAACCTTTATATATCTTCACTTGTGACTTTCAAATTCTCTGCCCTCCTGGCACAATCATGAAGATGCTCAACGAGCGTCCTTCTACCGTCGAAGGATACGGTAGCTCTCATATCAGACCCTGTCCTTCCAAAAAACACATGAAAGATTGGAAAAATCCCAGACGTAAAAATATCACGCAATAAGGTGATTTGTGAAGCCGAAGGTAGACTGCCGAGTAGTCACAAAATCAGACGCCCCTGTAAACCTTCTCCCCTTCTCCATTAGAACTAGGCGACTCCGATGATAATGGACATACGTCAAATCCCGAAAACAAGGAAGCTCACGTAGAAAACCAGAGAAAGCAAGTACAACGGAAGACAAACGCAAGGGCGACACTATCGCAACTCTCACTTCCCACTACAATTTTCGACCAAGAAAAAGGTTCTCTACGACGACCAGTCACATGAGGAATGACTTCAGCACATCACCTCATCACCACTCATGACTAGTCTACTCCTTATGAGGGTCTTTCAACCTCGATTACCCCTTGCAACTGCACACATGCCAAACCCGTATAGAGCCCTTATGAAGTGCACAGAAGAGGGAATCGAACTCAACTCCACAAACGTACAAAGATATGAATTATGCATCGAAGATCAGTGTTTCATCAGAGAGAACCCATCATCGTTCGGAAAGTTGGGTTTCGATCCAGAGATCACCCTACATCAACATACTATGAGATGGAAGGTCACGGATGGGAAGGAAGTGCTTATTGCTGAAAAAAAGATGTGGTGCAGCCCCAGTTTGCAAAAGTTCCTTGTTGGCTATGCACTACCAACATTTTCAATCTACACTGCTTCCCAAAAACAACAATAATAGCAGCGACAGTGGGTTTCTACACAATAACGACATTTCTTAATCTGGCATACCAAACACTTTTGATGATCACACATCCCTGTCGCATAGTCATCCGAATTCTTCGCTGGTACCTCCAGGAACTTCTTTCACTTTTCTAATGCTTAAGAAAACAATTGAAAGAGGGTAAAATGAAAGTCCCAGGAAGGAAAAGAGCGCAGTACGATGTTAGTCCAATCCTAAACTCGTCTATCATTACCCTCGCATTTGTAGGAGTACTTTGTCGCATAGAAGCATGTCAAGATATTAATGTCTTACACTTTCGCACATTTTACGAAATCTTGTAGGATTTCATCTAAAGGAGCATAAGTCTGAAAAATTAAGCTCAATGAAATTCTCAAATTGAATAGCTTCAATCAGGAGGCATGCATTCGTCTAGTAAGCAACGATACTGTCTGAAAGAGTTACGCTTCATATGAAAAGGTCTTTATCTAAATTGCATCAAGCTACGAAACAACGGGTCACAGATTCCAAAAAATGCGCACATTCAGGATCATGTATGAACAAGAAGTGCGAAAACATCCATTATACGACAAAAATCCCAAACTCCGTGAAGGAAACGTCTTTTCCGGAAAACCTATTATATCGAAAGCTGTGAAGGCCCAGGATGCGGCTGCTTTTCTCTTGAGCCGTGGATGCTTGTTTTATCGCATATTCAAGGTACCCATCGATCGCGAAATTTACGAATTGTTCAAGTGTCCTCACTGGGAAGAAGTGATCAAAATACAAACGACCATTAAATCCCAAAAAGCATAAGAAAAACCTTTGCCTTTATAAGACCAACAGTACCACAAAATATTGGAAATATGCGAATTCCCTTTCACTTCCGCCACATCCGCTGTTGTCAGCCACCCTTGTCTCAGACGGGAGGAAACTAGCAGTATGGAATCGAAAATCAAATACAAACCTACTTTGCGATCAAGAAAAGCGGCCAAGCATCTACACTGCGCAGTTCAAGATAATTGCGAATGTCAACCAGCTGAAAACAAAATCAATTGTGCATGCAACAATCCGATCATCGCAAGCCTTTTCCATGAAGAGGTAGGAAACCGTTTACCGCTGGAGCACCCTTGGATTATCCTGAAAAGAGACCGACTGTAAGGCCTCTTCAGGTCGTGCCGTTATACCCTCACCTGTCAAGGCCGATCTCATTGTTCAGATGGATGACCAGTTTGACCAGAGCGAAATAATAATCTAAATGCCGATTGTAATATATCAAATACCATCGCAACAGGGTGTTACGACTGCCCTCGGGGAGCTGGTTGTGGAATCGAGGAAGCAGGAACTTCCGCACCCTGCTGGCGTGCGACTGGACATGCCGGCGAAACCCTGGTCAACGCCGTCATGCACGACGGAAAGCTTGGTCAGTCCCCGGCGCCCCTAGTGATGAGAGGACTGATCCTCTAGATTCTTTTAGATTAGGCATTTCATCTCATTTGTGAGGTAGGCATAAATGCCGTTGTAGTATATTGTGTTCGTGTTGTGTACGAGTATATAACCCAAGCGTATTTGGTGCATATTCATGTGGGGACCAATTAATACGTTACACATGTATCGATAATTATTTATCGATGGACCAGGTGTCGGTTATAACATCAGAATTTTGGAGGTCAACGCGCTAGGTCCGTCTTTGGAGTTGAGTGGGATACACCGACACCAAGCGCAGTGTACGAGGCGCAGTTGGTGGGCCGAGAGGTCGTAGTGCAGTAGAAGTCGTAAGTCTTTGGCATCCAGGGGAGGACCGTCCCTCATCTCGTGGCAGGCTGAGCATTAGCAATCCCCTGGCATTTCCTCTCGGCACACGATGCAACCGCTTCCGCACCGCATGCCACGCCCCCTAGGCCGGCTTGCGTCACGATACTCCCTGTAATGCATGCGTATTCATCAAAGGCATTGTAACAGAAAGGCTAAACTGAATTTCACAGTAACCGATCTTGTGGGTAGTGCATGTACGTCTCTGTATCTCTAGCCGCTAATCCATGCATATACAGGGCGTGCCAGAGAAATGAAGTAATTTTTCTTCTCCACTTTCAATCCACTTTAGTAGATCTTCAAAAAATTCTGACCAAGTATTTCCATCCCCAAAGTAACGAGCAGACCTCACTCTATTGCTATTCTCCGTAACAGCCTTCTGCACGAGCACGAACGGGAGCTTGTTCCGCGTGAACAAGATGTATCACCTCAACTGGGCAAAATCCGAAATTTCGTCGCCCTCGTTTACAACCTTGCTAAGATCCGTTCATTCTGGGTACCTAAGGGGGCTCATACTGGGTGGTGTTCTTCAACATTCCGTATTTACTGGGTTCCCAGCGCCCTTCGTTTCCAAGAACCGGAACGTGCCGTTACCACTGAAACCCCTCCAGGTGCAGGTTTAAGACATGAAAAATGATACTTCGGATCGTAGCAGTGTTGCCCGAGCAACAAGGGTTCTGTGACTTCCATGAACCGGAAGGAAAATCCTTGGGAAACTTTCCACAAAAGGCCTACCACGGAACCTGGCTCCACTGTTTTAAGCGAACCTTGATACCGAAGGTGCTCTGAAACCCGACTGAGCCGACTGAAGGCTCATTATTGTCATAGAGGTGGAAGTAGTGAGTTTCAGCTTGCTCATATTTCTAGATGAGCTTACGGGAATATTTTGCACTAATACTTTCATCTCTTTCATGTCCTTATGTTTTGTATACTTGGAGGAACTGAGCCGTGAGTAGAGTTATTTACTTTATTTTTTTTGGCACCCCCTTTATACATATTATACGCACCCCCCAAAAAATGTATATATATGCTATTCGGTGTGAACGCACATGGAGTATGTGACAACTAGTAATGCTAGAGTCAAGTTTCAAATTGTCTATACTGCACAGCGCTACAACTATGAAGAGAGCTCTGAGGCGCATTTAATGTGATCTAAAAGCAGTGCCTTCAGACAGTCCAAGTGGAAACCGTAGGTAGTTCTCTCGAGACATCCCAAGATTGTGTTAACATTTGATAACCTGACCATTACCGAAGATGGATTAGCGGCTAGAGATACAGAGACATATATGCATTACCCACAAGATCGGTTACTGTGAAATTCAGTTTAGCCTTTCGGTTACAATGCTTTTGGAGAATATCCGCCTATGCTCAGCCTGCCACGAAATGAAGGACGGTATTCTCCTGGATGCCCCAGATTTACGACTTCTACTGCACTACGACCTCTCGGTCCACCAACTGCGCCTCGTACACTGCGCTTGGTGTCGGTGTATCCCACTTAACTCCAAAAACGGACCTAGCGGGTTGAACTCCAAAACTCTGATGTTATAACCGACACCTGGTCCATCGATAAATAGTTATCGATACATGTGTAACGTATTGATTGGTTCCCACATAATATGCACCAAATACGCTTGAGTTATATACTCGTACACAACACGAACACAATATATTAGGTTGTCCCAAAGTCTTATGGGATTTTTCCAAAAAAATCAATAACTTTTGTTTTCTTCGAGGCATGTCCAGGCGGTTCAGGAATATGGTAGAACGCTCTCTAAGCTTTCTAGTAAAATATATAGTGACCCACCAAATTCCGTGGAGAGAGCTAAGTCGTAGTCGATGCCCACCCAACACGCGGTGTCATCTTCTATGGGTTGTTTTGCGGCACCAAAACGACGAAAGCTTGCCACTCCATCAACACTGCATTGGGCAAGGGATGTGTGAGCTACAAGACCGTGCGTCGCTGGTTCATCAGCTTCAGCAACGGCGAGATTGACATGCAAGACAAGCCACGCACGGGACGCCCACACGCATCCGACGACGAGACGCTGCTCTCCACCGTTCGCGCCGATCCTGAAACCACCATACGCGAGCTGGCGGAGAGGAATGGACAAGCACCCACAACTGTAAATCGTCGCGTCCACGAGCCCGGTTATCGGAAGGTGCTGTCGCGATGGACCTCATGCCCTGAATGCTCACGAAAGTGCCCGTGTGAGCATCTGTCAATCGCTGCTGCTCTGCCCGCATCGCCACGACCTTCTCCTCTATCTGGCTATGGGGGATGAGAGTTGAGACATGTACGATACCAACGCACCCCGCGCCTTTTGGCTACCACGTGACGCCGAGCCACCAACGCAGCCCATGTCCGACCTCCATCCAAAGAAGATTCTACTCTGCTGCTTCTGGACGCAGAAGGGATGCTTTTGCAAGAGATGCTGGCACAAGGCGAGACAGTACCCTCTTCCGTATACACCCACCAGCTAAAGCAAATCGCCGTCGCTATGCGAGAAAAGCGCCTGAGAAGGTCCGCGGTCACCCTCCTTCATGACAACGCACACCCATATGTCGCGGAGTGTACCCAGGCCAAGCTATGTGGGATGTGCTGCCCCACCCGCCATACTCTCCAGACATTGCCCCTTCTGACTATCACCTTGCCCATCCTCTTGAATCCTTCCTGGCCAAGAGAAAATTCGTTGACTATGACATGCTTGCAAAGGCGATCGCTGACTTCTTCGACTCTCAGAACCCAGAGTTCTGGGAGGAGGCAATCAAGGATTTATCTATGAGGGGGCAGAGTGTTGTTGATAACAATGATGAATACATTGTTGTCTGATTGTTGTTTGTTGGAAGAAAAAATAATGAGAAGTGAAGATCGGAAAAATCCTACAAGACTTTTGGGACAACCTAATACTACAACGGCATTTATGCCTAAATCACAAATGAGATGAAATGCCTAATCCTATACATATATATAAAGCAGAAGTTTGGTGTGTTTGTGTGTGTGTGCGTGTGTGTGTGTGTCCGTCCGTCTGTTACATGCACTCTCAGTTCGACCAGATGTTTGTCGTGTTTGTGTCATCTGTTTGTCACGTTGCACTTTCAGTTCAAACATGGAGAGGTTGGGCAAGTAAGGAGTGTGTAGGGGTTGACTAAAGTGCACGAGGATCATAACACGAAGATCATAAGAACTAAGCCTAGCCCCGCCCACCGTGAGCGGGGCTTGCGCAGAAACCGTACTCTATTTATAAACCAGAAGTTTGGTGTGTTTGTCTGTGTGTGTGCGTGTGTGTGTGTGTCTGTCTGTCTGTCCGCACACCGCACAATGCATTCTTAACTGATCTGCAGCCTGGAGAGGTCGGGCAAGTTGCAATCGGGTAGGGGCTGACCCAAGCGTACAGAGCACATAAAAACTGAGAATAGCTCTGCCCACTGTGGACGGGGCTTGCGCGGAAACTGCCTGTGTTCGAATTCAAGTCCACGCTCAGTTACCAAAAATCAGGCAAGCTAGGAATGGGCCTGTAGAGGTCGGGCAAGTTAGGGATGGGTTCGGGTAAGCCAAAATACGGGGCACATGATAGGCAATTTAGGAATGGAATCAAAACCATCCTATTCCTATCATCATCATACTCTATATATCAAGCAGAAGTTTGGTGTGTTTGTTTGTCTGTCTGTCTGTGTGTGTGTTTGTCTGTCCGCTCACCGCATAATTTCTATCTCGCGTCGCAGCAAAGCTGGGACCCTGAATTTTTAAGATAATATAGGGGTGGAAAGGGGACATTAATGATGAAGGAACGGAAGTGATAGCAACTGATAAGGGCTGATAAGGAGCCTCGAAAGGCGAATGGTGGGAAATTCATATCTCGCGTCGCAGCAAAGCTGGGATCCTGAATTTCTAAGGTAATGTAGGGGTGGTAAGGGGACATCAATGGTGAGGGAACGGATGTGATAGCAACTGATAAGGGCTGATAAGGAGCCTCGAAAGGCGAATGGCAGCCGTGTTGTGATGGGCCGGTAAGGAAAGGAGGCATTACCTAGGGATACACCGAGGGTACCCATGTCACCCCACAGTCCAACGTCAACCATTTACACCCTGTCTGCACCACATACACCCCTATCTCATTGTTATGGGGTGTGTTGCAAGTGTTCCAATTCCTAGAGGTCGGCGCCGAACTGGGTCACCGCCCTTCGCGAGTTGTCCGAATGGTGGCGTGGCCTTCCGTCTGGGCTCTCCCAGATTTGCCTAAGCCTTTTTAGGGGAGGAGCTTTGGCAGCGTGTTTCACCTGTCTTTACCTGTTTGCAATCCGCCGCGCAACCTGACCTGACCTCACCAATCGGGACACTTGCACTCCACCCCATTGTTATATGTCTCAACTGAACTGCTGTCTGGAAAGGTCGGGCATGTGAGAATTGGGTAGATGCTGACCTAAGCGCACAGAGCACATAAGAATTAAGCCTAGCTCCGCCCACTGTGAGCGGGGCTTGCGCGGAAACTGCCGGTGTTCAAATTTAAGTGCACGCTCAGGTTCCAAAAATCAGGCAGGCTAGGAATGGACCTGTAGAGGTCGGGCAAGTTAGGGATGGGTTGGGGTAAGCCAAAATGTACGGAGCACATGAGAGGCAAGCTAAAACCAGAAGTTTGGTGTGTTTGTGTGTGTGTGTGCATGTGTCCGTTTTTTGTCACATAATCTACTCTCAACTCAATTGCAACGTGGAAAGGTCGGGCAAATTGGGGATGGGTAGGGGTAGACCAAAGTGTGCGGAGCCCATTAAGGACTAAGCCTAGCTCCGCCCACCGTGAGCGGGACTCGCGCAGAAATGGTTGAAAAAATCGGCTAAATCAAGAGTGGGCCTGTAGGGATCGGGCAAGTTAAGACTCGGTAGGGCCTCATCTCAACTGTATCCTGGAGGGTCGCGCGAGTTAGGAGTGGGGAGGGGCTGACCTAAGCGTACAGAGCATATAAGAACTAAGCCTAGCCCCGCCCACCATGGGCGGGTCTTGCGCCGAAATCGATGAATAAACGAATTTAGGTCCTCGCTCAGATGTTGGAAATCGGGCAAGTTAGGAAAGAGTCTGTTGAAGTCGCGCATGTAAGGACTGGGGAGGGACTGACCAAAGTAAAGGGAACACACAGCAAGCAAATAAGGCACGGGCCTATGGAGGTCGGGCAGGTTAGGATTGGGTAGGGGTCATGTGTACGGAGCATATAAGTTTTAAGCTTAGCTCCGCCCACCATGGGCTGGGCTCGCGCCGAAATCGATGAATAAACGAATTCAGGTCTTCGCTCAAGTGCAGAAAATCGGGCAAGTTAGGAAAGGGTTGTTGAAGTCGTGTGTGTAAGGACTGGATAGGGACAGACCAAAATGTAGGGAGCACACAAGAAGCAAATTAGGAACGGGCCTGTAGAGGTAGGGCAAGTTAGGATAGCGTAAAAACATAAGTGTACGGAACACATAAGTTCTAAGCCTAGCTCCGCCCACCATGGGCTGGGCTTGCGCCGAAATCGATGTGCACAAATTTAAGTCCTCGCCTGTGTGCCAAAAATCGGGAAGGTCAGGAATGGGACTGCTGAGGTCGTGCGAGTAAGGACTGGGTAGGAACAGACGAAAATGTAGGGAGCAACAAGAAGCAAGTTAGGAACGGGCCTGTAGAGGTTGGGCAAGTTAGGTTAGCGTAGGGCAAACACAAGTGTACGGAGCACATGAATTCTAAGCCTACCTCCGCCCACCATGGTCTGGGCTTGCGCCGAAATCGATGAATAAACGAATTTAGGTCCTCGCTTAAGTGCTGAAAATCGGGCAAGTTAGGAAAGGGTCTGTTGAATCGCACATGTAAGGACTGGGGAGGGACTGACCAAAGTGAAGGGAGCACACAAGAAGCAAATTAGGAACGGGCCTGTAGAGGTAGGGCAAGTTAGGATAGCGTAAAAACATAAGTGTACGGAACACATAAGTTCTAAGCCTAGCTCCGCCCACCATGGGCTGGGCTTGCGCCGAAATCGATGTGCACAAATTTAAGTCCTCGCCTGTGTGCCAAAAATCGGGAAGGTTAGGAATGGGACTGCTGAGGTCGTGCGAGTAAGGACTGGGTAGGAACAGACGAAAGTGTAGGGAGCAACAAGAAGCAAGTTAGGAACGGGCCTGTAGAGGTAGGGCAAGTTAGGATAGCACAGGGCAAACACAAGTGTACGGAGCACATGAATTCTAAGCCTACCTCCGCCCGCCATGGGCTGGGCTCGCGCCGAAATCGATGAATAAACGAATCCAGGTCTTCGCTCAAGTGCTGAAAATCGGGCAAGTTAGGAAAGGGTCTGTTGAATCGCACATGTAAGGACTGGGGAGGGACTGACCAAAGTGAAGGATGCACACAACAAGCAAATAAGGCACGGGCCTGTGGAGGTCGGGCAGGTTAGGATTGGGTAGGGGTCACGTGTACGGAGCATATAAGTTTTAAGCTTAGCTCCGCTCACCATGGGCGGGGCCTGCGCCGAAACCGATGGGTACTCAAATTTATAAACCCTCGCTTGGGTTCCGAAAATCGGGAAGATCAGGAATGGGACTGCTCAGGTCGTGCGAGAACGAACTGGATAGGGACAGACCAAAATGTAGGGAGCACACAAGAAGCAAATTAGGTATGGAGGTCGGGCAGGTTAGGATTGAGTAGGAGTCAACCCACCAAACTTATGTACTCTGTACACGTCAACCCCCTGTGTATAGAGTACATAAGTTCTAAGCCTAGCCCGGCTATAATTGCAATATTGGTACCACACTCACAAAGTGTCTGTTTGTTCTCGGTTACCATTGGGGAGTGGTGTGTTATTATCAGGTGTATCTCTCGGCAATCAGTTAAGGTCAATGTTTCTTATAGAACTGATACATGCACGTCCTCTCCAAACTTTTAATCCTCAAAAGTCAATTACTACGGAGCGCCTCAGCGCTCACGATGAGACACCTCCAACTGTTGCCGCTCCTTTTAGAGTGGCCGCCCCTCTGCGATTGTGCCTTACACACTTGGATCAACGATGGGAAGGGGGTCTTCTTACTTGGATTTTTTGACCGTTTCGATATATCTTCCTTACTTTGGTACTACTAAGTGCTTCAATTCTATTTTTGTGTTCGTATCGAATCCTGCCTTTCTTTTAAGGGGTTTTGCCTTCAGTGGGGAAGAGGTTACAGATGGGTGTGGTGTCTCTTATTTCAACCAAAGCCGATGATCGTTGGAGGTTTGCTCACAATATATAGAAGCCGCATATTATCCGTTCCCTGCTGCTATGTGCGCTCTCTATACACAGGGCCCATTCCTGCTGCAATGCGCGCGAAGCGCGCATGCGAAAGTCGGCTCGCCGCGCTAGCGGCGAGCCGAGAGTCGCTCCTCACTACAAAGCAGAAAGCCCCAAAGCCACCCTGCCGGGGCGGCGAAGCCGCCCCTACGAGGATTGGCCGGCGAAGCCGGCCAATCCGAGTCCAGGAGGGTTGGCCGGCGTCAGCCGGCCAACCCGACTGGTCTAAAAGAATCTAGAGGATTAGTCCTCTCATCACTAGGGGCGCCGGGGACTGACCAAGCTTTCCGTCGTGCATGACGGCGTTGACCAGGGTTTCGCCGGCATGTCCAGTCGCACGCCAGCAGGGTGCGGAAGTTCCTGCTTCCTCGATTCCACAACCAGCTCCCCGAGGGCAGTCGTAACACCCTGTTGCGATGGTATTTGATATATTACAATCGGCATTTAGATTATTATTTCGCTCTGGTCAAACTGGTCATCCATCTGAACAATGAGATCGGCCGTGACAGGTGAGGGTATAACGGCACGACCTGAAGAGGCCTTACAGTCGGTCTCTTTTCAGGATAATCCAAGGGTGCTCCAGCGGTAAACGGTTTCCTACCTCTTCATGGAAAAGGCTTGCGATGATCGGATTGTTGCATGCACAATTGATTTTGTTTTCAGCTGGTTGACATTCGCAATTATCTTGAACTGCGCAGTGTAGATGCTTGGCCGCTTTTCTTGATCGCAAAGTAGGTTTGTATTTGATTTTCGATTCCATACTGCTAGTTTCTTCCCGTCTGAGACAAGGGTGGCTGACAACAGCGGATGTGGCGGAAGTGAAAGGGAATTCGCATATTTCCAATATTTTGTGGTACTGTTGGTCTTATAAAGGCAAAGGTTTTTCTTATGCTTTTTGGGATTTAATGGTCGTTTGTATTTTGATCACTTCTTCCCAGTGAGGACACTTGAACAATTCGTAAATTTCGCGATCGATGGGTACCTTGAATATGCGATAAAACAAGCATCCACGGCTCAAGAGAAAAGCAGCCGCATCCTGGGCCTTCACAGCTTTCGATATAATTTGTTTTCCGGAAAAGACGTTTCCTTCACGGAGTTTGGGATTTTTGTCGTATAATGGATGTTTTCGCACTTCTTGTTCATACATGATCCTGAATGTGCGCATTTTTTGGAATCTGTGACCCGTTGTTTCGTAGCTTGATGCAATTTAGATAAAGACCTTTTCATATGAAGCGTAACTCTTTCAGACAGTATCGTTGCTTACTAGACGAATGCATGCCTCCTGATTGAAGCTATTCAATTTGAGAATTTCATTGAGCTTAATTTTTCAGACTTATGCTCCTTTAGATGAAATCCTACAAGATTTCGTAAAATGTGCGAAAGTGTAAGACATTAATATCTTGACATGCTTCTATGCGACAAAGTACTCCTACAAATGCGAGGGTAATGATAGACGAGTTTAGGATTGGACTAACATCGTACTGCGCTCTTTTCCTTCCTGGGACTTTCATTTTACCCTCTTTCAATTGTTTTCGTAAGCATTAGAAAAGTGAAAGAAGTTCCTGGAGGTACCAGCGAAGAATTCGGATGACTATGCGACAGGGATGTGTGATCATCAAAAGTGTTTGGTATGCCAGATTAAGAAATGTCGTTATTGTGTAGAAACCCACTGTCGCTGCTATTATTGTTGTTTTTGGGAAGCAGTGTAGATTGAAAATGTTGGTAGTGCATAGCCAACAAGGAACTTTTGCAAACTGGGGCTGCACCACATCTTTTTTTCAGCAATAAGCACTTCCTTCCCATCCGTGACCTTCCATCTCATAGTATGTTGATGTAGGGTGATCTCTGGATCGAAACTCAACTTTCCGAACGATGATGGGTTCTCTCTGATGAAACACTGATCTTCGATGCATAATTCATATCTTTGTACGTTTGTGGAGTTGAGTTCGATTCCCTCTTCTGTGCACTTCATAAGGGCTCTATACGGGTTTGGCATGTGTGCAGTTGCAAGGGGTAATCGAGGTTGAAAGACCCTCATAAGGAGTAGACTAGTCATGAGTGGTGATGAGGTGATGTGCTGAAGTCATTCCTCATGTGACTGGTCGTCGTAGAGAACCTTTTTCTTGGTCGAAAATTGTAGTGGGAAGTGAGAGTTGCGATAGTGTCGCCCTTGCGTTTGTCTTCCGTTGTACTTGCTTTCTCTGGTTTTCTACGTGAGCTTCCTTGTTTTCGGGATTTGACGCATGTCCATTATCATCGGAGTCGCCTAGTTCTAATGGAGAAGGGGAGAAGGTTTACAGGGGCGTCTGATTTTGTGACTACTCGGCAGTCTATCTTCGGCTTCATAAATCACCTTATTGCGTGATATTTTTACGTCTGGGATTTTTCCAATCTTTCATGTGTTTTTTGGAAGGACAGGGTCTGATATGAGAGCTACCGTATCCTTCGACGGTAGAAGGACGCTCGTTGAGCATCTTCACGATTGTGCCAGGAGGGCAGAGAATTTGAAAGTCACAAACGAAGATATATAAAGGTTAATGTCTTTTGTTCCGTGCATTCATATGCCCCTTTTTAGTTTCAACTGGTCGCATTTGACAAACACATTTCTGCCTTTGATGACAATATCACTATCAATGTACTTGAGTTGGTGTATTCAAAACTATGGTAGTGGGCTGAAGCCCATTTCAATGCGAACTTCCGAGAGGGAAACAATCTGGCACCAACCATCAATTCCGGATATATTTCTTTTCATGCTGGCACCTTATGAATCTCATATGAATCACCTTGTACTGTTATGGGCTCAATTATCTTTAAATCAGTGCGACATGAGCTCCTCTTCAGTAGTGATTAACGTCCAAGGGTGATCGTTCCGTGAACCTTGTCCAGCACAGGCAGTCAATCCTAGCAGGTATATTTTTAAAATCCCTATGAGTGTAACTCTCCTGTAACACACTGCGCATGTGGGATGTAAAACTGCAGGAACCAATTATACAGCTGGCGTGCTCTATTCGTTGGATTGAAATACTGCACTTATCGAGCTTCATATAAGGAAGGCAACACCAAGACAGGCATCCAGTGATGTGGCACTTTTACTTTCCTAGCCTCGCTCTTGCGATCGGATTTTATAATGGAATGGCCAACGCGGCATGTTGATACTCGAATCTTGCCGGGGCATTCCCATTTCCAACAATATTTCCCGTATCGTAGTAAAATGAAATTTCGAAAAATGCTCATGGGGAAATTGATATATTGCACGATACCTGTCATAACAGTGCAACCAAATCAAGACGTGGCGCTATGAGGAGCTCCACATAATGAGGATATTCCTCTATTTCAATATTCGAGTTCCGCGCGGCATTTTTCCCCTTTTCTTCTTTTTTTCTTTTTTTCCCGGCGACGTCCCCTGACAATTACCGACCAGTTAACATTACCTCTATTTTTGCCAGGCTTTTCGAAAATATCTCGAAGAAAAGGATTGAGTGACACCAGGAGGGGCATGCAATCATTCCGTCCAATCAACATAGCTTCCAAAAAGGGAAGTCCACTATCACAGCCATGTTGGAGACTCTTAATGACTGGACCCTTGACTTGGACAACGGCTTCCCTACCGATGTCGTTTACCATGACTCTTCTAAAGCCTTTGACAAAGTGCCACATAGTAAACTCCTCTCCAAACTGTGCACTGTTGGTATTCACCCCAGAATTATTGCAAGGATTTAAGCTTCTCTGAGTAATCGGTAATTTGTTGTGCGTATCGGCTCAACCCTCTCCACTCTTCAAAACGTAGCTAGTGGTGTTCCTCAGGGTAGGGTTCTATCCCCATTATTGTTAAATATATATATGTACTTATGACTTGCCAAGTACTGTTATCTCTACTGGCGTTAATTGCTGTGCTTTTGCTAATGATATCAAAATTTATCAGCGTATCTCTTTCAGTTGTATTAAGGAATCGATTCCCAGCTGAGCTACTGAATGGGGACTTCCGCTGTCCAGAGAAAAAACCAAAAAACTGTCTTCTAGCCCTGCCTATCACTACAATATTGCTGGATCTTCGGTAGCCCTGTCACACAGTGAAGGACCTCGGCTTTCTGGTCACTAGAGAACTCAGCTTCGACAAACACTGCGAATTTATCGCTAACAGAGGTCTTAGTGCCGTACACATACTATTCAAAGCCTTCTCTACACATGACAGTTCCATTCTTTCGCTCGCGTTCAAAACGTACGTGCGGCCCCTGCTTGAATATGGAACAGTAGTCTTCAGCCCCTACAAAAAGAAATTCGTTGGGCTGATTGAAAAGGTCCAGAACAGCTTCACCAGAAAACTCATGATTAAAGCAGTGGGGCTGCGCTATGAGATCATTCCTTCGAGACTTGAAAGAAACGGTAAACATGGTCTCCAATATCTTCACTGGAGGAGGAAAAGGTTTGGCTTGCTGATGTTCTAAAAATTCTTCACGGTCTCACGGGACTATGTTAGAACGTTTTATAGTGCAAGACCATCCATTATCAGATATGGCAAGATTGATTTGCACGTGCCCCCAGCCAAGTTCAATAGTCGATTTCACTTTTATCTTTACGCGCCTGCTCCCCTTTATCACATTCAAGCAAATTAAGGCGATTCCCGCCAGTCTTTACTCCTTCAAAAAGGTCATTGACGAATACCTCGAATGCTTTTGTGTTTTATTACCTCTCCTAGTTTTAGCCTTTTCTCGCTTGCTTTGTCTGCTCATGTTTGATATATGTCGTAATGATTGCCGCTGTGGCCGATGATTTACAGTTTTGCGTTTATTATCTCTTGGGCATTGTTGTGGCCCCTCGCATGAGTTACCTCATGTAATAAATGAAAAAGGGTTGAGAAATTGTTCGTTTTTGTCGATTGACTTTCTGCTCATTAGGTTTTATAGGCTCGGTAAGCCTAATGGTCTTATCCTCGTCTCATTTAGGTTACTCTCGCAAACAGTTACTTCAATGCGCACTTCTCGTGTGGGCCCCAAGGTTGAAAGCCTTCTAGCTCCCGGGAGTTTTTATTCGTCCAACACCTCCGAATGCTGAGAGGGATCGTATCTGGGCTCTACGCATTAGGGAAAAAATGCTGTTTGTAATTTTCCTCTGAGTTCACCTGTAATTGATGCATCAAGAGGCGTATCTTTTACCCCTCTCATTTTCGAACATGCTTGCAAGCCGCAAATATCACCAGTTCGTAATCTTTCCTACTCGAAAGCAAAGTTTAGTTCTTTATAATAATACTTCTCGTATAAATAACCTTTCTATCGAAGCCGCTAGACAGTAGCATCATGGTACAATTTTGTTCACCTTGGACGATTGTTTCGAGGACAATCACTTCGTACTGAGAAGGGATGCTGTAAAGATACCAATAAAATGCACTCTTTTATTTTTGTGCTCAAGCATGTATTACACCTATTCGCACCATCGAAGAGGGTCGGCTTGTCTGCGCACAATTTCCCTTCCTATCTTCATTCCCTTCTTGAAAGAAAAACAAGTGCTCATGGGAGAGCCAGTTAGTCTCTGCTCGCCCTGCGCCCTGGGTGGTTGGTTCCAGCACCGCTCTCCACTGTTCGTCTTGTGCGCAGTGTCATCAAGCGCATCCGTCGCCTCCAAACTCCATCCCCGCAAACCTGCTCCCCTAAGCAGCCCCTGGTGCGCATCCGAAGCCGACCAACGTGGACGATCGTCGCAAGGATTTGGAATGGAAGAAGCAGGAATTGCCGTCTTGCTGGCGTGCGACTGGACGTGCCGACGAAACACACAGAAGAACAAACGGATTATATATAGTGGGATTGTCGACAAGTCGACTCAGAAGCTATCAGTGATACTTTTTGTAGTTTTTTGCTTGTTAGTCCATGTTCATTGGTGTAGCTACTACATATAGCGGTGCTAGGATTCACCGCTTATCTGTAAAATATTTATAGAATGAAAGTTGTGTAGCTAAAATATGTATGAAGAGATAGAGCAGCGACATAAGAGCCGATGGGAGAAGGAGCGCGACATAATCGACGGAGACCAAACCTCCTGAAAAGTACGTCCCGAAGCTCCTTCAAAGTAAGATGTAAAAGTAAGTGAGAGAGCGCTCTTAAGTAAGATTACTTCATTCTGTGCGACTATGGATAAACTTTCATCAATACAACTGTTAGAAGTAAAGAAAGCGGCAGTAAAGAAAGGGCTCGAGCAGGAGTAAGAACAGCGAGGAGCAGAAGATTACCGTTGCTTCATGGTGCATCGAACGGGAATCGAAGCCGGGCTGCACGCGGGGCAGGCGAGCATTCTACCATTGAACCACCGGATCCAGGTCGGTTCAATTTACAATACCAGGTGCATCGGCCCGCCGAATCCAGGTCAGTTGAAATTACAAGATCATCTTTAGTCGCACAGATAACCCTGATCTCGGGGGATATTTTACAAGTGCGTCAGCTCTATCAAGAAAATGGCTTACATATTCATCACCCCTAAGCGTTTGCTCACTATGTACTCTAATAAGTTGGAAAATGTGGTATCCAGCTTTAGATCGGAAAAATTGGAATTGGAATCACTCAGTAAGACTTCGACTGATAGAGAAACCAATGCAACATTCATAAAAATTACGCACACAAACCACAGGAAGCGGAGCAATTGATTAGGCCAATAAAAAAAATTCGGCATTCACTAGTAAGGAGTGTGCAGAAGTACTCAACAGCTTGCCTACTCCGCCACAAAAAGAAACCCAAGATTTTGAAGAGTACTCCTCTAAAGCGGAGAAGTCTCTATTCCCAGCCTTTGAGTACAGCATTCTACTATAAGCGCGTCTTCGAGCCTTCAAGTTTTGTACAGACAAATGCGCCTGTGACCAGAGATAAGCAAACCAGACGCTTGGGACAGTTGGCTCCTAGGTGATCAGGGTTTTTGCGCTAGGACGCGTTCCATCACTGCTCGTTGTCATCACACATTCTCTCGCGTTTCGTCGCTCTGTCTGCGCACTTCGCGTAGGAGAAAGCATATGGCGGACTGCCCGTGGGGTGTACTACGCAAGACTTGTATGAGAGTGACCTTTGTTTCACTGGGAGATCGACAGCACGAGAGGAGCTGGTGGGTTGGGGATGAGTTTGGGGCCGGGGCGACGGTTTTTGATGCGATCGTTGTCCCGGTACCGGGTTTTTGGTAATGCATGGGATTGTTGACACGTAGGCAATTGTCTTGGGTTATGTTACCGTTGCCTCCCCGCTTCAGAGCCGATACAGAGGTCGCCGTCCACACCTATATGTCGCAAACTCAGCAAAGATTTTGGGCCACAACCCATTTAAGCCCCTGCGTCGAGACTTCCTTCCACTGACATGCGCGCGGGCGCGTGCGATTCTTGACATCCTTACAGTCTAGTTTGCTTACTTCCTCATTGTCCCTATCACATTATTATTCAGCAGCGTATCTGGACCGCGAAATTCGAATAGAGACTAAATCAACCTAACAGAGAAAGGTAATTTCTGAATGAGTACATGCGTTGAAACAGCTAAAACGTCCGAAGGAAACCCGTTTGGATGACACCTGATAGAGGTAAGCAAACCGGTCCGGCTGTTCTTAACATAATTCCCTGTTGAATGCGCTTGAGGTAAGCAATCCACACTATGAACCCTGAAAAGAGTTATGGAAGCGTGTGTGCCATTGTCACAAATGTCTGGTTTGCTCACCTCCTGCGACTTTATCCTTACAAGTCCCCCTCATAATGGAGCCACAGCTAAGGAATAAAGCAATGGTAGTCAACGATAGTCAACGCCAGTCAACGGTAGTTCTCATGCATGAAGCAACGGTAGTTCTTTTAATCTCCGCTGTTCTTGCTCCTGTTCGAGCCCTTTCTTTACTGCCGCGCTATCTAACACTTGTATTGGTGAAAGTTTATTCACAGTCGCACAGAATGAAGTAGTCCTACTTAAGAGCACTTGCAGTTCGAAGGAACTTTGGCCGTACTGGTAAGAAGGCTTGCTCTCCTTCGAACAACTCCCGCTTCTTCTCCCCATCCGTTGCTTTATCTTTATCACACATATCTTAGCTACACAACTTTCATTCTATGAATATCTTACAAATAAACGGTGAATCCTAGCACTGCTATACTAGCTACAGCAATGAGCATGAACTAACAAGAAACAAACTATACGGATAGCTTCTGTTGACTTATCGACACTCCGCCTCGACACAGTTCTTTCCACTGTTTGTGGTCGACTGCTTTCTTCTCAAACGGCGTTCATCGTTCTGCACACCTTCATTCTCATGCCCGGCACTGTGCAGAAGGCACGATGGTGCCCTTCATCTTCTGGTATAATGTCCTCGGCGACTGTTCCACGAATTTTCGTACGGTTCCAGTAGCTTCTTGGTCGATACTTGCAGCGACTTGGAGGACAATTCTCCAAGCAACATTGAAAGCCTTTTTGCCTTATTATTCGATGCCGTTCAACCTTTTCGAAGATGCGAGCAGGAATCCGAATAGTGCATGCCCACAGCTCCGCAAAACGTACATCGCATCCCGCTTGCCATCTCGGTTAAGGATCTTCCGAAAACCCTATATGGAAGTGTGCGTAGGACTTGTTCACAAAGCTCTCCAATTCGCTCGTTCTTTAACTTTGTCCTCTCGTCTGACGGATCGTGACTGGTTTCGAGTTCATCTATGATGGATTTACAGTTTGCATGTTGCCCTCCTCTTCTTGTACTTCACGGACCATTCTTTCGCAATACTCATGATCTTATCTGGTTGAAGTGGCAAAGGGCTCCATACTCTCGTCTACACTTTTGTTTCCCTTCTTTAAAATGGCTGAGACATTTCCGATTTTCGTCGGGAAGGGAATGGGTTCTTCCGCGTGTTACTTGGCGGTAAAAATTCGCAGACACTTGGCCAAGTCTCGGGGGACTCACAAAGTATAGTGATTCCGTTCCACCAGAAATGATTTTGAGTTCCTGCCTAGATAATTGTCGTGTTGCAGAGTCAGCAGGATTAAGTTCAGATAGTATGTGGCCGTAGCAAATTTGATTATTATGGCTTCCTAGATGGTTTGTTATATTACCGCCTGTTGAAATCATAATACCAAATCAAATGATGAAGTGCGGGTTCGAGTCCCGTCTGTCACCGAAGCTTTTGCCCATAACTCACAAGGGAGGGTCATCAGGTCAGTCCGGCCTTTTGCGATGGGATGTATACCACTGTACTCGTCTTGGGACGAGAAACTCAAATCTGCCTTCCAAATTTGCGAAACGATTCTGTGAGCAAAGTTATGAAGGGTAGTCTCCCGACATGGTCGACTCTCTCTCTCTCGCATGTTCGCATGAGTGGACGTGGAATGCTAGCATAGCAAAGTGAGTTGTGGTGTAATGGATATGATGGTTGTTTCACAGGAGATGGATCGCAGGTTCGGAGGCTTTGTGCGACTGCTCTTTTGCTTTTTCTTCCTTCAGCTCATATGAACCCAGAAAGTGCGTATTAGTAAGTATTTGAAAGGTTTACCTCTTCATTCAACATCAAGAGGGGAAAAAATTTCACGTTTCCTGATTTATGCATTTTTTCAAGACTTTCATTTATAGAGGGCATGTGGTACGTTATATCCTGTAGACTTGAACAGAGCGCACAGTTGTACAGATAAGTATGTGGTATAAGGTGACGTAGCGTTGTCTAGCAGAGAATTCCACGTCCACTCATGCGAACATGCGAGAGAGAGAGAGAGTCGACCATGTCGGGAGACCACCCTTCATAACTTTGCTCACAGAATCGTTTCGCAAATTTGGAAGGCAGATTTGAGTTTCTCGTCCCAAGACGAGTACAGTGGTATACATCCCATCGCAAAAGGCCGGACTGACCTGATGACCCTCCCTTGTCAGCATCCTTGTAGTCATAATACCAACGTTTTCCAGTGGTTCAGTACGTATTCAGCCAAGTACTATTTCCAGTCCGTCAGGATGTATACTTGTTGTATTCGTAGAGCCTATCGTAACTGAGATAAGTCGGTCAATTTCATAGCCAATGCCATGGCAGTTGCTTTCGCTTCGAGTGGAGGTAACTTGCTTTTGAGAATGTCGCAGCTGCGAGGTGAACGCAAGTAAACGCAGCCTGTGATGGCTTCAGTGCTAGCATCGGCAAAGGTCAGTATTCTTTCAGCTAGTTTCTCTGCCAAACATGGTGAAAGGACCTTCATAAGCCCTCCTATACTCTCGTGAATTTGATTACACTCCTTTTTTACATTCGGGGAGAGAATGGTGCCCCGTATTCGTACTGTTCCTTCTGAAGCTATCGAAGAAATGCTTTGCTCCGATGGATCAATGGTATAAGCCAGCCCAAAGATCGTATAGTGAAGCCAGAGCGCTTGCCACTGGTTTAGTAACTCTCTCACTTGTTCACTTGTACGAGGGTTACTAGATATTCCCAATGAGTCCGTCATTGATGACCATTGTCGAGAAGTTGACTTAGAAGGTATCAGCAGGACTTATTCCGCGGAGAGCAAGCTTTCTGACAAGTATGTCCCGAAGCTCCTTCGAACCGCAACTGGTCCTAGGTAGGATTACCTCACCCTGTGCAATTGTGGATAAACTTTCATCGATACGAGCGTTCGAGCCGCGTGGCAGTAGAAAAAGGGCTCTGGCAGGAGCAAGAACAGCGGAGAGCAAAGGACTACCATTGCTTCTACCATGGAATTCCAAGTACTTTGGGTGAAATATCAGTAGACTTGTCGTGTTCTACCATACAGTTTCATAGTTTGATATCATTGGAAACAAACTCGGAATGTTCATCTTGACGTCATCAAAAACTTCCTTTGTTTTCAAGTAATTGTTCAGAGCTTCTTCGAGTGAACATTGTCAGAACCGAATTGTCCACATAGAGGTTCTCTTTGATGTGGGTCACGAAATTAGGATCATTCTGGCATTGATTCGAATGAAAGTGAGTCGCTGCTGTGAGCAGGAAAGGAGAGGAGTTCAGTCCAAATGTCACTCGTGTGACCCTTATATTCTCAGAGGACGGAGGGAGGTAGTCTGTGGTTGTACAGCCAAAGGCAGCGTGTGGTGTCACGATCTGCTTTGTGGACCCTAACTTGTAAGAAAGCTCTTCTACGCTGAAATGATTCCCATTCCCCCCAAGCGGAAACGAAGTAGTGCTCCGTATAATTACAGTAAAATCACTGGCCCGCGATGCATGACATCATTCAAAGAAGGATATCCCTTGTGATGTGCGGATGCATTGTAAACTGTGCGTATTTTCGTCGTTGACTTGTTCGGTGTCAGAACAGCTTGATGTGGCATGTAGTGTATGCGGTGTAAACGTCTTCTGGAATGTTGAGATGCAGCTGCTCTTGGAATGACTCGTTGTATTTTGTTTGGAGATCACTGTCCTGCTGCAGTGTTTTCTATGAATTTTTAAGTCTACGAAAGGTAATCGCACAGTTGCTCGGGAGTGAAGCTGTGACATTTTTCCATGGGAGACGGACGTGGTAGCCGTCGTTCCTCTTTCTATTGTCTTATTGAACAGATTCCAGACCTCCTTGTCCTCTTGAGCTTGGACTTTTTCAGAGCCCACGAACACCTTTGTTCTGCCTGACTTGAATTTCCAGTAGTTTTCCCATTGCTCTCGCTCGTCGCTCTCTTCACACAAGTGAGTAAGTTCATTAACTGGACGGTCTTCCAAAATGCCATGATCGCTCTCCTGCTGCATGTCATGTATGACAACTTCTTGGTTCTTTATGTTGAAGGTGACCGGTCAATAGGTCGCCGAGCCGTGTGGGTGATAAATACAGGCATGAGGGCAACTTCACATGAGGCTGGTCATTGTGAATTAGCGTCTATAACTGATCGCAACATAGCAATATCAGCGGCTTCCATTGATTTGCGGTCCCGACAAGGAGTAGGTACGTCCACTCTCTGTAAAAGCTTGATATCTCTTCCCTGAGTGGAGGAACCGCGATGGAACTTGTCTGTATATCGTGTGTGAGTAGTTTCAAAGTGAGCGGATCTTCATTGATATCTTAGATATCACACATTACACAGCGGCAAAACTTTTCTTTTATCTCTCTGGAACCGAACGTGCTTATCTTCCGTTTCACTTGTGCTAGTAAGCTGGAGCTCTTCAGCTAAGGTGGCGTCTATGAATGATATTTGTGCTCCGGTATCCAAAACTAGGACAGTTGCTTGTCCTGTAGGTAGGTAAGTATCGGGAGTTTGGAGGAAGATTTCGTCTGCATTCGGTTCCAAAATACTTGCCTGCTCTTCGTTGAGATTGTCTGACCAACCTTATTGACTTTTGTCGTAGACCTGCCTAGCTTTTGTGTCTGGCTTGTTCTGTTGACTTTCTGACGAAGCTGTACTTCGCCCTTTTCATTTTGTTAGGTTGTTGAAGGAATTTTTTCGTTTTTTGAAGCAATTTATTTTATCACTTTATTACAAAACACAGAGCATGCTAAAAAAACAAAGTAATCACCATCTCGTTCTACCACTCTTCATCGCCTTTCAGGCAGACTTGTTATGCCATCCGCTTAGAACTGATCTGGCCTTGATTTGAAGAAGTTTCACAACCACCGTTCCATGCCATCTTCATTATCGGAGGTTTTTCTCTGGATGGCATTAGATAAGGAAAGGAAAAGTCGATAATCCGATGGAGCAAGACCAGGGATGTAAGGTGAATGGGACAGCATCTTCCCATTTAGGCTTGAAAATTTTTTGTCGAATCACTCTTTCAATATGTGGGCGAGCATTATCGTGCAGGAAACGAATCGTGTCATGGTTCGGACGATTCTCTGTGATTTTCGCGGCCAGTCTGCCCAGCTCCTCACAGTGTAGGTCTGCTGTTAGTATAGTGTTGCGAGCCAGCACCCGCAATCGTTCGTTGTCGACCTCCGGTGGGTGTCCTGACCGGTCAGAATTTCTGACATTGTAGTTGCCTTCTCAAACGCGGTTGAACCGGAGTTGTGCCACAGGTTTAGACATTGAGCCCTCCCAAATGTAGTTTTCATACTACGACTGGATTCGGTTGCAGAAAGGCCACATTTGAAATCAAATAGTAGAAGGCCCCGGAAGTACTCCTTTGATATATTTATTATGCCAAAAAAGCTCATCCTGGAGATGAAAGACAATAATACCTTTAGATGCGTGTAAATTTGTATACATGTATACATATGTACAGAAGAAATTGCTGGAAAGCAGTTTGGCAGGAAAAAAACACATTTGTAAAAACGAAAAAAAAAATTTCCGAGAACCTAATAGTATTCTCTTCTCGCTTAGACTGGAGTCGAAAGCAGCAGGAAGTATAGTGCGGCTTTTTATAGAGAGTGATCCCGTGATCAGGTGATGCACAAATTAGACACAGCTTTTCTCTCTAAGATATTGGGACCATTCTTGAAGGACTTGATACTTGTCGCATTACCATGACTTGTGGCTCTTACCGCAATACATACAGGAATGACTCGGAATCATCTGAGAGGGTTTCTGTTCCTGTTCGATACATTCCTTATTTGGCGACGGAGTTACAATGTAGATGGAAATCATCTCTTCATTTGAGATCGTTTCTTCTGAATATTTCAATAGTACCTTCATAGTGAAGTCGCAGTTTGATGCCTGCTTCACGCAAGAGCTTTCCGTTAGATATTTTCCAGAATCTTGCCCAATATTTTCTTCAATAGCCATTGATTGTTGACGTTTTCGTTCTTCTTCAACTGCTGCACTACGACTTAGATCTGTTCGAAAAGTGCCCGCTCACATCCCATGGAAGAGGACCTCAGAGAGTAGCTCTTTAGCTTATCGATAAGGCAAAGAACGAGTTCCTCCGAGTTACCATATTTGTTTTTTAGGAATTTTATCGCACTTGGACAGTTGTCTGCTGTCACTTGGAATCTTCACGAATTCAAGCGCTTCTACCTGGATGTGTGTACTTACGACAAAAATCGCCATTGGTGTGACTTCGCCGAAGTCGATAGCAATTCCGCTGCGGAAAAGCGCTGGTGCTTTGGAGCCCTTCAAAAGGCTGCATTCGCTGTGTTTTTATAGCTGAGAACCATGATGCAGTGATGCAGACTGTATAATTGCAGGGTGCTATCACAATGAAGGGGGAAACTAATAAAAAGTTGAGCATATGAGCATCTGAGTAACTTGAGTGGATTTTGAGGGGTCAGTCTGCACTCGTAGGTAAATATTTCTGAACACCAAGCGAGCGATCATAAGGAACATGTCCAAAACGGCCGAGAAAATGTCATCGGACACTCAGGAGAAGACAGATTCTTTAAAGCTAGCCCCTAAGATAGCGCAGGAGAGTGGCTACCCTACCCCCATCGAAGAGCAGCCTCTTCCTGGACCACCCGTGAGAAGGCATCCGATAACTGGGGTCGACGAAGGCGAAAAGGTACCGTTCTGCATGCCTTTGATAACCGATGCCATCAGCTCAGCCGTTAGGAGGGACTTACGCAGGTGTGGTCTTGACAATGCTGTCCGGGTGGTCGAAATTCCCCCAGCGTCCCTCAAGCAACAGCTAGTCCGGAACAGAGGCTATGACCGCATATGAGCAACCTCCCACTGTGTGATCTGTCCTAATGGACGAGAAGGTCACTGCCAGGAGTCAGGTGTGGTCTATGTGATATCTTGCAAACTCTGTGGAGATGGGTACATTGGAGAAACTGGGCGGCCACTGTGCACTAGGATCAAGGAGCACCTCGATAGCTTAAAGTGATCTAGGCCTGACAAGGAAAGCCCATCAGGTCATGGTGAGCTTTTTCAAAACGGTTTTTTGCTTTTTATAGGGTCACATACATGAAGCAAAAAACCGCCCTCAAATTCGTCTAAAAGGTTTTGGGGGGCCCAGAAACTGGTTGATGGTTCGATGCCCGCTCAGGACAAATTTTTGCATTTTTCTAGTTTTCATCCATTTGTGCTCATGTAAGACCATACGTACAAAATATGTGCAAAATCAATTTTTATTCTACCAGAGAACCGCTATCTCCTGTATTTTTGCGTACTAAGCGAATGATTGGTTTGGACCTGCTAACGCTCATAACAGGGGAACTCGGCGTTTTTCCGCAAAGTACGTGTGATAATCATGCTCAGGAGGTCAAACTACCCTAGGTAACAAGTTTTCAGCCTACTCGTGATTTGGAGCTAAACTCGGAAAATTGGGCGAGCACTAGTACTACCTACTACCATAGTCAAGAAACCGTAACGAAAGGAGGTCGGTAGCTAATATAAGGGAATCTTTGCTATTTTTTGCCATAGCACGGTGTTTGTTGCTAGGTGCAGTTAACTTGGGATGCGTTGATTCTACACATGTTGCATTAAATTTAAGCAATGCGCCTAGTTGTTCATTTGTACAAATAGAGCAACGACTATGTGCCCATGTCCATCCCACTGTCTCATGTTTGGGTCAAAATCTCAATTTGGATAATATTTAGTATCTAGGGCTAATTGAGTCTCCTGAGCACGAATATCACACTAGTTCCGCATGGAAACGCCTGGCACGCGTGCTAGGGGCGAAGGGTCCAAACACCTCAACCACTGAAAGCTTACAAATGAGGTCACTTCCGTGCACCAGCGACGAAAGTTGCAGTCATTTTGCATGTGCCCAAATAGTACAGCACTGTACAAGGAGAATTAAGAAAATGCAAAAGCGACAACGTCGAGGAGAGTTGAACCACGAACACCCTCATCACCGTGTCAATGCCAGTCCATCCCCCTATCCATTCGGCCATCCAACCACTGCAAGAACAGTGACCTATGCATCCCCTATGAGTTTCCTTTGCTTCGTTTAGCAATTACTATAAGTGATTCTACATTGTTGAACCAGCTCGCAGTAGTTTCGGCGTAGGTTTGAAGACAGTTTTCAGATATGCACATACTGAACGTCGCAGCTGGAAAGCATTGAAGCAAACTGGTCACAATTGCTCCTTTCTGAGCAACTTTTGTCACTCATTTTCTGGGCTCCCCAAAAACATTTAGCCAAATATGAGACCGGTTTTTTTCTTCATGTATGTGACCCTATAGAATGCAAAAAACCGTTTCGGAAAAGCTCACCATGACCTGATGGACTTTCCTTGTGGGACCCCCCTAGGTGCTCACCGCTTGCAATGCCATGGAGATGTGGAGTTTGAGGTAACTGTAGGGATTCTCTCAAGCCAACCCCAGACACCAGCGCGCAAAACTTTGGAGGCATTTTGGATTAGCGCCAAAACCCCTAAAATGAATAGGAAAGATGAGTGCATAGCCATAACAAGCGAGCTTGCCCCATTTCTCAACCTGTGTGGGCTAAAAACGCCATCGGCTTCATGCCGAAGGGTCGAGTCATCCGAGGCCACCCACTAAGTCAGAATAGCTGTGGTCTCAGCGACATCTGGTTGTGCTTACAGGTTAGTCCCACAATGGATGTGGTTTGCGATTTTTTATAAATTCTTCTGATCTAGGTAGAACTGTTTTGTAAGTTTGAAATGGTGAATGGGGGATAAATCGCATTTATCTTTAGCTTTCCTGGCTCTGACGAAGGCGACAAGGCCGAAACGTTAGCCGAATAAAATTTACTAACATCTTCGTTACGGCTTCAAAAAGAATCACATATATTTCTGTTTTTATTCTATTTTCGTGTGTGTCTTATGTAGAAAAAAGATTCCTATCCCCTTCTAGTCTAAGGTACTTGATGTTCATATTGAGATACTCCCCCCCCCCCTCATTGCTATATCACTTGTCAACTGTTTATCCGTCCATCACAGAAATGAGAAGCTGGTCCAGTCGGGAGTCTCGCTAAGCAAGCCTCTGTTAGTGGGAACAAAAAAAAGTTCCTTCGTTATTTCATCACTTTTTTCAGTGATGAATCAATACAATCAGTGATGGTCCTTGGTGCAATCTCAACAATATTACGCATTTTCGAGAAGTAAATCTGGTTCAGCAGATTGACTTTGAGGATTACTAAAGGACTAATACTTATCGAACTTCATCGTAAGCATAAAGCACAGAGTACAATAAGTCACGTTTGGTGTCTAGGAAATCTCGAAGGAAAAATGACTTCGGACGTAAAACTCCAAAGGACTTGTACGCAATCGCACGCGAAAAAACAACATGGACTCACCGCGGGCGGCCGCGCGATTTTTTGTCGTAGGTGCACATACCACTTCTACCTTCAGAGCATTCAGGAGATAGTTGAATTTGAAAAGCACGGTAAATCTTGTGAATGAACATTCGCATTGAAAAGTTCACAGAAGTTGTCCCACTCCCATATATTTCCTATGTAGGCGGGGATGAGAATCGTCGGTCGGGAGCTCGACCTTCCTTGGCTGTTGCGCCATTATGGGGGGGGGGGACTTATGAGGATGAGATCGTAGGTGTTATCGTCGCCGATTCGTTTGTACAAGACTCGAAGGCCCGGCCCCAAATTCATTCCCAACCCACCAGCTCCTCTCGTGCTGTCGATCTCCCAGTGAAACAAAGGTCAGCTCTCATACAAGTCTCGCGTAGTTCACTCCACGGGCAGTCCGCCATATGCTTTCTCCTACGCGAAGTGCGCAGACAGAGCGACGAAGCGCGAGAGAATGTGTGATGACAACGAGCAGTGATGGAACGCGTCCTAGCGCGAAAACCCTGATCACTCGGGATCCAACTGTCCCATGCGTCTGGTTTGCTTATCTCTGGTCGCAGGCGCATTGTCTGTACAAAACTCGAAGGCTCGAAGACGCGCTTTTAGTAGAATGCTGTGCTCAAAGGCTAGGAATAGAGACTTCTCCGCTTTGGAGGAGTACTCTTCAAAATCTTGGGTTTCCTTTTGTGGCGGAGTGGGCAAGCTGCTGAGTACTTCTGCGCACTCCTTACAAGTAGATGCCGAATTTTTTTTCATTGGCCTCATCAATTGCTCCGCTTCCTGTGGTTTGTGTGCGCAATTTTTTATGAATGTTGCATTGGTTTCTTCACCAGTCGAAGCCTTACTAAATGATTCCAATTTTTCCGACCTTAAGCTGGATACCACATTCTTCAACTTATGAGAGTACATAGTGAGCAAACGCTTAGGGGTGATGAATATGTAAGCCATTTTCTTGAAAGAGCTGACGCACTTGTAAAATATCCCCTGAGATCAGGATTATCTGTGCGACTAAAGACGATCTTGTAATTTTAATGACCTGGATTCGGCGGGTCGATGCACCTGGCATTGTAATTTGAACCGACCTGGATCCAATGGCTCAGTGGTAGAATGCTCGCTTGCCCCGCATGCGGCCCGGGTTCGATTCCCGTTCGATGCACATGAAGCAACGGTAATCTTCTGCTCTTCGCTGTTCTTACACCTGCTCGAGCCCTTTCTTTACTGCCACTTTCTTTACTTCTAACAATTATATTGATGAAAGTTTATTCACAGTCGCACAGAATGAAGTAATCCTACTTAGGAACACTCGCGGTTTGAAGGAGCTTCGGGACGTTCTTTTCAGGAGGTTTGGTCTCCGTGATTATGTCGCGCTCCTTCTCCCATCGGCTCTTATGTCGTTTCTCTATCTTTTCATACATATTTTAGCTACACAACTTTCATTCTATAAATATTTTACACATAAGCGGTGAATCCTAGCACCGCTATATGTAGTAGCTACAGCAATGTACATGGACTAACAAGCAACAAACTACAAAAAGCATCACTGATAGCTTCTGAGTCGACTTGTCGACAATCCCACTATATGTATTCCGTTTGTTTTTCTGTGTGTTTCGTCGGCACGTCAAGTCGCACGCCAGCAAAGGACGGCAGTTCCTGTTCCTTCCATTCCAAATTTTTACGACGATCGTCCACGTTGGTCGACTTCGGATGCGCACCAGGGGCTGCTTGGAGAAGCAGCTGTGCGGGGATTACCCTGACCATTACCCTGACTTCATTTCCTAGTAGTAGACCACACTACGAGTTTTTGAAAACACTGGTGTAGGCTTGGCGGGGCCCTTTCAAATGCACAACTCAGACATTCAACAGAAATGGTGGGTATGTTTGTTCACATGCATGAGTGTCAGAGTCGCACGCTTGAAAGTACTTGCTCCTCAGTCGGCAAATATTAAATCAATGGTCTACGTCGTTTTGCAGCGAGGCGTGACCGCCGCAAGGTCATAACATCGTTCTAGGTGGATAAAATGGGAACATCAGAATGAATTAGATTTGTCTTGATGCGGCGAGTTCAATGATGTATAAAATGTCAAATTTTGACGAGAAAAAGTCTTAAAAATCGCGCGAAAGCGCGTTTTCGCGTTTTTTCGCTATAAATCGATTGTTTGTTGACTTTTTATCGGGCTTGTATGCATTTTCGGAATCAGCGCGTCGAGCTCTAGAAGGTGGTACTACAAGTTTTTGATTTTCTCGAATTCGATACAAGGCCATTTTTCACATTCTGAGAAGTTTGAGGAAAATTTTCTTCGGAACTTGATAAGTTGGAGATTAGGTCTCTTCACAGTTTTGATCTAAGATCACAGAAGTGTAGGAATTTTGAAGTTTCGGTCATTTCAGATCAGCCCCTGTTCCTTTGTATGGCCCTAAGCAGCGCCTCCTTGTACAGTCTGCTGAAAAAAACCACCAAACCAAAAAACCTTAACTCATTTTCAGACGGAGGTTCTCTAATGTGGTGTACGTCGTTTGATTCCCCAGTGAAAATGCTATCGAATGACATTCAAAAACCTTTGTGGTAATAAATGTCGGATTTTTCTCATTTCCACCCTTCTCCTTTTGTGGATCGCTGTCTTAATATTTTGTCGGGTACGTACGACTCACTTGCACGGCCATGGGAGAGAGGTCACGATCGATGGCGCTGCCGCGCTATTCACGTGCATGGCCGTGGAAAAGCGCTCGGAGCTCGATCGCTCGTGGCGCCATCGATCGTGACCGCCTTCGCAGGACGTGCACTGAATCGCATGCGGCCGACAAGAGATTGAGACGTCGATCCACAAAAGGAGAAGGCTGAAAATGAGAAAAATCCGACATTTATCACCACAAAGATTCCTGTATGTTATTCGATAGCACTATCACTGAGGAATCGAACGGCGTGCATCTTATTAGGGAATCTCCGCCTGGAAATGAGTTGAGAGATGGTGTTTTTTTCAGCAGAGTATACAAGGTCGCGCTGTTTAGGGCCATACTAAGAAACAAGGGCCGATCTGAAATGACCGAAACTTCAAAAGCCCTACACTACTGTGAGCTTAGATCAAAACTGTGAAAAGACCAGATCTTCAATTTATCAAGTTTCGAAGAAAATTTCCCTCAAACTTCTCAGAATGTGAAAAAAGGCCTAGTATCGAGTTCGAGAAAACCAAATACCGTAGTCAACCTTGTAGAGCTCGACGCGCTGATTCCGAAAATGTATACAAGCTCGATAGATAGGCAACAACCAATCGATTTATAGCGAAGAACGCGAAAACGCGTTTTCGCGCCAATTTCAAGACCATTTCTCATCAAAATTTGACGTTTTGCACACCATTCAACCCGCAGCATCGAAACAAATCTAATGCTTTTTGAATGTTTCCATTTTATCCACCTAGAATCGATGCCACGGTTTGTTCGCGATAAATCCGTCGCGAGGCGAAGATTATTCACCGAACGTGGGCGGTATTGCATGCAGGGAGACTCGCTGTTTCCCTTGAAAGGAGCAATTGTGGAAAGAATGGCCGGCATATTCAAATCGTACCTTAAAAAGATCACTGACAGAAAGCTCATTCACTTCGAAGAATTCCATACACTCATTACAGAAATTCAAGGAATTTCATTTGTTCATTGAGATTACAAGACTTTGTGAAGTGGTAGGTAAATACTTTTGCCGCGCCCTGTATTACCCCACTGGGAGTGTAGAAACAAAAATGAAGAGAATTAAAAAGTACCTATCTCTTTCGCCTATCGAATTACCTATCGAATTAAAAAGAATGGAATTATCAGTTTGCAAGCTCACTGGAACATTCTATGATCCTACACGCAATCGATTTCTTGGTCCCAAAGCTCAACATTGTGTTCCTTTACCACTTAGTTTCCTTCAGTCGACGACAGCGAGAACCCTTCTTGTGCTCCTACACTCACAACAAAACGAGCAGCGATGATTACGAGATACCACCGAATATTCAAGACTGACTAACGACTGTAAAGTCAAATTACGCGAAGTCTCTCCTTGTACTACCCAAAGAGAAACAATTTACTGATCATTTAATATGCTCGTCCCCCTAGTACTAGATAAAAGCGACTGATTCCACCATATGCATAAGCTCAAACGTGAGGATGAAGTCGTAGACGTTATGTCCGATTTGTCTGTACAAGACTTGAAATCTCGAAGACGCGCATTTAGTGGAATGCTGTACTTAAAGACTAGGAATAGAGACTTCACGGGATCGGTCCTCTCTTCACTAGGGGCGCCGAGGGCTAATCAATCCTTCCGTCGTGTATGGCGGCATTAATTAGGATTTCGTCGTCACGTCCAGTCGCACGCGAGCAAAGGACGGCAGTTCCTGCTTTTTACCTTCCACATCCTTGCAGCGATGGTCCACGGTGGTCGACGTCGTGTGCGCACCAGGGGCTGCTTGGGGGAGCAGCTGCACGGGGATGGAGTTCGGGGACGACGGGTGCACTTGATGACACTGAGCACAAGACGAACAGTGAACCACCATGGTGATCATTCTCACGAACGGTGTGTGAGACGCCATTCGATCGCTCGAACCCACTTTCCTGCGGCAATCTATCGATATTTCAATAGTTCACTTTCATCATCAAGGGCATCCATTCCTATTTGAAAGAGGAAAGCTTAATATTTGGTCTATATATTATCACAAACACAAGTGGGAACCTAATTAAAGTGCAAAAAAGTAAAAAGTGATAGTCTCTCAATAAAAGGTGTCCTTGTGGGACCGTGTGACACGACTTCGCAGGAGCCACGCACCAGACAAGTGTAAATGCCGCGGTCGTCAATGGGTTAAAACGCTATAGTGATTCTTCAGAAAAAAAAATGATCAAAAGGAGATTCCCTATCCAATGTTTTTGTATCTCGTACATGTCAATATCTACAGAGACTTTTCGTTTTCGTTTTCGTTTATTAATTCTGCAGTAAAATGTAGCACTTTAGTTGTCGTTCTCAGAATCCTCACTAATGGTATCAGTCGAGACGCCCTCCCCAGGGTATAGATCTTTGAAAACACTTTCTTGGGTGGTGGTTCTCCACGCCCATATTGGGCGCGCCACATAAGTCCTCGAATTCTCCATCAACTTCCTCATGGAGTCAGCATATGACGGTCTCTGGAAATCGATCTATAAGTGTTCAACACATTCGCTGAAGAGATCATTCATGAATTGTGGTCATTGGGAGCTCTTGGATCTGGGTGTGCACCTTTAGTTCCAATAGTGTACTGTAGGTGTACGGTATTATTACTACAAGATTACTCAGGTCACTTCGCACCTCACCCCGCACCTCCTAGCCTTGGCTGTGGGGTGACCTTTCCCATTGCTTGCGTGACCGTTGACATCTTCCCCACTGACTGATTTTACGATATGTATGGATCTACTAGAAATTGTACATGTGTAATTACAATTGTAATTGTGTCTTTACTACAACGCATCTATTACACTAACTTACCCACAAAAACCAAACAGAAAAACGAAAGAAAGAGATATAACAACAAAAACAGGTATACTATTATTCACAAAGAATTAAACAGATGTAAACCTTACAAATCTGGCCATCTAAATAGTGGTGCACACTTAGAGAATCAATAAGCATGAATAATCGGAAAACGGGTTTTGCTACCAAAATATAGGGCTTTGGTGCTCATTGAGTGGACAAATCGCTACACTCGGTGCCATCGAAACCAAACACGTGGGGCTCTAACTATCTAAACTCCCATGTACTGATCATTTTCACATCACCTACGTGTGATTCGCGTAGTACAGTGCGTTGGCCAAACCGTGACTGATAAGGAGCTTTTAGTATCCAGTTGGGCTGGCTCATCCTACTGCGCACACCCCAAACCTATCTATCATTATATCAAAGAGCACATCAGTGCTTTCCTCTACTTAATAGCTTCGATTTTCATCAAAAACCTTACTGATCAAGGCATGGATGCATGGCGCGATTATGGTTATTGATAACAAACCTGAGTGTCTGGTTTGTACCAATGAAGATTCACTGCGAACCACGAATGATTTTCTTATTTATTCGCTTTCTCCTTTTCCATTTTACATGTGTATTACTGTTTTACTAAAAGGTCAATAGTTAGTGCGAGAATTAAGTGAGGCCACCCCATAGGCAAGGATAGGAGGTGCGAGGTGAGGTGCGAAGTGACCTGAGTAATCTTGTAATTATACTACCGTACACCTACAGTACACTATTGGAACTAAAGGCCCTCACCCCTTGGATCTCTGGGTATAGCAATGCTTCAGCGAAATATTCTATATCCCGCATTATCAAAAGCGGAGCACTCTTTCGACCTTTAACGAGAACACATTAAACTGTCTCTATATTTTTACAATAAATATTTCTCCCCTTCTACTTTCAGCAAACACTCTTCTAGTTTCTAAGTCCATGACAAGCTGCATGAACGCTAACAAAAAATTCTTGTGCTGCGTGGAGCTCGAAACTTGAAATGGAAAAATGACCTCATTGTGTGAAGTTCCTCATAGCGCCGCGTCTTGGTTTGATTGCACTGTTATGACGGAATCGTGCAATATCCCAGTTTCCCCTTGGGCATGTTTCAAAATTTCACTTTACTACGATACAGGAAATTTATGCTGTTCTCTTGGGCTCTATGCTTTGGCAAGAGTTGAGCACCAGCTTACCTCATTGACCATTCCATTATAGAATCCGAGCACAAGAGCAAGGCTGAGGAACTAAAAGAGCCACATCACTGGATGCCTGTTTTTGCTGCTGCCCTCCTTATATGAAGTTCGATACATGCAGTGTTGCAATCTGAAGAACATAGCGTGCTGCTGTATAAATAGTGCCTGCTGTTTTAACATCCCATGTGGACATGTGCACAGTGTGCTACAGAAACGTTTCCCTTATTTCAAAGGGATTTGAAATATAAAATCTACTGAAAATTATCGCAAACAGTGATATTACAAAATAAGTAATCGCACCTAACGAAAGATATTAGTTTTTATATACGTTCCTCTGAGGGCAGGTCTTTTCGCAGTGTCACCCACTAGTTCGCCCTGCTGTCCTTACTTGATTGACCAAAACCATTGCAGTCTGAGGTTTTTGAAAATATTGATATGAAATCGTTTGAACGATTACAAATGGGGATAGCATTATTGCGATAATATCAGCAATATGAATTTAATGCTTGGAAAATCAAAATCATCCCTCCATAGTGTTATTAAAGATTTAAATCTTATTTGTTGACGATCCAGCAATTCGAGAAGCTTCCGCTTACATTGAGGGTACAAGCAATAATTCAAGAATGAGCGATGCTCGCAGAATTCAAATCGAATCACATATGTCCTCAGCTTATCACTGGTGTCCATTTCTCTTTGCATGCTTTCGTAACCCGCATGTGTTCACTGGCTATACTGTAATCTTATAAAGTGGCCCAGGAAAACATTCATTTACAGGAAACATAATCCGCTTTGTTGGCTTCCTCGTGCCAGTCTTTACTTCTTGAAATCCGTACAGACATGTTTACATACTCGAACGTAGTTGAAATACAATTACGCCTTTCTTAATAAAAGATTGGGCTCTGCATTGTGACGGATTTCTATCCTTCTATTGCGCAATGTTCTTCCATGCAAAGAGAGAGGAAGGAAACGGGAACGCTTGGAAAATGTGTATCAACTAGTGGGGTTGAAAGGTAACTGGCCATTTCCAAAAACTGTTTTGGCTGTGCTAAAAACGTGGAACATGTTTGAAGCTGTAGCTAAATGAGCAGTCTTGAAAGAAAATAATAGCGGCGTTTTTATCTGACGATGAGCTACCCTGTAACGTTGTGGTGTCAGCAGCGTACACATTCTAAAGACACAAGCATAAAAAGAGAAACGGAAACCAGCCAGAGGTTGATAAATCATTTTACTGAGTAAATTGGATCCAACAGAAGATATGTGAAAGTTGATGTCTTTTGTTCGGTGCACTCATATGCCCCTTTTTGGTTTTTCTAACTCATCGCATTTGACAAACATATTTGTGCCTTTGATACCAATGTCACTGCCAATGTACTTGGATTAGTGTATTCTAAACTGTGTTAGTGGGCTGAAGCCCATTTGGATGCGAACTTCTAAGAGGGTAATAGACTGGCACCAACCATCAAACTCCGGCTATATTTCTTCTCATGTCTGGTACCTTATGGATCTTATGAATCCCCTTGTATTGTTTCCATTATGTTTAAATGGGTGCAACATGAGTTCCTCTTCAATAACGATTAACGTTCTAGGGTGATCGTTATATGGACAGAACCCAGCACAGCCAACTAGTCCTAGCAGGTATATTTTTGAAATCCCCATGAATGTAACTCTCCTGTATCACACTGAGCATGTGGGATGTTCAAACTGCAGGAATCATTTATACAGCAGGCGCGCAATGTTCGTTGGATTGCAACACTGCACGTAGCGAGCTTCATATAAGGCAAGCAGCACCAAAGACAGGTACCTAGTGATGTGGCTCTTTTACTTCCTTAGCCTCGCTCTTGCGATCGGATTCTATAATGGAATGGTCAACGCGGTAAGTTGGCACCCGAATCTTGTCAGGGCATAGAGCTCGGACAGAACAGCATTTTCTGTATCGTAGTAAAACCAAGTTTCGGAACACGCCTGCGGGGAATTAGTATGTTGCACGATCCCTGCAATCAAATCAAGGCATGGCGCTATGAGGAACTTCTCATAATGAGGATACTCCTCTATTTCAAATTTCGAGTTTCACGCAGCACAACAAATTTTTGTTAGCGTTCATGCAGCTGATCATGGACTTAGAAACGGCGCTCTCTTGTAGCCATGCTCGAACGTAGAAGGGAGTAGTACTTAAGAGTAGTAGGGAAAAATCGTTAGTGTAAAAATAAGGAGCCAGTTTAATGTGTTTTCGTGAAAGGTCGGAAGAGTCCTTTGTATGTGATAATGCCAGATGTAGAATATTCCGCTGAAACAATAATATACTCTGAGCTCAAGTCCTCACAATGACCACACATCCATGAATGATTCTTTAGCGAATGAGTTGAACACTTACAGATCAATTTTCAGAGACCGTCATATGCTGACTCTATGAGGAAGTTGATGGAGAATTCGAGGAATTATGTGACGCGCCCAATGTGGACGTGGGGAACCACAACCCAAGAAAGTGTTCCCGAAGATGTATACACTGGGGAAGGCGTCTCAACTGATAGCATTAGTGAGGATTCTGAGAACGACAACTAAAGTGCTACATTTTACTGCAGAATTAATAAATGTTTCCCACAAAACTCGCTGTAATATTGAAATGCACGATATAAGAAAACATTGGATAGCGAATCTTCTTTTGATCATCAACTGTTACAGCACAGCCGCTTTCTTCTTTAGAAAAAGGAGCATTTTTCTGAAGTATCACTGTAGCAGGCCAATTATCCGGTTTTATGTGAGCGGTGGGTTTGGCGGCAATGGCTCAGACCGATTTGCCCATATTAGTGCTCGTTGTCGCCTTTTCCCTTTCTGCTGATTATTCTCCCTGTCGACGTTTTAGTATTGTTGGATACTGCTTCCACCCTTGTGGCAGGGTCACTTTTCTGCTATTTTACTGTTACAAAGCCCCCTACCAGGTTGTTTTTTCCCTTATCGATGTCCCGTGCACCCGTCCTGTAGAGGCTGTGATCTTTGTGGCAAAGATCAATCTCATCTTCGTGCGTTTTGCCACCATTGACGGTGCATTGGACAATTTCTGTCTTCTTCATTTTCGTATAGCTACTCCGCGTTCGTCCTTTCCTATTCAGGGTGTTAAGCGAGATTGTATTGAGCTTTCGTTCACTCATCGTTCTGCTGTGGAACTGATTGTCAATGACGATCAGCTCTCTACGCATCCAAAAATAATTCTGGGATACTTATTGGAGAGAGTGACTTTTGTTGATCGCTTACTCGAGAAGAGTAGGGAGCCAGAGGAACGCCTTACTTCTGCGATAGCCGGAAAAAATCTCGTGATGGAAGAAATTCAGGTGTTAAATAATTGTCAGCAAAATTCTCCTTCTGCTAGAAACGTTGCTAATTCGGAAAATCTCTCGCCATTCCATTGCTGTGAAGAAGAAAAACCTTCACTTTCAGTTGTATTTGCTATGGAAGAAAGAAGAGTAATTCTTCCCTCTCTCGGACCTCTCATGATCTGGAATGTGTTAAAAAGTTGTTCGGCTTTCTGTCGATCGGCTGTCTCTTCCCATTAAGTTTTATAGGCTCGGTGAGCCTAATGGTTGTTATCCTAATCATCTCATTCAGGCTGTTCTCAAAAACGCTTGCTTCAAATGCGAACCTCTTGAGCGGGCTGCAAGCTTGAAAGCCTTTCAGATCCCCGGAGTTTTTAGTTCTCCATCGCCCCCGAAAACTGAGAGGGATTGCCTCAGGGCTCTACTCATGAAGGAAAGAAATCCTCTCGGTAGTTCTTCTCTGTGTTCATGCATCAAAAGGCGTATAGTTTATGAATGTTATTGTTTCTCAAGTGTCGAGCAACAGCTAGCTGCTCCTGGTGCGCTATTATGGTCCAATGTTCGTTGTCTTCGAGAAAATGCTTTATCTTCACCGTCTAAGTCAAAATGTGGAATGGTTGCCATTTTGAAAATCCGGCTTAAATCCAAAATAATAATAGAATCTATCTTGGACGATGTCTGCTCAGATTATATTGTTGTATGATGCGGCCGAAGTAGGAGAGAATAAGGTGGTGTCGTCTTACTCATCAAATAAGCTTTATCTCCTACCCTCATTTTTCGTGAGACGGTGAGCAATGGATACGATGATGTTGCAGCTGATTTTGGTGCTTTAAACTCTTCTCATCGGGTATTTCTGGTCTATAAAGCTGCCACATGTACTGCCGAAAAGACGGAGCAAATGTATAAGTGATATGCGTGTCACTTATACATTTGCTTTCAATTGCATGTCACTCCATCTTCCTCCTACTTAGAAGTTTTATCTTTTCTGATAATAATTGGTCCACTGGCCTTGCCTCGCATTCTGCAATCCCTTTCTTTTCCAAACACGCTTGCATACCACAAATAGCACCAGTTCTAAACTTCACTACTTGGACAAAGTCTTTTTGATTCAGTGCTTTGTAATAATACTTTTCGTAAGAATGAACTTTCGATTGAAGCCCCACTAGGCAGTAGCATCATGCTACAATTATGTTCACCTTGGACGATTCTTTCGAGGACAATCAGTTTGTGCTAAAAAGGGAAGCTGTAAAGATACCAATGAAACGTACGAACTTTTTATCTTCGTACTTAAGTATTGCATGCATCTATTTGGTACGAACTTTTTATCTTCGTACTTAAGTATTGCATGCACCTTTTGTACTATCAAAAAGGGTCGGTCGTCTGCGCACAAATTGCCTTCTGCATTCGCGTCTTGAAGGGAACACAAGTGCTTATAGAAGCGCCACTCAGCAGTCTCTGCTCGTCCTGAATCCTGGGCGGTTGGTTCCGACGTCGAACTCCACTGTTCGTCTTGTGCGCAATGCGATACTTTTCAAGTCGTAACATTGAACTAAAGGTGTGAACGATGCATGTCATTGAGGACCATAGAAATCCCCTGTTCTGCACCAATTTTAGACGCGTCTTCGAATGTGACGTTGCCGTGCTTTACGCCGCGACGTTGAACGCATCTACCGAATAATTCAAATTTTGCCTGCAGTGTACCGTAAAGGTGAGAGAGCTCCGCAATTGGCTCAATGCTGGGACTCCTGCTCCCAAGATTTGACAGCAAGTATGAAGTCGAGACGCGTGAGGACGTTGCAGATTTCAGCCATTTCAGCCATACTTTAGAGTGGACGAATCTGTTGTGCAGAGTGAAAACCAAGACCGCTACCTCTTCATCACATCGTTACCCATCCACTGGAACTAAAACTTATGACGGAGTTTACGACTTACAGTAGCATGACCTACGGTTCTTTGCCAACAGCAGTAGGGGGACCTGCAACCTCTTCATCAAGAGGAACAGTACCTATAGCTTCCTCTGCAACAATTTCAAGGTCTCCATCATCCTTATCAACAATATCAAGGCCTCCAGTTTCTTTGTTACTGGATGAAATCGCATCGGCAGGACAAGGCTGGAAATTGAACAGGTTATAATCACCATAGATCTAACGATATGGGTTCACTCAAACAGAACTTTTAAACAAAATCATACAGAGTTTCCTTAGTTGAGTCCTCTTTTCTATGAAAACAATCGCTTTACATAAGGTACAATGATAGTAATGCATATTATTCACTTAGAAACCTCAAGCGTGCTAAAAATAATTTTTCAAGAGAATCTGGTACTCAGAAACCATGTGCCATGTCGAAGGGATACTGTCGGTATTTGCAACCTTCCCAAAAATTAAATCTACCACCGTCAGCTCTTAGAGGCGTCACATTTAGTCATGAAATATAGCAGAGGGTGTGAAGGGGATATCTGTGTCACCAACGAAAATACTAACAACCAACCCACCTGAAATGGAATCAATCGAATCACTTTCCAAGAATAGATATTCGGCGAGCGTATCAGCACATGGGCAAACACACATCCTCAGCCGTGTTAAACAATCGAGAAAACCCACTCCGAGAATTCCAAGCTGTCCATCACTCAGTGGCTGTTTATTTCGTATCACGTAAATTATGGCGCAAAAATAGGAAAGGATCGCATAGGAAAGATGTGAAGGCTCCAAAGTAGGGTGTTAAGCACTTTTGAATTACGCGTGAAACAGAGAATCTTCTGCCTGGGTAATCACTAAAAGAGTGCCCTATTCATAAAATGACAGAAAGCAAAAACAAATCACATCATCATCAATCTGAGTAAGCCATCAACAAAAGTGTTTTTGACTGAAACGTTAACGAAACACTAACTCACTTCGATATGTCAAAATGAACCGGGTCATTTTCATCGACCACAGGAGAGCATGATCGAAAATTGTTCCGCCTTCATGCATCGTTAATACTGAGCTATTCTTCTGCTTACATTTGTAGTTACGTATGTTGCTGAAGAAAACAACATCGCCCACCTGAAAAGGACATCGCACGGATGTCGCTCTCGCAAACTTATCAGATTGGAGAGTGATCAGGCCTCAATCCGATGTGATGTAGCGGCTTCCTTTATCTTCATATTACTATTAGACATAGACTCTTGTATTATATCTTTATTACTATTAATACATTACATAATGGGATGAGGTGAGGAAAGAGGAGAGGAGGGAGTTGGGTCGAGGTGTCGTCCAAGTGGGTCCTTGCGTCCAGCTGTCACCAGCTTAAGTACCCACTACGTAGTAACACGTAGCGGACGACGGCATTCCGGGTTACACCGTGGAGGCGACAAACTCCTCTACTTTGTACTACCCCAACCATTTCTTTACTTTTCCACGAATAGCCCTGTCAGTATCTCTGCGAGTTTTCACTACCGAAACACATGCCACAAGGGTCTAGACCCATTCTACCACAAATAAGCACGAATACTTCATAACAATAGTCAATCAGTCACATGTGGTATATATGTTAGAAAGGAAAGGCTCTCACCTTCCCATGGAGCCTTGAAGTTAGACCTAGTTGGATTAATCAAGTCGATCGAATGCTGACTGCAAATCTAAGAACCAAAACTGCAACGTGCCGTTCCCAAGTGAGCTCTTCTGCTCTAATGGAATACACATCCACGAGTGGTAAGGCCGTGTTCATACACAGTGCAGGTAGGGCGTGGCTGCGTTTACAAGCAGCGAGGCAGAGTGGCACGGGGGAGGTGCAGAAACGACGCAGACAACGTGGCAGGGTGGCAGCGGTGGACAAGCAAAGAAACCAGCCACGCCCTGCCGCTGACACTACACAGTATGAATGCGACCTAAGGCCGCGATAAGTTCATGCTTTACGTGTCCGCCTCAATTGGCGCCGGTGACACGTAAAGTATGACCGTGGCCTAAGAGAGCTACGTTGCCGAAGGAAAGCGATATACTCGACTAACAATAAGTGTGCGCACAAAGGAGTGTGTACCACCGAGAGCGGGGAATTGTCGTTGCGGCTTCCGAAGTGATGCGTGATGGGTGTGATCTAGTAGCGCCGTGTTTGTTCGCTTAGGATCTGTAGCGATAAGGCGTCCCACGTCTAGTTTCAGGGGTTACCAACCAATACGAACCCTTAGCTCGCATCCAACTCACGGCGCATACCACCGTGCATATTTTCGTCGTTCGCATGATCGCAGAATTGTAGCTTCTCAAAGTATTTCGCACCTTACACACCCGTAGCCTTGGAGCTTATTCATGCTCAGCGACCAATCACTGCCATAGCATTAAACGCAGGTTTCACATATACGAGTTATCACTGAGCGAACTATAAGTTGCCGACTATGAATGCTCTGCCAATGTTTTATGACAAATATAAATACACAGAAACTACAAGCGAGAGTAACGGATTACAATACATGCGAGGCGTAAAGAAACACCAGAACGTCAGGAAACACTTCATTGACTACATCAAATTGTGTCCTCCTAATCTACTTAAGGTAACAACGTTAGAATGGTATATATACAATAACGGTTTCAATAAAAGACTATACTTTCGTGCAGCGAACTACAAATGTGAGATGTGAAGCATTTACTTGTATAATAATCACCATAACATTGAGTACAAAGTGGAGTTGAGGCTAAGGAAACACTCAAATACTCAAACATCAAAGGATTAGTCTTCACCTGAATCTCTGCCACCCGTTCCTTTAGCCTTCGAATCTCTTTTATAAACTAATCTGAGCACTGGTATCGGAGCCTGATTGATGTACAACCGGCTTCGTGTCCACTTTAGGCATACTGCCAGACATTGGCAAGAGCGAATGGGAAATGATTACTCTCATCGTAAGCGATTTCCAGGCTCATTGATTAACAGGTCCCTAACACGCCCACACGTAACCGCGTGAAATACCGTAAACCACTGATGAGACAGCGCCGATCGTAATTGATAAATTCCAGACACGCCTCTCAATTCTTACGATCGTCTGGGAAAATTCGGTTCGTACATGGGTTTCCAACGCGTACAACACCTATTGATCGTGAATGGTCATTTCCGGTAATAATACAGTGGGAAATCTCCATTTTTAACCTGTTAGAAGCTCGGAGGGATGATCACTACCTGGGGGATCATGGCGAGGCTTCACCATTAAAATCCTTGCCCCTATCTCGACCATGCGACCCCGGTTCTGTTCCATGACTGATCATCGTCAAAATAGAAGTGATCAGAAGGGAAGGTGAAAGATGTGAATTAGTGGGTTGGGTGTGGGTTTCGAAAAATGCAACCCTCCTCAATCCTATCCCAATCATACGACCCCGTTCTGTTCCATGCGTATGCATGACCATTACTGAGGGAATCATGGCGAAGCTTCACCATCGAGATCTATTCGAAGAGGGACATTGAGCATAAGGCAATGCTTTCACTATGGTAGCACTCCAATCCCCGTCAAAACAAAAAATCACAAACTCTCCGAATGCCAAACCACACTTTTCACGGCACTAGTGGAGTTAGGGGGGAGGGCACTCGACACAAGCATAAGTTGCGCCTAAAACGATTAAGTTATTCCTCCGTTAGTATATAATGAGAAATTTACCTCAACTAGACTAAACAACCACTTACACGTATTCGCCTGAAGCTGGGGAAAGGAAATTTCCTTCCCTCAGACTTAGGCTAACATAGGATAGAGAAAAACCTAAATTTGCTCATCAAAATCGTTTCCTCATAAAATTCGAACCCGATTCGGCAGGCGCTATGACTTCTCTGCGCTCTAACCATAGCGTTGGAGACGCAGAGCACAGTGCGCTGCCCCCCCCCCCCGCTAACTCCAGTAGCACACGTTTCTCGACCCGTGCTCCTCCATTCTTACCGTTCTGCCACTTCTGTTGCAGAACGGCCGTGCGTACCATTAAAGGATAGCCTCCACTTGAACCTCTGCCATCACTTTCTATAGCCTTCAAATTTCTTTTATAATAAACTAACTCGAGCACTGATATCGAAGCTTACCAGTGCGTGGCAATACCATGTGTTCGTTGTCGGTCCGACACTTCCACTAATTGCAAATTGGTCATTTCCCGGATAACAAGATATGGATTATCTTGGACCAATGTAGCTTGACCCAAAATATAGATATTTCCTAACTCAAGGATATCGTTACGTCACTTCTTTTTCCAGTTGCGCACTGCTTACAGTTCGCGATTCAAACACGCGAGTCGCGCGATTCAGGCGCATCATTCAGCTCATCCATACGCATCTTATCTTTTCTGCATAAATGGCGATCGTCTCAATCACCCGACTGACATGCTTTTTCTTCCTTACGCCTGAATCGCGAATTTTGAACAATACCGTGGAATAGGGGTCTCTGAAACTTTAGCAGTATTAAAAGGTTTGACACGCTTGCTGAAAGGCGGACTTTTCTTTGACAACGATTAACACAGGAATGTTAGGACGGTTGCAAACCCGAGGCATTCCTTCACCTGTCCCTCAGTACCTAGGGTGGTGTAGCCTAAACCCCTCCCAATGTTTTTCTACTGATGACAACCATGACAGCGCTCGCCTCCTAGCGAATGTGGAATGCGCGCCTATAAAAGTCGTTCGAACAGAGCGCACAGCATTAGACGAGGAAGCTCCGGGCTAATAACCACCACCTTTCAATTTGAAATTACGTTAACGGTAAATTACGTCAACTTACGTTCACGCTTTGAAGTTCACGAAGCACACGTTCAGCACACGAAGAATCACTCGCTCCAAAAAGCTCACATACTGTCCCGCTTCCATCTTAAGGATCACTTCCATTTCGTCCGTTAAGTTATATTGCAACTTCTTAAGGGGCCTGATCTCGTTCAGTGCAAATTCCATTTCGTACTCACGACTCACAGCTTCTATCTGAATAGACGTTTTACTTGTTCCACTAGGGTGCCGGTGCAGGTAATCTCACAGTGAGAACGCACCTGTTCCAGAAACTTCCTGCGAATATCCTCAGGGAGGCAATCAATCTCATCTCCCACGGTTTTCATGATATCGACTATTTCCGGAACTTCTTCGGCAGCCGTGGAAGATCTGACCTGAATCAATAATTCATCGACAACCCATTTCCTAAATCATTTACGAAAATTAGTGGGAATGAGACGGTTAAGGAGCACAGTCTCGAAGACCACCTCCATCTGTAGAGATGGTGTATCGTTAGGATTTCGAAACGTTGCTCATATCACGACGCCTGCGAGTTAATGCGTCGTATGTAACTGGGTCCTAAAGCGATTGTCATGTACTGCAATCTATTCTAAGAGTTGGGCAAGGTTATTGCATTGGAATCAACAGCGCAACCCCCATAGCTCGCATATATCGCGTCGCATAGCACGTAGCGCAATCCTGCTAACGTAATGCACTCTTGAGGCGGTGGTCAAGGCGATCGTCCGACCGCTTCAATGGGCATGGTCTTCACTTCAGGCCTGTCAGTACGATCACCACGTGGACGGTGGAGCGATGCACCATGTATTGTCAATTGAAATGACCTGGATCCGGTGGTCCAGTGGTAGAATGCTCGCCTGCCACGCAGGCGGCTCGGGTTCGATTTCCGGCCGATGCACCGTGAAGCAAAGGTATTCATTTGCTCTCCGCTGTCCTTGTTCTCGCTCGAGCCCATTCCTTACCGCCACGCGGCTCTAATACTTGTATTGATGAAAGTTCATCCACAGTCGCAGAGGATGAAGTAATCCTACATAGATGCACATGCGGTTGGAAGGAGCTTCGGAACGTACTTTTCAGAAGGCCTCCCCTCCGACGAATAAGTTTCGCTCCTTCTCCCTAGCGGCACTTATGCTGTTACTCTATTTTTATCATACATATCTTACAATTAGATATTTATCTTCCATTCTGTAAATATTTTACAGACTAGCGGTGGACCCTCGCACCGCCATAGTAGCTACAGCATTGAACATGAACTAACAAGCAACAAACTGAAAAATGCATTACTGATAGCTTCTAATCCTGCTACATATAACCCGCTTGTCCTTTTGTTTGTCACGAAATCCATATCTCGCGTTGCAGTAAAGCTGGGACCCTGAATTTTACAACCAATAAAAAACAACCTGAGGATAAGGTGGCTTTGTAACAGTAAAATAGCAGAAAGGTGACCCTGCCACAAGGGTGGAAGCAGTATCCAACAATTCCAAAACGTCGACAGGAAGAATAATCAGCAGATTAGGGGCGACAACGAGCGCAAATATGGGCAGATCGCTGAGCCATTGCCGCCAAACCGACCGCTCACACAAACCCGGGTAATTGGTCCGCTATAGTGCTACTTCAGAAAAACGCTCCTCTTTCTAAAGAAGAAAACGCCTCTGCTGTAACAGTTGATGATCAAAAGAAGATTCGCTATCTAATGTTTTCTTATATCGTGCATTTCAATATTACAGCGAGTCCTGTGGGAAACATTTATTAATTTTGTAGTAAAATGTAGCACTTTAGTTGTCGTTCTCAGAGTCCTCACTAATGCTATCAGTTGAGACGCCCTCCCCAGTGTATACATCTTCGAGAACACTTTCTTGGGTCGTGGTTCTCCACGTCCACTTTGGGCGCGTCACATAAGTCCTCGAATTCTCCATCAACTTCTTCATGGAGTCAGCATATGACGGTCTCTGAAAATTGATCTGTAAGTGTTCAACTCATTTGCTGACGAGAATCATTCATGGATGTGTAGTCATTGGGAGCTCTTGGATCTCAGGGTATAGCAATGTTTCAGCGAAATATTCTATATATTGCATTATCACATGCGGAGCACTCTTTCGACCTTTTACTAGAACACATTAAACTGACTCCATATTTTTACAATAAGGATTTCTCCCCTTCTACCATTCAGTAGACACTCTTTCGCCTTCGAGCATGGCTACAGAAAAGCGCTTCTTTTAAGTCCATGACCAGCTGCATGAACGCTAACAAGAAATTGTTGTGCCACGTGGAACTCGAAGTTTGAAGTAGAGGAATAACCTCATTATGTAGAGTTCCTCATAGCGCCACGTCTTGGTTTGATTGCACTGTTATGACAGGAATCGTGCAATATACCAACCTACCCACGGGCATGTATCGAAATTTCATTCTACAACGACACAGGAAATGTCCTTCTCTCTGGACTCTATGCCCCGGCAAGATTCGGGTACCAACTTACCGCACTGGCCATTCCATTATAGAATCCGATCGCAATAGCGAGGTTAAAAAAGTAAAACAGCCGCATACCTGGATGCCTGTCTTCGGTGCTGCTTTCCTTATATGAAGCTCGATACGTGCATTATTGCAATCCAACGAGTAGAGCACGCCTGCTGTATAAATGGTTCCTGCAGTTTTATATCCCACATGCGCAGTATGATACAGGAAAGTTACTCTCACATGGATTTCAAAAATATACCTGCTAGCACTAGCTGGCTGTGCCGGGCAAGGTCCATGAAACGATTACCCTTGAGCATTAATAACTATTGAAGGAGCTCATTTTGCACTGGTTAAACATGGTTTAGCCCATAACAATACAAGAGAATTCATGAAATCCATAAGGAACCAGATATGAAAAGAAATATAGCCGGAATTGGATGGTTGGTGCAAGTCTATTCGTCTCTCAGAAATTCGCATACAAATAGGCTTCAGTCCACTACCACAATTTTGAACACACCAATTCAAGTACATTGGCAGTGACATTGGCATCGAAGGCATAAATATGCTTGTCAAGTGCGATGAGTTAAAGAAACCAAAAAGGGGCATATGAGTGCACCGAACAAAAGACATCAACCTTTACATATCTTCTATTGGATCCAATTCACTCAGTAAAATGATTTATCAACCTCTGGCTGGTTTCCGTTTCTCTTTTTATGCTTGTGTCTTTAGAATGTGTACGCTGCTGACACCACAACGTTACAGGGTAGCTCATCGTCAGATAAAAACGCCGCTATTATTTTCTTTCAAGATTGCTCATTTAACTACAGCTTCAAACATATTCCACGTTTTTTTTGCACAGCCAAAACAGTTTTTGGAAATGGCCAGTTACATTTCAATCCCACTAGTTGATACACATTTTCCGAGCATTCCCGTTTCCTTCCTCTCTCTTTGCATGGAAGAACATTGCGCGATAGAAGGACAGAAATCCGTCACAATGCAGAGCCCAATCTTTTATCAAGAAAGGCGTAATCGTATTTCAACTACGTACGATCATGTAAACATGCCTGTACGGATTTCATGAAGTAAAGACTGGCACGAGAAAACCAACAAAGCGGATTAGCGGAACCATTTCTCTTTGTGTGCATGTGTCTTCGGAATGTGTACGCTGGTGACAAAATAACGTTACAGGGTGTTTCATGGTCAAATTAAAAACACCTCTAATACTTGCTTCGAAGACTGCTCATTTAGCTTCAGCTTCAAACATGTTTCACGTTTATCGGCACAGCCGAAACGGTCTTTGGAGATGGGCAGTGAAATTTCAATCCCACTAGTTGATGCACATTTTCTAACGTTCCTGTTTCTTTCCTGCTTATTTGCATGGGAGAACGTTGCGCAAGAGAAGGATTAAATCCGTTACAATGCAGTGTCTAATCTTTTCTTAAAAAGGCATAATTGTATTCCAACTACGTACGATCATGTAAACATGTCTGTACGGATTTCGTGAAGTAAAGTTTGGCACGAGGAAACTAACAAAGCGGATTATGTTTTCTGTGAATGGATGGCCACCTTATAAGATTACAGTATAGCCAATGGACGCATGCAGGTTAAGAAATTATGTAAAAAGAAATGAAAATCAGCGATAAGCTGAGGATATGCGATTCGATTTGAATTCTGCAAACAAACCGCTCGTTCTTGAGTTATTGCTTGTACCCTCGATGTAACCGGAAGCTTCTCGAATTGCTGGATCGTCAGCAAGTAAGCATTAAATCTTTGATAACACTATGGAGGGATGATTTTGATTTTACAAGCATTAAATTCATATTGGTAGTATTATCGCAATAATGCTATCCCCATTTGTTATCGTTCAAACGATTTCATATCAATATTTTTTCTAAATCTTAGACTGCAATGAATTTGGTCAATCAAATAAGGGCAGCAGGATGAACTGGTGGGTGACACTGCGAAAAGACCTGCATGTTCAGAAGACCG